>JARHVA010000930.1:2607500-3142500 GCA_037957365.1 Torreya grandis | reverse complement strand
ATATTGAGAGTGTGTTTTATTACCCATGAGGGTTTCCCATAGGAATTATGTGTTATGTGTTTAATGTTGTGTATGCATTGAATATATGAGCTCTCTTGTTAATAATTCTTAATCAAGTTAATATATGTTGATTGGTTAATAGTTTAAAGGAATGTAATTAAAATTGAAATATATGGGTTCACTGATTCACCCCCTAGTGATTGTACCTCTAACATTCTTATTGTAAAATTTATCTTTCAAGATATTTGTAAAGAAAGATGTTGGCTTTCTCAATAAAATCTATCTTATTTTTCTAAGACAACTCTCTTCTGAGACTCACAATCTTTATTGTACTTTATGTTTACTCTGATTTTAAGTATAATAGTTTTTTTTATCTTTTATTAATTTAGTTTTGATTGATGTTTCTTAGTTTATATCTTTATCTTTCTATCTATTTAAATTACCATTTTATTTATGTTTTCTTAAGTGATTTCTTATATAGATCTTTCTCTACCTACTTTAATATAAATTGTTCTTTGATAAGTTCTTTCATATAGTTTAGATTTAGTTTTAAAGTTCTTTATTAGATTTGTTGTTAGTTGTTATCCTTAGTTTAGTTTAGATATGAGATTTATTTAGATTTCATATTATAGTTCTAGTTCTGTTTTAGTTTAGATTGTTAATTAGACCCTTTACCTTTATTTTTTTTTAAAGTTAATTCGACTTGTTAATTGTTCATCAACTTGTTAGTTCTTAGATAGATTAATTTGTTTTTACATTTTAGTTTAGTCTAGTTGTTTTCTAATTGATTTTATTTTAGTTAGTTTGTTAGATGTTATTTTTTGTGTCTCTTGTGTGTTTGCTTTACTTTATTGATTACTTGATTGAATATCTATTTACCTTTTATCTTATCTCAAATCTATTTATTGGTTTATCTTTTGAATTTACTTGGAAATATTGCAATAGAAGTAAAATTACTTGAAATATATTATTTTATTGAATCAGATTTATTTCCTTCAAGAGATTATCTAATTAATAGGTTTTCTTTATCAGATAGGATAGATTATAGATTCATATCTAAATTGATTCATGATTTGATAAAGTGGATTTCTAATGTTATAATGGAATATGTTACATTTGATGACTTATTTATTATTATCTAGAATATTTAAAAGCCTCTCGCATCTTTAGGATCATAGTTAGACCCTTAGAACCCCACAATTAGATAAAGTAAAGCATCCAGTGAGTATGATAGATGAGGCTTATGAGTTTCTTGATAGGAAAGCACATGGGGCCATTAGGATGCCTTTCATCTTTGGTCATGTTTAATATATCATAGGAGAAGACCAAAAAAGTTCTCGTGAATGAATTATAGAAGTTATATGAGAAACCCTCTACTTATAATATAATATTTTTAATGAAAAAGTTATTTGATATGAAGATGTCTAAAAATGGTTCAATTGTTGATCATCTAAATGAATTCAATATAGTTGTGAGTATGTTGAATTTTGTAAAAATAGATTTTGATAGTGAATTTAGGGATTTGCTTATTTTTTGTTCCTTACCAAAGAGTTGGAATAGCCTAGTAATAGATGTGAGCAACTCGATCTCTAATAATGCCAAGTTGAAGTTTGAAGATGTCATTTGAGTAATCTTTAGTGAGCAAATGAAATGGAAAATCTTTGGTGAGACTTCTACTTTAGGTGATGCTTTGGTGATAGAGAGTAGAGGGAAATAAAATTTTAGAGGAAAAGGAAAGTGTGGAAAATCAAATGGTCCTAGAAGGTCAAAATCAAGGGCCAGGATGGTATGTTGGTACTATGGAAAGACTAGGCATGCAAAGAAGGATTTTTGGTCTCTTTAAAACAAGAACAAAAATCAAGAATATACCAAGGATGTGAGTGTGGGAACATGTAATGTTTATTAGGATGCATTAATTCTCTCCATTAACAATATTATTGATTCTTGGGTTTAGATTCATGGGCTTATTTTCATGCTACATCATATAAGCATTATTTTATTGATTATATTCAAGGAGATTTTAGACATGTTTACCTTGGTGATGATGAGCCTTGCAGCATAGTAGAGAATGGAATTTTTTAGATCAAGAAGCATAATGAGAACACTTGTCTACTAAAAAATGTTAGGCATGTACTTAAGTTGAGATGGAATTTGGTATCTGTAGGACAACTAAGTAGTGAAGGTTATATGGTGACATTCATAGTAGATTCTTGGAAGGTGACCAAGGGTGTTATTGTGATAGTAAAAGGTAAGAAAGTTAGTACCCTATATTTATCAAGTAGTGTTGATTATTTTAATTTAGTTGATTTAGATGCAGATCTAACTTTGTGACATAATAGGCTTAGTCACATGATCCAAAAGGTTATGCAAATTTTGAAGGATTAGTTTCCTAGATTAAAGGGTCTGATTTAGATTTTTTTGAAGATTGTGTGTATGAAAAATAGAAAAGGCAAAGTTTCTCAAGGTTGGACCTATGAGGAAGGAGAATAAGTTAGATCTAGTTCATTCAGATGTATGGGGGTTGGCTCAATTATCTTCTATTGGTGGGTCATCTTATTATGTCACTTTTATTGATGATGCAACTAGGAAAGTTTGGGTGTATGGCATTAGTAGAAAATATGATGTGTTTGATATATTTAAAAGATGGAAAGCCTTGGTTGAGAATGAAACAGGTCTCAAGTTAAAATGTCTCAGTTCAGATAATGGTGGGGAATATTATAGTAATATATTTTTTATTATTGTTCAAATAATGGAATTCATAGACATAGGATAGTTCCAAGAACTCTACAATAGAATGGAGTGTTAGAAGGATTAACAAGACTATCTAGAGCATGCTATGAGAATTAGGTTGCATATAGGACTACCTCTTCAATTTTGGGCAAAAGTATTAAATAAAATAGTATATTTGATAAATAAAGGTCCTTCATCTACTTTAGATGGAGTCATACCTAAGGAAGTTTGGTCTGGTAAGAAGTTTGATTATTCATTTCTTAGAATATTTGGTTGTGAATCCTTCATTCATATTGATAAGGATGATAGGACCAAGTTAGAAGTTAAGTCTAAAAAATGCACCTTTATTGGTTATGGTGAGTATGATTTTGGTTTCTAGATTTGGAGTCTTAAGGACAAGAATTTTTTTAGGTCTAGGGATGTTGTATTTAATGAAAAAGTCATGTATAAACAATAGTTTTAGGATCAGAAAGAGGATTCCAAAAAAGAGTACATAGTTCATGCAAGAGGATTGTAAATGATAAAGTGTCCAAGCAAGTAGTTCATGCACCTACTCCACAAGATCCCCAAAATCCTATGGTGAGAAAGTATTCTAGGGTAAGAAGGGAAGCTAAACATTTTTCTCCATATCTTAATTATTTATTACCCACTGATAGTGGAGAGATAGAGTTCTTTGAAGAGGTAATGTACGTAGATGTTAGGAAGAAGTGGGAGCAAGTTATGGATGAGGAGCATCAGTCTCTCATGGAAAATCAGACCTAGAATTTGGTAAACCCACCTAAAGGTAAGAGATTATTGTAGAATAAGTGGGTGTATAGAGTTAAAGAAGGTGGTGGAGGCAAGAAAAGGTATAAGGCCCAGCTGGTGGTAAGGGGGTTTGTACGAAAAAAGAGAATTATTTTTTATGAGATTTTTTCCACAGTGGTAAAGATGAATTCTATTAGGACTATTCTTAGGATAGTGGTAGTGGAATACTTGAACTTAGAGTAGCTATATGTGAAGACTACATTCCTTCATGGTGATTTGGAGGACTTGTATATTGAATATCCAGAAGGATATGAGGTCACAGGAAAAAAGAACATGGTGTGTAAACTGAAAAAGAGCTTGTATGGCCTGAAATAGGCTCCACAATAGTGGTACAAGAAATTTGATAGTTTTATGATGGTGATTACATTATTATTTGTCTATATATGGATGAAATGTTAGTTTCATGTAAGAACATGCAGGAAATAAAGGTACTCAAAAAATAACTTAGTAATTCCGTTGTTGTGAAGGACTTGGGAGCATCAAAACAAATCCTTGGTATGAGAATAACTTGTGATAAAAAAGAATGAAATCTAAATTTATCTTATGAAGAATACATCAAAAATGTCTTGGAGAGGTTTAGTATGTAGGATGTTAAATTGTTGGGACTCCTTTGGTAGGTCATTTCAAGTTATCAAAGGAGAAATATCCCAAGATAGAGGAGGAGAGAATCCAAATGTCACATGTACCATACTCATTATCTATTGGTAGCTTGATGTATGTCATGGTGTGCACTAGGCTATATATTACCCATGTAGTGGGAGTAGCAAGCAGGTACATGAGTGATCTAGGTAGAGAACACTAGAAGGCAGTGAAATGGATCTTTTAGTATTTAAAAGGGACTGTGGGGATATTTTTAAGCTATGGTGGATTGAACACCACTTTGTTTGGTTATGTATATTTGAACATGGTTAGAGATTTAGATAGTAGGAGTATAATAGGATATTTATTTACTATAGGTGACACAATGGTGAGCTAGATTTCACAACTAAAAAAACTTTTGGCTTTATCAACCATAGAGGTTGAGTACGTTATTACCATAGAGGCAAATAAAGAAATTATTTAGTTACAATAGTTACTTAAAGATTTGGGGAATAAGTAGGAGGAAGAGAAGCTATATAGTGATATTCAGAGTGTTATACATCTATAAAATAACTCTACTTTCTACTATAGAATGAAGCATATATAGTTGAGGTACCATTTCATCAAGAAAATTTTAGAGGAAGAGAAGTGGAGCTAGAAAAGATTCATACCGGTTAGAATCTTATAGACATGATGACCAAAGTGGTCACAAGGGAGAAACTAAAGTTATGTTCAATTTCAATTAGCCTTCATAGATGATAGTGAAGGGTTGATAAGCCTACTCAAAGGAAATTAGTCTCCAAGTAGGAGATTGTTGTGTTGTGGAGCCTATTTATAAGTACAATACACTCTATATGTATTCTTGACAAGGTTCAGGGCTGAGCTAGGCCCTAATCAGTGGTTTGAAGGTGGTAGTCCCTAAAAATAAAGATTTTGGAGGTAGTATCCCCCAAGCATGGGTTTACCACCCATAATAAATAGGGGTTTGGGGGCGGTAACCCTCAAAAAAAATTGGACCCTTTTTAATGGAGAACTATTTTGGGTTGATTATGCCCATGGTTTTGGTACCCATTATTTTGAATACCAATTTCTTGATGTATTATGTATAGATGGATATTTTTAGGTAATACATCATGAGAACAAGGGTTTGAGAAGGAATAATAGTGTGTGTGAATTCAAGAGGGTTTGTTGAGCATAGCTCTCAACAATATTTGTACATTGTTTATGAGAAGATTGATCTGAGAGTGGTTTTTACTCTCATGGCTTGTAATAAAATCTAAACAAGTGTTTCTTGGTGGATATATCCCATATTAGTTGAACCATGTTAAATATGGTCTTCTTATTTTACATGTTTATTTCTATTCTTTCTGCATCTATGTTTATATCTATTATTGTGATTAGATGAAATTATTCCACATCAATTTCTAGTTTTATTCCTAACATATTCCCAAGGAGAAAATCATGTTAAATTTTTTTGTGGTTATGTTTGGGAGGTAGAAGTTTTGGATTGGTTCATTATTTAAAGAGGTGTTGATTTTATGACAACATTTTTTGTGCCTTTAGTTTTATAATTTTTGGTCCCTTTAGAGGTGTCAGGTTTGAATTTCTTATTATGTAACTTAAAATCTTACTTCCTCTAAGGCTCAAATTTCTAGTTTACAGTCCATGGTAAAGTCTTTGTCAAAAAAATTAAATGATTAAACTTTTAGTGTTGATGAAATATTCTTAGTGCATGATCTTTAAAATAACTTGATTAATCCAAGTTGAGTTAGGGAGAAGGTTAGTTGATATATAAGGCCTCACCACCTAGATAAAAATTAGGCAATGGATTCATCATCAAATTATCTAATGAAATACAATTTAGTTATGGTTAATTTCCTTGTATATTAATGGAGAAGTATTCTAAGAAGATTTGAGCTAATTACCCAAAAGAAAACAATGAGTGATAAGGGATGGAGTTGTACCAATCTAAGGCTAGTCTAGATAATGATATGGGAAATGTCCTTAAAATAAGAGTGTCATCATGATTTATAAGGTAACAAACATGTTTAAATGCCCTAACGTGTTGTTAGGGATCTTCCTTGTTTTCAAATTTGGTAAATTTAGGAAGTTCCCACTGTGAGGGATATGGCCTAATTAGGATGATAGGATTAATAGGTTCATTTCAAATTTGCTCATACGTAATCATATTTTTATGACTAGAGGTAGAATCTTATAGATTTACCATCCTATTCATAAGGATGTTCATGAGGTCAAATGGGTATTGTACTGAGGCATTCCCCCTAAGACATTTTGTTGTAAATGTTGATATGTGGGGAATGGAGTGAAAAGTGGTTGTGAAAGGGGATAACCAACATAAGTGGTCATGATAGGTTGAGATGTAGATACATACTTGTGGGGTTTGAAAGGGATGTTTTTTTGGGGGAATTATTGAAGGTGAGTGGTCACAAAGGATTATGAGTGACCTAGGTATTGAGTAGTCAAGGGGACATATTGTTAAAGAGACTAACTTGGAGGAAGTTGTTGTGTAGGTTGTAAGGGTTGGGTCTGAGGATTTAAATATATTCTTGTTTGGATATGTGGGAGAGTCATAGGGATTGAGACTACTAAATTCTAGGGTGAAGTAGTGGGTAGTGGAGTAAGAGTAAGTTTAGTTGTAGTAATGTTTTGGGTTTGGGTAACATTCAGAGAAGTGTTATTAGATACAAATGGTGGTTGATTATATAGGGGTTGCATTATGTTGGTATTGGAACTTGTTGGAGGTGGATTGTTGAAAGAGGAAACCATATTTGTAGCAAGCACTTTAGGTCCCTCTAGGGGCATGCCATAAAAAAACCCAACCTATTAGGTTTAAGGGAAAACAAGAATGCATGATTACTAAGATAATGATTGAGGGCAATTAGATTATTATCCAATTTACTAACAAATTTTGGGTTTCCCTGTGTATAAAATTGGGGAATGCCTTCCCCCATATATTCAAGAGAGGTATGAGGACTTGGTGTTTTTTCCACATATGAGGATGAGGTATGAGATTCATTTTATTTTAGTAACTATTGTCATGTTAAAACCATGTATCACTAAAAAAAACAAAGAACAAAATGTAAAGACACAAATTATTTTTTATTATCTCATTTTAATGAAAGAAAACACATACTCTATTAAACATAATTAAAGATTTTTACTTTTTAAGAAACAAAATTTAGAATGTGATGGGGACATGGGTTAACAAAGGTACTAATAAATAGTTGTCTAAGGCTAGTTTTAGGTTTTGTTTAAGGTTGGGAATCTCTATATACACAAAGGTACATTGAGGCCTGATTCCATGTTGGAAAGAAGTATGTGGCTTGGTATTAGGGCCTACCCCCTCACTTCACACACTACAATTATAAGGGTGTTAGGTTCTTATCCTTTATACTTATTTTCCATAATTTTTATACTTGATTGGTAAAATGAGTCAGTTTTCCCCTTGGTGATGAAATCCAAGTAGGTCCACATAGGTAGGAGATGTTTTGATGCTTGTTTTTAATATTAATGTGGTTTGGTTTTGTGTGAGAGAGTATGACTATCACAATGTATTAATCCTCCTAAATTAATCTATGTGGATTATCTAAATAAGTAGGGGGATGAATGCAATTCTTTTTTTAGACTTTAAAAAGGAAAGCAAGAATTTTGTATTTTCTTTTTTTTGAATGCAAACACACAATCAAGAAAATACAACCAACAAATGTTTTCAAATTGAAATATAATAAGAATAATGAGACCTAGGGGTCCCATCAGGTGTTTCATAATGTTTTAGTATTTTTTTTAGTCTTTTTTATTAATAAATTAAATTACTAAAAATAGAAGTTGGCATATAAGGTTTTAAATGGATACCTATGATGGAGGTTATATGTCATTAATCCAGCAAAGTGGGAACTCCTTTTTGGATAGGAAGGTTTACCTACACAAAAGAGACAACTAAAAAAAGATTGATTAATAGTATAGATAAGTGGACTACCTGGTGATATATTATTTTTGAAAAGTGATACACTTCCTCAAAATGTTATCAGCCCACTGTTTTATACAATCAAGTGGAAAATGTAATAATAAAAATTACAACAAAGCATGTGATAATATAGATGTGATAGTGAAATGAAATGGATTAATAAATTTCATAGATGTTATCAAATTGTTCATTCCAATAAGATATACCTAAACTTTCTTGTTCCTGTATTACTTCTAATTGTTTAGTAGGTGCTTCTAGAGTAGGGACAATTATAATTGCACAAATTCCTATCTCAAAGGAAATATCACTATGATATGTGAAGAGTGGGTGAGGGACTATGGGAAAATCATAAATGGAAACCACATCATGTATAACTCTTGGTAATGTTATCTACAAATAGAGATTCATGATTTTAAGACCAAAAATATGAAATTAATTTGGATTATTAAACTAGCTTTATATTGTAGATAGAAAGTAAAAAGACAAGGATCGATGTTGATTGTCTTAAAATAATTATCAAATATAGTAATCAGGGATGATTCATGTAAGAATCATTGTCAATCCTAATAGTGGGGAAAGAAATCTCAAGGTGGTGCCTAAAGGTGGGATCTAAGGGATTTGAAATGGATTTAGGAATAACTAATGATAATATAATCAAACTAAGTGTAATAAATAGAATGTAATCAAACAATATACAAATCAAAATATATTCAAATGATAAATATAATTACCTCTAAAATAATTCTAATATTTTAAAGAATTATCACATTATTGAGGATAATATTAATCTTTGAATGAGTGGAGATGGATTGAGACAAGTGTTAATGACCAAATTTACACCCTTGCTGTGAAAGGGGATTGTTCATGTCCTCTTTCTCAAAATCTAGTCTAACATGGGAACAACCCTAGGCTAGGGGTCACCTATGGTGGGGTTTAACCTCTGGATAAGGTTGGATCCTCTTTTATGCTCACCTAAACTAATACTTGCATAGGTAAAATATTTAAAAAGAGAGAAAAGGCTCCTAAGAAGGCTAAAAAGGTGATGCACTTAGAGATTTAAAGCATTAACCTCGAATTGCATAAAATATATTGAATCCTTGAACACTATAGACCATAAACAAGAATAAATCATGAATTAAGATATATAATGCAAGCAAAGGATCAATACTATAGAATTAGAAGAAAATAATTAACAGATAGAGATAATTTCACACTCAAATTGACAAAGAATACCACATCTTCTTCATTATTAAATGGAGAACCAAATATAGAAGGCCCCAAGGGCACATAGAAAATGTCCAATCACATATGAGGGGAACCTATTAAGGTGAAAGATGAGAATATGCCAACTACTATTACTTCTATTCTATTACCAAATGGATATCTACAAAAGTAGAAAATACCAATAAAAATGAAAAACCAAAAAAAAACTCCTTCTAAAAGGGAAAAATAGGGGTAATATAGGGGAGGGGGATAAGAAAGAAGAGGGAGAATTTTTTTATAGATCTCTTACTAAGCTAGAACCTCACCATCTGAGATCACCCATGTGTTTCCACCTATCAAGGGATGATCCATGATCTTTTGGTACAATCATTACAAGTCCATCATCAATCTATTAACCTACATTTTCTCCAGTTAATACTCAAGTTATTCTCATTGGCTAAGAGATCCACTAGAAGACAAGGGCTTATTTTTCATGATGAAAAAGTTATTATTGATAAGAATTAATGCCCTTGAATACTTTTCCAAATACCAACTCACCACCTTTATTTTTATTTTATATGCCACCCTCCATCTATCATCATTATAAGGAATAAATATTCATATCTTTCCTAATAGAATCATGGCATGTGTGATTTAAGTGGTGGTTTGTCAAAGGTATGGCCATGTCCAAGGATGGGAGCCTCTTCATAATATCTCAAACCTACACTTATGATTTGAATCCTAGACTTGGATTAACTTTGATCTATATTAGGTCTAAAAGACCTAATCTATCTTTTTAGAGCCTTAATGGTGGATCCTAATTTCAAAGTCTTCATTCTAATTATATTCAGATCCACATCAAATTTGGTTTCATGCATTTCCACTAGCTCAAGTTGAAATTGAGATTGGTTCTTCATATTTGTTTTTTTGGGGTTGAAAACTACCTCTTTGACCTACATTGAAAGTCCTTGGATTTATTTATTCATTTTTCATCAATAATTGACTCGAGATAACTAAATTAAGACACTTGGTAACCTCATGCTTAGTTTGAGCCCCATTGGCTTCTTGACCTTTTTAACCCCCACTCTTTGTTGATCTGTTTTCTCAGTTAAACATGGATCATTAGATCTTATGTCAGTTTGAATGTGCTTGTGACACTTTTAAATCATGACTTTATACTCATGATATTATTAGTTTATTAGCTCACATGCTTATGCCACATGGTGTCTTTGCAATCCTTTTGAGTTCATTTACCCTTTTGACTCACACAAGCTCCCACATGCTTGACACTTGTTAGCTACACATTTATCCCTAGGCTCCCGCTAAGGATTTTGAACCCAAATGGCACTTACCAAGGCTTAAATTTGACATTTGCATGATCATCATTTGACATCCATAAGGATGTATTTGACATCCTATACACCATCAAATTTAATCTCCAATAGATTTTTACTAGATCATAAATTTGACATCTATGCAAACATCTCTCATTATTTGACCAACTTTGCAAGTTTATATCTCAAAGCACAAAAATCATGAAGGCACCAAACTTGCAAGAAATGTTCTTCTTGTTAAAAATGATTAACCCATTTGATCCACTAGTCTTGAGAGCCTTCTAAGTGAATATATTAAATGCACAAGTTGGATGGTCCACTTTATCTTACATGACGTCCTGATGATGATCTAGTTAATTTAGCTAAGCATGGGAAACTTAGTGAAATCTGATTGAAGAGCCAACTTTGAACATGCATCACTTCCACCATGTTTTGGTGGATGATCTAAAACTTAGCATGTAGCAACTAGGGACCAATATAAACAAAACCATGTGGCCAATTTCTATTGAAACTACCATGTGTGAGATATGGCCTCATTAATATGCTCACTTAGCTTTAACTAAGCTTCTTTGAAAATGGCTAAGTATGGAAACTTAGGAAAATTTACTTGGGAGGCCAACTATGAGTCCTTATATCTTTTGATGTGTTCAATGGATGACCTAAAGCTTGGTACATATGTTCTTGGGATTGATATGATCATACCCATGTGGAAAAATTTTCTAACTCATCCACACGTGATAATTATTATGTTAGCAAAGTGCCTACTCAAAATTTTCACCACTAGACTCAAGTTTTCTAGATCCCATATAGAAACCTACTCAAACCATTTGATCATTGATGAATCAAGAACTTTGATTAGCATCTAGGAAAGTTTTTCATGTGGGTCAAAATTAGCCAACATTTTTGGTGACTCATAGGGAAGCATGTCTATCATGCTTGAGAACTGAGACCATTTGTCTTATCTTGTCCATTGGCAATGGAGTCATAAGTCTTTACAATTGAGATGATCTAAAATTTGGTATAGGATTGACTACTTTTGCATAATGCCTCTTGAAGAAAAATGAAAAACAAGAACAAAACAAATAAAGGCAAGTACATACATACACTTGAAAGATATAAAGAACAACTAACCTACTAAGCAAATGTGAACCAAAGAACTTAGAGGAAAACGTGAAATCTACTCTAGTGTATATACAAGGTTATAATTTACAAATATCTTCCCCCTAGATCAAATGAAAAAGAATTATCACCACTCATTTGTGATGGACTAGGATGGAGAACACCTTAATTTGAGAGCTCGTGATAGGTAAGTTGATATGCTTGATTGTTGACTCTTTTGGCATGCTTCCAAATGGATGAAATGGGACAAAGATGTCTCAAATGTAGACATATTGGTCTATTTCTTCAAGGCTTGCTCCAATTTTGACTATAGGGGCTCCTACAACCTCTTTATCTGATATCTCCCTTTGACTAGTGTTTGGTTGACTATCTAAGCTTAGGTAGAAAAGATCTAAGTCATCCCAAAAGGTAGCTTTCCCTTGGTCATCCGAGTCAATGACATATTCAACACCATATTTGCTATTTTTTCTTTGAAAAAAACCATATGATAGTTCATCAATCCACCTAAGGCCCAAGATGTCATGTTATTATGGCTCTGGATCTAACCATTCTTCTTCATTCTTGAAGACATTAATATTACCTTTGATGGACACTTCATCTTAGGACTAGTCAAATTATTTAACCTAATTGGTGAGTTTATGTTCTAAATGAGGCATAGGATAGTTTAGAACCTATACTTGGTCTATGAATTCATGGTACAACTATTTCCATGCTTCATCCTACTATTCCTAATTCTTTATTTCTTCTTCATACTCATCCATTAACTCTCGAAAATGGTCAGCTGACTGATTGACTATGTCAATCTTTTCACTTCACTCATCTTATTCTACAACCAAACCAAAAGGGAGCTCCTAAAACAAATCAAAATCTCCTTCACTTTTAGTTATATCTTGAACAAACATCACTCTAAATATGAAGGCACTAATACTACCTTCAGGCTCTAAATCATCAAAACCATGCCAAGAAGTCTAATCAAAACCTGGCTTCTCCCATATTATAAGAAGTGGACTATCTATCATGGTTTTTTCATCATAGACACTTATTTTATCCTCTTTAGGCTCAACTTTGACTGCAATTTCCTCCTTTATTATTTGTAAAACTAGCTCTTATTTTATGAGGGAGATGGTGGGAGAGTGAAGAAGTTCACTTTGCCTACAGCCTAAAAGAGCATCCTTCCAACTGGGGGCCTTAAAGGGTCGCTTAGGTGGTTCTTGGGGAAGGGAAGGTGAGTCTTGAAATTTTAGTATGGAAAGATCATTAAGCTAAGCTATCACCTCTTTTCCTTGGACTGGTTCTTAGATCACCTTAGCTAGCACTTCTTTCTGCTTTGTGCCATCTTTGATTGATTTCCTTGAGGGGAAACCATAAGCCCCAACTACCTTATAATTTTCTTAAATGGGTGATGGAAGGGGTGTTTTAAAAATAGGGTGTATGACATAATTAGGATCATTGGCATAGGAAAGGATCCAAGATGGGATGAAATTTTGTTATTCAAATGATAAGGGTGAGATTTGGCAAGGTTGATTAGGGGGTTAGGTTTGGGAATGAATAGGATTAGAAGATAAAAATTAGGTTTTAGGGTTGGTTGCTATTATTAAGAGTAGTTGATAATCATTTTCTTTTTTAGCTTGGTCTTACCTCACCAAGAATTCCACTTTAAATCTCAACTCCTAATCCTAAACATAAGCCTAGTATTCATGATTTTGTTATTTCATATAGTAGTCTTCTTCCCTATCAACCTCTCTTAATTTTCTCTTAAAATCAAGAATCATCTCCTTAAGGCTCATTTTTGGTTGACTAGAGAAAGACAAACATTGACAAGGATGGTACATTGAATATTGAGGGCCACTTGGGGTGAAGCCATGAACATTATTAACCTGATATGAAGGATAAGTAATAAAATAATGTGCATTTTAATCAAATAGGTGATGATACATACCAAATTATGGTGATTAGGCCCTTGGGATGCTTATACCAACTAATTTTCATATTGGATTCATCATTTATGTTAACTTTCTTGCTTTCCAAAAGCTTATTAGAGGAAAGACACATCAATAATATTTCCACTCTTTTGGACCTTTGTGCCATTGGGCATGCTAGAATCTATTAATGATTAGATTTGCACCCTTTCTGAGAAAGGGGATTATTCAAGTTCTCTTACTCAAAATTTAGTCTAATATGAGGTTCAATCCCACCATAGGTGACCCACAACCTAGGGTTTTTCCCATGTTAGACTAGATTTTTAACAAGAGAACCTGAACAATCCCCTTTCTTAGTAAGGGTGCAAATTTGGCCATTAACAGTGGTAATAGATAAGGCAGATATAAAATAAGCATCCAAGACATCAAGATAATCATGAAGTATAATGTTTCAATAATAATATATAGGACATATGAACATAAATTCCCCAAGGTAAATAAGTAATGGATTATCACAACTACAAACATGCATGCTCAATCAAAGTCAATCAAGAGGGCAAAGGTTAGGATGGGTTGATCAAAGCATATGGTGTATTTTGTATGTGTGTGATATTTATAGATAGTTTTAGATTAAGGTAAAAGTAGGTTTTGAAGGGGCCCTGAAACCTTAGTACAAGGAAAGAAAGAAAGAGCATCCAAAACCACAGGCAAAGCCTAAAAACTACAAGGAAGTAGCAAAAATAGGTTTTTAATGGACCTGAAACCACCAGAAGGACTACCGGTCAAAACCCAAATTTAACAGAGATCTGGCTACACCAAAGGCATAGGATTACAAAAAGAAAACAAAGAACAGGACCAGTTTCATAACCAACAAGAAGAACCAGATTAGTCATCCAGTTCCAATATCATTTTCATAGTTTCTTTTCCTTTCATAACAGTATCCTGGGTAGTGGTTGCCGCCAGCATGGCTCCTTTTTGTGTAACCTTCTTTCTTGAACTTTGTCTCATCCTTTTGCTATGTCCCTCCAAGGCTTTGGTCTCCTCATTGGCTCTTTTTCCAATATTGACAGTAGCAGCAGCACAAATATTGGACGTAACTTCCTCCATTTTCATTCTGTTGTCCTTAACGAGTTCCCGAAGGTTATTCTCATAGGCTTTGAGCTTGACTGGGATCTCTCTTATCTGATTTTCCATATTGTTAATTTTGGTAGTTTCCACTTTCCTTTTGAGATCCATAATCTCCCTACACATCCAAGAATCAAGTTGGAAAGATGCCTCTGCTTTGTAATTAACCCAAGTCATTGGTGTGTGTGTTTCATCATTCTGTTTTTTCCCTCTCCATTCCTCAGAATTTTTATTGGGACTGTTCCTAACTTCTTCAATGATATCCTCTCGACCCTTTTGTTCCCACTCTTTAATTCCAATTTGAATTTCCATATCCATATCTTGATTATCATCCTGACCTCTAGTTTCCTTTTCGTTCTTTGAAGCTGGGTCCTCAACAGGGCCATCCTGGACAAATTCATCCTCTGACACTTTTTGATTTTCCTCCGTATCTTCTATTTTATTTGCAGAATCCTCCTTTGTGTTGACCTCATCTTTTTCATTCTTCTCAGGACATTCTTCATCCTCATTAGAGTTTGTATCCCAGCTTTCAGTTCCTTTTTCTTCCTCCAAGTTTTCCTCCCTGGGTTTATCAATTCTCTCCCATTCTATTTCTTCTTCTACATTCTGCTTTTTAGCGCTAGGGAGCTTGATTTTGCCTTTCCCATTTACACTTTCACTCTTTTTGTTCCCTGACTCCTTGTTTTTCCCCTATTTGGGGTGCTTTACCATTGCATTATTCTTGCAATAGCCTTCGATTAACAGAATAAGGCCTTCATGTAGGATAGGGCGCGTTTCCTTTTTCCTATGAGCATATAAACTTTGGACCAAGGAGAAGCAAAGATAAAAGGGAAAAGACAAACTTACCTTGTGCCTAAAATGGTTAAGGAAGACAAAGTGGAATTTGTGCACTCGCTTACTTCTTCCGTCCAGGATGAAGTACTCCCTTATGCAGCTTAAGACATCCCTCCATATCCCTTTAATCTGATCCAATTCATAGAAATCCCTGTTCTTGACCAGCTTCTGCTCTTCCTCATCCATCTTGGGGAACTTACAAAAGGCCTCATTCGAAATGCTTGTCTGCTTGGAGAATTTAAGTCCATCCGTAGGCAGCCCTGTAACCTCAGCTATAAAATCCTCTGTTAGGTTCACTGTGATACCATGTAGGGTGACCCTTTCATCAGTCCAATTTTTGAAAAAAGTCATAGTGATATGCAGTTTTGACCCATGGAGTCTTTCCATATAGCTCACAACTTTTCCTTTCTACAGAATTCTCTAGACTTCTTGTTTCTCTTTCCATTCATCACAGCTCTTAGGTTCTTGCTTCCAGGGTTCTCCCTTCCTTTCGCGTGCCATACTCATTTTCTTTGAAACCCAATTGCTATGGTCTTTACAATGATCCCACCTGCTACCAAATTGATTAGAAAGTCAGCTTTGTTTGTGCTTATTTAGGATCTGCTTCTCACTCTTGAGGGCCTTCCTCTTTAATGATTGTTGTCCTTTCCCCACGCTGCCACTCCTCCTACTCATTATATTTCTATTACACTCCAATCTTTCCTTCCTTTGCATGGGTTACATCATGAAGAATGAGCACCCTCAAATCCACGTTCTTTTCTAATGTTTCATGCCACCTCACTGTTTGACCTGCCCAGACTGCACAATTAGCTAGCCAATCTGCAACACCATTGGCTTCACGAAAGGTGTGGGTTATAATCACTTCTTCAAATTTTTTTATTAATGTTTTCATCTCCATTACCTTATCCTCTATGGTCCAAGACATAGTATTTATATTGTTAAGAATATTTATAATATTCAATGAGTCCCCTTCAAGCCATAATTTGGGATATCCTGATTCCACAGCTATTTTGAGGGTCTAAAGGGCAGCTGTAGCTTCGGCAATGTGGCAATTCAATTTACCAATGGGGATTGCAACATCATCAATTACCTTTCCCATATGGTTTCTCAAAACTCCACCACAACCTGCATTCCCTAGGTTCCCTTTGGCAGCACCATCAAAGTTTCCTTTAATCCATCCTTAAGGGGGAACATTCCAAGTAACTCCTGATCTAGGATTATCAGGTTTACCTATAGGATTATCCGTCCTTAAGGGATTATCCACTTGGAGAGTTGAGCTTGGATTCTTTTGTGATAAAAAATTCTCCTTTAAAGCTCTAATGATGTTCTATCCTACCACCCATCCAGGAAGTTCTTTATTTCTAAAGATTCGGTTATTTCTTTCCTTCCATATTCCCCACCAAATATGGGGAAGAGTAAGTTTCCATAAAAAAAGAACTTCGGGATTCTTTGAGGGGCAGTACCAGCTTTTGAGAGACAATTCCACATTTTTGTGGTGAATCCATGTAATGCCCCACAAATTGAGAATCTCCTTCCAAACTAGCTGAGTGAAGGAACAATTCACGAACAGATGATCTTTATCTTCAAGGTCTTTTTTACAAATAATACAACTGTTTACAATATTAATTCCACATTTTTGTAAATTATCCAAAGTCAATATTTTGTTTTGGAGAAGGGTCCAGAAAAAGAATTTGATTTTAGGGATGAGCCCCTTAATCCAGGCTCTCGTCCATAACGGTTTGCTACCATTTCCCTTAGAGGTGAAAATGGAAGAAACTTTAAACTGTCCGCTTGGCTCATTGTGCCAAACAATTTTATCTTCATGGTTAGGATATAGAGATATAGCATTTAGGGATAATTGAATATCCTTGAGATCTTGATCATAGTCAACGAGGTTAACCCAAGAGTTGTTTTGCCAGTATTGGTTAACCGTTATTCCCACTCTTTGCTTGCATCTATCTATAACATCTTTATCTTGGATTTCTTCCTGTAACAGTTTTCCTCTTAACCAAATATCTTCCCAGAACTTCACCTTTTTACCATTACCAACTTTCCATGAGCTTCCTTCTTCTAAAACATGTTTTGTCCCCTAGACTGCCCCCCATATGGCAGAAGGATGAGAAATGTCTGGAGTAGTAAAGAATTCAGGGAGTGACTTTGCCTTGAATAAGTACTTGTGCTTCCATATTTTACTCCATTCTTTATTTTCCTGATAAACCCTCCACCCCTGTTTAGCTAAGAGGGCTGTATTCATACTTCTAATTTTCCTTATACCAAGTCCACCATCCCTGACAAGTTTACAAATGTTATCCCATGCTATAAGAGGCATTCTCCTTTTCTCCTCAGTACCTGACCAAAGAAAGTTTCTCTGGATTTTTTTAATAGCTTCAGCAAATTTAGTGGGGATTTTGAAAAGACTCAAAGCATACGTAGGTATGCTTTGAAGACTTGTTTTGAGGAGTGTGAGCTTTCCACCTTGGCTTAGAAGACTGCCTTTCCATCCCACCAATTTATTACTAAATTTGTTAATAAGTCCTTCCCAAAAAGCTTCAGGAGCTTTCAACCCTAAAGGGAGACCAAGGTAAGAGGAGGGAAAAGAACCTATGGAGCATTCTAGGATTCTTGTTATTTTGTTCTATCTATAATCTGGGGTATTAGTAAAGAATACTACACTTTTGTTCCAGTTAATTAGCTGTTTAGAGGCAGAGGAATACAAATTTATAGCTTCCTTTAGAATTCTAGCTTCTGTGACTTCAGACTGTCCCATGAAAATAGTATCATCCACAAATTGACCATGGGAACATATTAAAGGATGCAAAGAGGGTTTTAGGCCCTTAAATAATCCTTTACAAACTAAGTCCCCTAGGTATCGCCCCATACTATCAGCCATGATAATAAATAGAATAGGGGAGATAGGATCCCCCTATCTTAATCCCCTAGACGGATTGAAAAAATGAGACGAACTCCCATTTACCAACATAGCTATAGAAGTTGTAGATATCAGTTGTTTGATAATATCAACCACTCTTTGTTCAAAGCCAAAGGCAATAAGGCTACTGGAAAGGAATAGCCAATCCACCTTGTCATATGCTTTAGCTATATCCACTTTCATTAGGAACCCCTCTGTGTTTGAGCTAAACAGTGAGTGAATATTCTCATGCACTATTATAACAGAGTTGAGGATTTGTCTGCCTAGAATGAATCCATTTTGTTGATCAACTATTAACGAAGGGATCACTTGAATAAGTCTGGTCATTAGAACTTTGGAAATTATCTTATAGAAGGAGTTGCACAAGCTAGTCGGTCTGAACTGATCAGGGCATTCAGCTCCAGCCTTCTTTGGAATAAGGCATAGAAAAGTGGCATTAACTTCCTTCAGCATCTGTTTAGCTCCAAAAAACTCCTTCACCGCATTGCTGACATCCATACCTATAAGTTTCCAGAGCTTTTGAAAAGTGGAAACATGGGGAAACCATCTGGTCTAGGTGCTTTTTCTCCTCCTAAAGATCTAACAACTTTGAATATTTCCTCCTCCTTAGGTATAGAACATAACATATTATTCTACTCCTTCGAGATCAATGGAGGAATCACTCGTAGGATGTCAGCCTAGATTTTCAAGTTGATGTTTCTATCAGCCTTCATCAAGGAAGAGAAAAATGAGATCATTTCCTCCTTTATTTCCTTTTCCTCTGTTATCTTCTGGTCTCCTTTTTTCAAGTGATGAATATGTGTTTTCACTCTGTGTTTCAAAGTGGAAAGATGATAGCTATAGATAGTTGTTCTCAAGATGAGGTACATATTCAGGATTTATAAGGGATAGACTCTAAAATGAGTGTAGATATATCAAAGGTTGTGGGACCAATAGGGGGTCTATGTCCACTAACTAGTAATGTTGGGTAAAAAGGAAAGGGATAGTTATAATAAAACATAACTTAAGTGTCCTTGGGTTAGGAATAAAAGAATGCAAAAAAATTGCAAGCAATACCAGGAAGAAGACAAAATAGACACATTTGGCATCAATTCAATGGATCAATGTCAATTTTGTAGAATTGATATTGATTACAAAATAATTGATGTCAATCTTTGAAGCCTATAAATAGGATGCCTAACATGTTAGGCACTCATTTACAATCAATAAAGTGTGATCTAGAGATAAAAAACTTGACACCCATGCACATGTTAGCATGAGATACGAATGATGGAGGTTAGTGGGAGTACATAAGGAGGAGAAGATGGACACATTATGAGGTAGTCTTGGATTTTTATTAAAATTTTGAATTTTTTAGATTTTTATTACATGTTTTTTAGTTTTTTTATAAAAGTTTTTGAAATAGTTTAAAATGTTTTATAAATTATATAAGGTAAGAAATTTGAAATGCTAGAAGATTGGTGATTTTAGATTTTGTTTATTTTAGTTAGATTTTTAAATATGAGTAATGCAAGGATCAAAATTGATCTCTAAAGGTCAACATTGATCACCCAACAATCAATATCAATCACACTCAATCACCATTGATCTTGAATGATCGATATTGATCATTAAGGATTGAGGATGATTGAAACTATTATAATAAATAGTTTAAGAAAACTTAGGAGTATAGGTAATAAAAAGCACTAAGGTGAACCTATGCTTGCAGGCACAAACATGACTCACTATGCAGGATTAGGTTTCACCACTCCTAGAGTGGATACATGATCATATGGATGATAGTGACTAGAGGTATCTTGAAGTATTTATCTTGGGAGGCATATGCCATTATTTTCGAGTTCACAGGGATATGGGGTTGCTAGTGGCATTACTAGAGAGATGGGATGTTGCCATAAGGGCCTTTTGGATACTAACTGGGAAGATCAATGTGACCTTAAAGGATATCTATTGGATATTGTGGCTACTAATAGAGGGTGTTACAATAGTTCTATTTGATGAGAGGGGATGCATAATGGCACTAGCATGACTATATGGGGATGATGTAATAGACATCACCTTTACTATTGGGGGCTATGTTTTTAAGAGATAATGTGATGAGGAGATGGATTATTTATGACCATGATGATGATATCCCATACCATATTCAAGGGGAGGTTGATTTCCTTAAATTTTAATAGGTGTAGTATCAAATAAGTGGGACTATCATACTATATTTTCATGGGCACCCACTCTTATAGTACATGTATATAGGTAGTTGTGGGGATGGAGGAAATAGTGGTAGCTTGGCTTGGATGTCATTTTTATTATATAGTGTTGTGCATATGAGCACATTATGTTGGTTTGCCCACTTGGTATTCTTTGGGCATGATGTTTCCAGACAGTATATAATATAGGCTTATTTTGGTGGAAGGAGGATCTTATATATCCTCATAAAAATGGAGTGGTGTGAGACTTATCATACTATTAGGATGTGTTGGAGGGTTTAAAAGAGGGAGATATTATTTTGAAAGAGGGAGATATTATTTAGAGGTCATATCTAGGGTTTCTATCATGGCCAAGGGTAGAGATGGATCATCAATGAGATAGTTATATAAGTGGCTATAGGGGTGAAGAGTGGAGGACCTAGAGTACTTCCAATTTGATAGGGTATAGTGTCATTTTAGATTGATCTAGGGTGTCTCAGATGCACTTATGTTATATAGGAGGGATGATTCAAAGATTTTGCTACAAAAACCACACTATACTAAGTCATATGTAAGGTTAGAGGAGGAGGCAATGATATTAGATGTAGATGATGCAGGGGCTACATTGGCATATACATTGTGGTTGTTAGGTCAACTAGGGGTGAGATAGGAGAGTATAGTGCAGACTCAATAGGATGGGGATGATGTAGATATGGAAGAGGTGGGGAAAGAGAGACCAAAAAGGTAGGGTCCAATAGAGGAGGAGGTAGAGATAGATATTTAAGGGTTGATGGCAGAGCATGATGTACTAAATTCAAATCATCCTACAAGGCTACTACACTATAATCATCTTTAGTACATGCATAAAGGGGTTAGGATGGATGACAAGTTTAGATATAGGTGTTACAAGGGGGTCACAATTAGGCAATGTAGGATCATGATAGCTATAGGGTGGAGAGAGATAGCTTATAGGGTGGAGCTATGGTAGTGGTAGGTAAGAGGGGTATTAAGAGGAGTTGGACCTAGTATAGGATAGGGAGGCATAGTGAGCCTAGATAGGTTATGAGATGTCCTCACAGAGCTATAGTATTATGAGAGGATTATACAAGAGTAGATGCCATAGGTACCATATTATGTGACTTATATTTTGACATAAGTGAGAGCTTCTCGATGGTCATATGGTGACACACCTAGCCTAGGGAGTGTGGTAGGGTAGAGAGGTGGTAGGGATGGAGATGGGGGTGGATATGAAGGAGTCAGTGGAAGAGGGTCTAGCATTTACCTAAGTCAAATCTAGTTTATATACTAACCTTATTTTATTTATTATATTAGCCATAGAACCTATTGTTATACTATTACTGGCTAGAGAGCCACCTTGTACATTATTATTTTAAGACACACACACACACACACACACACACACACACACACACACACACACACACACACACACACACACACACACACACACATATTAGACTTTATATTTTTATCTTGAGTTAGTTTTGGATTTATGATTACTGTGATGTGGCTTATATATTTTATCTTATGTGGTGCATATAGTTTTTTCATCATGGTTATGGATTAACTATGTGATTATGATGTATGTTATTGTAATGTTATTATGGATGGTAACAATGGGATATTTACCGATTATTATTTTTACAGATTTTGATAATATGGGATTTGGTTAGATTTAGAAATTTTTACTGATTATGAAAAATATTAAAGAAGGTATATATGACTCTTTATTAGGTTGGATTTTAACCAAAGATAAACAACTTGTTGCATCTGCATGTGCTTCCTTTGTTTACTGTTGATAATGAGCTAAAACAATCCTATGTCAATTAAGTTCATGACCCTTTTTTAGAAGATATGGATAAGATATAAGTAAAATCTTGTGTTTATATGATATAAGTCTCATATAATGTTTTTACAACTATAAAGCTAACCATATAACCGTTCATGTAGACTGATCAATGTGGGAAGTCTACAATTTTACAAAAAGTTGATTAATGCAGGAAGCTTTCATGAGATATCTTTATCTTTTTATTTTTTATGTAGGAATTTTGGTTTTTTTAGAGACATATTCTTAGAAACCTAATCAAAATGAGAATTTTTCCATTATAATTATTATTTTTAGATATCCATCCTTCAAGGGAGTGGTCTATATTTTAAGATACAAGCTCGCACAATTATCCTTCGAAGGAGTAGTTTTTTATTTTTATTCCACTTTATGGATAGTTGTCCTTCAAGGGATTAGTCTATACTTTCACTCTTTATTTTTGAGATACATTTTTTCTCTATCCCATATTTTTTATTTGGATTTAAGGTAACTAAGGTTAGCTTCTAACTGCTTGCACGAGATGATATTTTTATCACTTAAAATAAACTTTTTTAGGTGAGATATTTTAGCAAATAATGATTTAGGGCTCCTTATTATAGGTGGAACTTATACATTTATAACATGATATAAATAGATTCAAGGTGTTCATATTTAAAATGAGAATAGCGATGCTACCAGATTTTCACATGATTCTTTTATCATTATTAGGTATTTTATGGGTGATGGGATTGGAACATTTAGGTTCTTTTGAGACCAAAGGAGGAAAAATCCTACTTAATATAGTTTGTTTTAAGTTTATTAATAGTAGAAAGGATGCATATGAAATTTTTTATGAGGTTTACATTCTATTTTTCCCTCAGGAAAAGTTAAATTATATGCTCTAGATCCATATTTATGACTGATAATATATGGTCCAATCCAATTCATAGAAAATTTTATTCATTTACTTTTTTCCATATTTGTTACATGATTTTATTTAAGGATGAAATCACCAATATTAAATTATCATTATTTTATATGTTGATTATATGTATGTTTTATTATTTTTTGATAGACGTGAATGTGGTTGAGGTTCATAGATCGATGGTCATCTAAAATTTCAAGTTATGCTAAATGTTCTTGATGATAGTCCTCTTTAAAAATGATGTCTCTAAGATAAATTCATAATGAAGGAATCTGTATTTCTAGAAAGAGGATATCTTTCATTTTATAGAGCAAATAAAAAGGCATATCACCAATAGAGGTTTGAAAGATAGTACAATAAGCCCATAAGGCAAAGGGAATATGAAGATGCCAATTCTTTCCAGCATCATTGACTACCTTGGTTGGCATTTTAATTAAGGTTTTTTTAAATGCCTTAACTTGTCAATTATCTTGCAAATAATAAGGTGAATAAAAACTTATATTAATGTCAAAAGATTCATAGAATCTTTGGACTTGTTTATTTTTAAAATATTTTCCATTATCTATGATTATCTTATGAGGAACACCAAAGTTATAGATAATATGATGATTATGATGATTAATAAAATTAAAAATCTTATTTTCTTTAGTTAACATAAGGGGAATGGCCTCCACCCACTTGGTGAAGTATTTGGTGGTGGTAATGATAAATCTATGTCATTGGGATGATTTGGGATTAATTTGTACTATAACATCTAACCCCTATTGAGAAAATGGCCAAAAGTCATGGGCAATTTACAATACATTGATAGGGATGTGTGAAAGATTAGCATGTTATTGACATTTCACACATTTTTTGACATATTCACAATAATCCTAATTAATAGTAGGCTAATAATAACCTATTTGAATAATTTTCTTAGCAATATAAATGCCACTAAAGTATCCCCAACATAATCTATCATATGTTAATTGTGAGATTAGGCTCAAAGTTCTAATGACATCAAAGGAGTAGTCTGTAAAATCCTCTCTTATAGAGAACACCCCCTAGTAGGATGTAACAAGAGGTTTGCTACTAAAAATTACTCTTAGCATTCTTAGATAAATTAGGAGGGATAGTAACTTTAGATAGGTAATAGAATTTCTATGTGTACCATAAATATAAATGATTTTATTCACTAATAATAACCTATTTGAAGAATTTTCTTAGCAACAGAAAGGCCACTAAAGTATCCCCAACATAATCTATCATGTGTTAATTGTGATATTAGGCTCAAAGTTCTAATGACATCAAAGGAGTATTATATCAAATCCTCTCTTATATATAACACCCCCTAGTATGATGTAACAATAGGTTTGTTACTAAAAATTACTCTTAGCATTCTTAGATAAATTAGGAGGGATAGTAACTTTAGATAGGTAATCTAATGTCTATCTGTACCATAAATAAAAATGATTTTATTCCACATTGTGTATATAAGGCAAATCCATTATATTCTAATATGGCTATTTGATTTTATGTATTAGCACAAGAATATTAGATTCTTAAGGGGAGGATGGGATAAAAGAAGCTAAAGAGGCCACGGTATCTACAAACTTATTAGTTGAACAAGGAGTGTCTTGAATGACATAATGATCAAAAATAGATAATAGCTAGTCTAATAACACTTATTATTTTTGTCGGATGTCATTATTATACTAATACATATTATTTATCTAATTAAAAACTAATTTGGAATCTCCATAAATACAAAGTGACATAATGCCAAGGGTTAAAGCAGTTTGGAGACCTATAATTAGGGATTCATATTTTGCCATATTATTAATGAAATAAAAATATAGCTTTAAGTTTAAAGGTATAAGAGTACCCTTACAAGGTATTAGGATAATTCCAACACACCCCATGCTCACATTTCAATCCATCAAAGAAAATGGTCATTTGATAATTAGGATCTACCTAGGATGTGGAAGTGATGGATTTGTTAGGTAATTCAAAATTAGATGGATGACCACATATAAGAGGTGACTTAGATAATTTATTAGTGATGATTTGGCCTTTTAATAAATTTTAATGGAGAAATTATAGATTAAACTCTGATAAAATCATGAGCCACAAAGTAATGCGTTGATTCTAGTAAGGCAATGCATAATTTTATGGGGTCGATGTTCGTAATTACATGTCTCATGATTAAGTAGATATTTGTAAATATTAGAAGCTATAAAAACCAAATCCAAGTAGATTTTTTTTAGGTGTGTATATCATGTCTCATATTCAATGAGAGTACATACTATGTAATACATTGCTTGTTCTCTATTTTGCTCATCATGATGGGCCAACATACCCCCAGAGCATTCTCTGTGACTAAAATATACAAGAAGAAGGTCACCCCTCTTTAGGAGGAGTAATAATTTATAGGGAGATGATATAGATTTTGAAGGATTCAAAATCATCTTGATAATTATAATCCTAGATGAATGGAGTATCTTTCCTCAAAATTTGATGGAATTGTTGACAATGATTGAATAGCTAAGAGATAAAACATTGAATGGACTACAATTTTTTCTAAAGGATACAAAGTTGTTTAAGGTTATAAGGGGGTGGCATATCCATAATATCCCTAGTGGGATCAACTTCTATACCTTGGATGGAGATGATAAAACCTAAAAATTTACCAGTCAAGACCCCAAAAAATACTTCTTAGAATTAAAGTGGACATGAAATTGGATTAGACAATAAAATATTATTTTGAGAATGGAGAGATGTTCCTTTCTAAGATTTGATTTATTTATAAGTTCATCCATATAATATTCAACAACCTTATGGATTATATCATGAAATATATAGGTTCTATCTCTTTTTTAGGTGGCTCCCACATTCTTTAGGCCAAAAGGCATAACCTTATATAAAAAATTACCCTATGGAGTAATAAAATAAGTCTTATACTGATCTTCTTAGTTGATAATATTTGATTATATATATAGAATCCATCCATGAGAAACAACATTTCATGGCCTACAATCAGTTCTACTAGTTGATTAATATTAGGAAAAAGAAAGTCATCTTTAGGAAGGTAAGGTTTAAGTCTCAAAAATATATAAAAAGTATGAAACCACCATGGGTTTCGTGATAGGCACAATATTAGACACCCATTATGGGTAATTGACTAGCTGAATGAAATTGATATACAAGGGATGTTGTAGCTCCTCCTTGAATAAGAGTGCAACAAGAAGATGCATCTTTCATAGCTTTTGCTTCACTACCTTATCTTCTTGTATAGTAAAAATATTGTGAAAAATAATTGTAGGGTCAATGCTTGACATGCCACTATATGACTAAGTGAAAGCCTCACTATGATCTACCAAGAAGGTAGTGAATTCTTGGTGTTCTTGATGGTCTAAAAATTTAATAACCCTAAAATACATGGGGCATCTTGATACCCTATGTTAATGTCAATGGTAGATTAATTTAGTAAACTAGATGTTTTAGTTGGTAATAAATTATGTAAATGCAAGTTCTCAATGCCTAAGTAAAGATAGACAAATCAACTTAAAGTAATAGTTTTAAGAGCTTTGTTAAATCCCAGACCATGATTTTAATATGGTTTTTTAAAATCACTTAAAGTAATATCATGTGGTCCTTGTTTGTATCATACCATGATGAAGCCCTTCCATGCACATCATTATAAATACATGTGAGCAAAGTGTAGTCTATCTAAAAGTGAGAAGTTTGATGGAAATGGTTTTCTTTAGGATGGGTTATCAAGATACAAGGATGGTTGATCAATCCCTCCATATACTAAATGAGTTTTTAATAAAAGGGGATAAAAATAATAATATCCCTAAGGTTAGGATAGTACTCACATTATTTATTAGGACACCCATACTCTTAAGGAGTGGGAAGGGTGTTAAGTATTAATAATTGGCACTCCCTTATTATGGAATCCAAAGGAGATTTATCATAGAGATACAACAAAGGGATAGTAACACTAGTCGATGCTTCATTGGGTGGCAATGATGGGGTCACACTTTTTAGAGGGAGTGAAATGTCATTGGGTTGAAAGGTGATATTTTAAGTTTTAATGGATGGGGATCAGTAGGGATAAGGTGGACCTGGCCCTCATGTTCATATTTCATACATCAGTTTAAAGTGGATGGAACACAGTGCATAGTGTAGATTTAAGGGTGCCTAAGGAGGAAATTGTATTGAAATTATCCTTCTATGACATAAAATAACTCATGAAGAACACAATAGCCTACTTTTATGGGAAGAACAATAGTTCATAATGTAATAGCCACTATGTCATTAAAATATTTCAATACTATTGGAGATTGAGCTATAACCATTTTTAATTTGTTTGAACACATGTGTGGAAATAATATTAATACTATCCCCATTTTCAATCATCACTCTTTTAATTAGAGTTTGAATTAACTTATGTTGTGACAAATAGGGTTGGATCTTATTATTGGGATGGTAAGGGAACTATCTCAAAATCATTAAAACTAATAGATGAAATCATCTATAATGCTTCAATAAATGCTAACATTGGTTAAGGTTTATCAGGTTGTACTTGTATGGCTTAAAGGGCCTCTATCATTTCTTGATGATGTTGAGGGTAATTTTCAATTAGTTCATAGAGGGACATTTTGACATGAGTTTGCTAAAGTTACTTCAGAACTGATACTTGTATAAGTTCTAAAGAATTGTTCTTTTGAGATTTTGTTAAAATGGAAACTTTAGGTTTGGTGGTGGAGGATTTAGAACTTTCATGGCTAGGGTAGGAGCTTTAGCTATGGGCACTTTTGATTTGTTCAATTTTTGGAATTTGATATCCTATGCTTGAGATTGGGTTGCTATGTTTATTATGATAATCTAAAATAATGGGGAATTTTTTGAAGTCCCTAATTCATTCATTTTTTAGGGTACTCCGGTTGAATAGGAATTAATTCAAGTTCATCAATCACACTTTTCAATTCTTTTTTTTATTTATCTTTTAAAGGGTTTACTATGTGGGCATTAGGGATATTTATAGTTTTAGGATCGAAGAGGATATTATGTTGTTCAATTAACAAATCATCCTCATCCAAAAGTTTCTGAGTCACAACCTTTAGAGCATTACAACTCTCAATATCATGTCCATGTATCCTATAATATGCACATAATTTATTTTTTATGTACCATGTAGGTTTTTGAACATGAGGATTACTTGTTTGATGGGAGGTAATGTGACCAAAGAGGTTTTCAAGATCTGGTTAAGGATAGTAGTATAAGATCCTCGCAAAGGATATTAATCAGGTTGTGTTACTTTTCACGGCCTTGGTTTTTTAATAGTGCTTACCTCAGTACTTTCATTTTTCATATGGAGGGTACACATGGTTTTAATGGGTGGTAAGGGTGATTTAGCTAAGTCTTAGGGATAACTAAAGTCTACTAGGTTAAAGAGTTTTTTCATTGTAGGTAGTATTGGTGGAGGCTTTTTAAATGATTTAGAACCCTTGATAGAATATTCTATAATAAAAATCTTCAATTTTGAGGAAGGATATGGCCCTAGTATGGATGATTTAGTTTTTTCTTGGGGTATGGACATATTTATTTTTTGAGTGTGGCTAAAGGTCATGGAAGTTTTTTTATGATGTCTTATGGGTGGATGTTGTAATTCCTTACCCTTCGATATACCCAAGTATTTATTCCATATATGGGGTTAATGAAAGTCCTTTTTATCCTCCACATGTTATGGAGGATTATTGGTTGGCTTGGATGAGCCTTCCTCTAGGTAATCCCATGAAATGAGATCTAGGAAACTCAAATGAATGATAGAAATATGTTTGGTTATTTTGAATGAGTCAAAGGTATCTCCTATAAGCAGATCTGACATATGGGTTGAGGTAGAAGGCAATTCAATCATACTATCAACTTCCTTTGGTAATATTTAATCATTTATGGTGTTTATTACATGGGTACCTTGATCTGAGGTACCCCCATATTTATTTTTACATAGTTAGATGAAGATGGATGTTAAGGTAAGGGTTGCCCAAAAATGTTTATAGATTGATTTTGGGGTGCATTTGGATTATCCATTTGTAGCTCTTCTTGATCAATAAGGTTTTTCACGAAGATTTTAAAATACTGACATTTGTTAATTTAATGACTAGGCACGTGATTATAAGTACAAAAATTTATTTCTTTGTACCATCCTCATTTTGGTCTAAAATCATTAACATGTTTGATGGAAGGAAATTTGATGACTATTGCCTTTAATAGTTTATCTAAGATATTAGCATAAGACTCCCATAAAGGTGTGTGTTTCCTAGGTAGGAATATTGTTAAGTTTATTTGTGGTTGTGTTTGAGAGGAGTTTGGTTGGTTGGTTGTGGATGAAGGAGTTGATTTCAGGACAATAGAGTTAGTTATGCTCTTAGGCTTCAAATTATTATTTCCTTTCAAAGGGTCTGGTTTGAAGTTATTATTTCATAAATTCACCTTTTCTTCTTCTAAGGTTTAGATTTATAATTTTCAATCCATGGTAAAGGCCTCATCAAAATTCTTGATTGATTGAACTTAAAAGGTAGATGATATTTATTTCATATAGTATCTCAAAAATAGTTCTATCAATTTTGGTTAACACAAAGAAAAGGTTAGTTGGTTTATAAGACTCTACCACCTAGCTACAAAGTCTAAAATAGAATCATATTCAAATTTATTAATGTCATAAATGTCCTAAAAATTAATTTTCTAGAAATATCTATTGAGAAGGTTTGTAAGAAGGTTTTAGCTAGCTGCCCAAAAGAAAATAATAAGTGCTGAGATAGATCTATATAAGTCTAAATTTGGTTCTACGAGTAATAAGTAAATGTCCTTAAAATAAGGGTGTCATCATGGCAAATGAGGTAAAATTAATGTTAAAATGCTTTAATGTTTTATTTCAGATCTTCCTTATTTCAAAATTTCATGAATTTGGGAAGTTCCCATTGCATAGGATATGGTTGGATAGGGACAACATGGTTGATTATCTCATTGCAAATATATTCATAAGTAAGCACATTCTTCTATCCTAAGGTATAAGCTTCTAAGTTCATCATCTTCTCCATGAGGCTCCTCATGAGATCTATTTGTTAACTATACTTGGGGATGCCTCCTAGAACATTCTATTGTAAATCTTGATATAGAAGAAGTGACGTTGGGAGAGGTTATGTAAGGGGGTATCTTATGGACATGGTGATTGGCGGTTGAGATGCCACCACATATTGGGAGAATTAAAAAGGTAAAATTATTATTTATATGGGTTTTAATAACTACATATAAGGTTTTATGTGGGGTTTTGTTATTGTGTAGTTAGGGGTATTTTCTGTTGAAGGTTTATAACTATAGGGATCTGCTAAGTGGATGATGGAGATTGCATAGTGGAACTAGATATGACATGGATTTGGATAGGTAGGAGGGTTGATAGAATATAGACCACTAAAATTTGAATCATGGGAAAGGGTGATGGGTTACCTATCAATGGTGATGTAGTGACATTTTGTGTCATAATAATAATGGTGGTTAGACTACTAGTCACTAAGGGTGGTAGCATATCTAGTGGTTGGGTTGTACTAATATTTAAACCTGATGGAGGTGGTGGATCAATAGATGAAGACACCGTTACTAAGGTATATCTTTAAAGGATTTATAGGGATATTCCATATAATTAAAAGGTAATTTTGACCATGGGGGAATGGGGATCTGTATGGATCATGCAGTGAGATAATGATTTAAGGTAACTAGATTGTTGTTTAATATGTTCACAAACTCTAGATCACCCTAAGGGTAGAACTAAGGGATACCCTCTCCATAAGAATTAGGAGAGGTAGGGGGAATCAGTGATTGTTCCATCAAATATAAATATGAGTGGTGTGACTCTATTTGTTTGAGTGACTATTATCATGTCAAAATCATGTATTACTAAGGAAGTAAAAACAAAGAATAAACACACAATTATCTTTTTTGATTATCTCACTTTAGTGAAGGAAAACATACACTCTAATTGAGTGAACTTAATTTTTTTTTAAATTTTAAGAAACAATATTTTAAAATGTGAATGGGAGATAAGTTAACAAGGGTCCTAGGACATGGTAATCTATGGTTTGTTTTAGATTTGGTTTAAAGATGGGAACCTTGATATACCCAAAGGTACAATGAGGCCTAATTCTATGTTGGTGGAAAAATGTGGCTTGGATTGGGGGCTACCCCCTCATTTCACAACCCCACAGTGATAAGGGTGTCAGATGCTTAGCCTATATACCACCAGCTAATTATTTATACTCAGCCAGAATACCGAGTTAGCTTTCCCCTTGTGATGAAATCCAAATGGGCCTACCTAGGTGGGAGTTGTTTTAATTACATTTTTTATGATTATGGTTTGGTTTGTGTGTGAATAAATAATGATTAAATGATAATTTAACCCACTTAATTAAACTAAATTTTTTCTAGAATAAGCAAATAAAAAGACAATTTCCCTTTAGAAGAAAGGAAAGTAATCTAAATATTTTTGTCTTTTTTGATTTTTTTTATTTTTAATGTTTTATAATGAAAAATAAATTTCACTAAATGAAATAAGTACATAAGATAAAAATAAAGAAAAACAATAATAGTGAGACCCTTTAGGGTCCTAGCGGGCATGCCAGAATGCTTAAGGTATTTTTGTCCATTTTATATAAAAGGTAAACTACTCAAAAACTTGAAATATTATACATGGTTTTACAAGGTTACCTATGATGGAAATGGATTATGCATCGTATCTAGTGATGTAAGAACTCATTTTTATCTTGGAAGGATTACCTACATAAGATAGACAACTCAAGCAAAAGATGGATTAATAGGATACATGAGTGGGTTGCCTAGTATGAGACAAGTCCCAAGAAGTGGTACACTTCCTTATATGGATGTCAACCCACTATTTTTATAAATTAAATAGATAAATATTACTAAAATTACAATAATAGATTCAATAATATAGATAAGACTATAAAATGATTTAAGATGTAATCTATATTCATCAGATATAGATTAGCAAATCAACCATTCCAATAGTCTTCGACAACATCCTCCTCAACTTGTATCACTTCTAATTGGTCTATAATTGATTCTAGGTTAGGGGAATACATGATAGCACAAATTCTTAGGTCAAATGAGATGTCCTTTTGATTAGAAAAAGGGGATGTGAAACTATGGGTAAATCATGGACAGTGATTGCTTCATGAATGGTTCTAGGAATAGTCATCTACAATAAATCTATAACTTTTAGGAAATAGGGATCTAATATATGAACTAAATTATAAACTAAAAGGTACTTAGTTTTAGACATAATGGATTTTTTTATTGAGATTGATGTCAATTTATAGGATCGATGTTGATTCATGGAATTGATGTTGATTTTGTCAATCTAGAGAAAGGTCTCAAGATAGGGTTTTATAAGCCATATTTAAAGGAATTAAATATGGTTTCCGAGATATGTAAGGCTGAATAAATATAGTTTATAATAGATTATAGGGATAACTCACATATAAAACTAAATGTAAAGTAACACAAATGAAATGAAATGTAGAAATATTTGGTAAATCAATGATAAACTAATGTTTTAAAAGATGACAACCTATTGCAGTCTATAAGATTGAGAATATGATTGTGGCTCTTCTAATGGGGGGATGAGTTGATGTTAGTACCATAATCTTCCTAAATATGAACAATTATTTAATTGGTGCTCAAGATAAAAAAATTTAGCCTTTTGATGCAATCATAAATGTAATAAGTTTATCCTTTGGTCTAGGGAAGGTAGTTTTTAAATTGACATCGATTCAAAAGAATCAACGTTGATCATAGGGATCACCAATGATTATTGGCCAAACTTGTAAAAGTCATTGGATAGGTTTCAATTGAGGAGTTAATTTGAGATTTAAGTTTTTTTTAGTGATTTTAATATTTTGAGGAGGTTAAAGATGGTTAAAATAACTTACCTTGCATTCTATTTTGGGAAATTCATTTATATTTTACCTAGGTAACTAATTGAATTACTTTACTTATGTTAAAATAAATAAAAAAAAGGTAATTACATAAGGTAAGAGTTAAAAGGGGTAATTAAATACTTACATGGGGTAAGATAGGTATAATCAATAAGTGGACCTAATATTGAAGGTAGCACAATTATTATCATGTGAAATCCTAGTGCCCACACTTAACAAAGTTTAAGGTTACTTTGTAAAGGTTAAGATATGTTGATCTATGGTGAAATATTGATGTATTTACCTCCAATGTGACATGATGTCTTATGGTGGATGAGAGATTTTAGATACAACATAAAATAAGATGGAAACATTGATATTTCTTGTTTAGCAAAGGTTAAGGTAATTTTGTAGAAATTAAGGTAATGGTTGCCTTTGTAAATTAGAAGGATAAAGTGCATTTTGAGGTCTCTAACATGTTTCCAAGATATTAAAAGGTTTTTTATTCCTTACAAATGTTTATCTAGGTCAGCTTTAATGTGAAATAAATTGTGGGACCTTCTAAAGGTCAAGAAAGTGAAATATAATATAGAAATACACTTGATAAGAGCCTATAAAGCAACTTTTCAATGTATAAATGGTCATTTCAGGTTTAAAATAAATATTTTTAGGTCCCTCTAATGTTTTTAGGGTAAAATCATGTTTTTGGCAGCATTGGCAGGTCCAAACAAGATAAAAAATGTTTCATCTCCTCTATTGAGCTCTTTGCAAGCTAGTGAAGACCATTTTCATGTGTTCATTTTATGAAGTTGAAATATAGTTATATATATATTTATTTTGGTGGCTTATATCATCCATTATTACCATAAAATTATATGCATTATCTCTTGGTTTGAAGGGGTATGCTTTATGAACAATTGTTAACAAAATAAGCAACCCAAAACCCTCCTAAAACCCCACGAGCAGGATTTTTATTATCTCAACAAGTTTGAAGGTTAATTTATATGTATTAATGGTTTTTAAATATCTTAAATGGTCTTAATATTCCTATCACATCATCTTCCATCATCATTTGGCACATGGTGCATAGAAAAGGAAGATCCATGGTGTTGGAGTAAATAATTTAGACCTAGATTTATTTTGAGTCCATATTAATTGCTTAATATTGGTTAATCCATAAAATAAGTGATCAAATCCATCCAAGTGGTGTTTTATTAAGACATTGTTATAGGAGGTTTTAGGCCTATTACATCTAAAAGTAATAATGTTGCTTCTAATTTTTGTTCCTCAGGAAACCAATAGGAACACATGTTTATTTTTTATATTATCATATTTTAAAACTTTAATAAACATATATATATATATATATATATCAATATATATATATATATTATTAATTCACTTCATACACATCTCTGGTAGAAGATTGCAGGTGGTAGCTCATTAGTAATATTGGTTTGAATACCCTCACAAGATTTCAAGTATAAACAAGTAGGTAACAGGATTAGGAAAGAATAAATATTAGTAATTTTTAAATATAACAAGTAAAAATTCACTCTTAAAACTCCTAAATTACTTCCAAATATACACTTAGTTCATATACAGTCCAAAAGAGCACCTTTAGTCTTCAAAGACAAGGGAGAAGGTCTTATGAGCAAACACTTTTGAGGTTTTGAGTGGTAGTATAGGTGAAATATGAATCTAATTGATTTAAGGTGGATATATGATACCCTAAAATATTATCCATAAATATACCACACTCTTAACAACATCCTTGAATCAAACTTTCAAGACATAGACCTAGGAACATCAGTGTAGTGCTTACAAGTAAAACTAGGTGCGTGGAGACATTTGAGAAGTTTTAAACAAGATTTTAGTCTTAAAAACTAGTCTGATGGTTTGATAATAAAAATATAGGGATTATAAAACTAATAAACATGTCATAAATATCTTAAATTATGGTGAATGTAGACCTAAAAATATGTACACCTAGAGGTCCACATTCTTAATCAAGAGAAGCATACCTTGCATGAAAGATGAGATTTGAAGAGTAGATGAAGTGTGAAGTGTGAAATACATGAGATAGGATATGTTAATAAGGTATGTTTAGGATATAAAAATTATGATCATTGAATAAAATACCCCTTTTTGGACCTTAACAAGCTTCAAACCCAAAGAAGACCTACAGGCCTACTAAAGAGTTATAAGCCTATTTTGAAGAATTCAAGAGAATATACTAAATTTTGTATTGGGATTGTGGTTTTAATGAATATTATAGTGATTTATGATCCATTATATGCCTTATAATTTATTTAAGAGTTTTTAGGTTGATGAAAAGGATAAAGGAAACCTACATCCTATGACATAGTCCTAAATGTACACACAATTCTAAAAACTTGGCGTATTATAGACATATGAGGATGATTCAAGTAAAAATGGTTTTTGGAGGGTTGAAGGAAGTTGGGAAAGACCTCATAAAAGTTTTAGGTTAATCTAAAGTGTCTTAAAACTCTCCCCATGCCTTTTTATTTGCTCTCGACCTATTCAGGCATGTGTCTTTCCAACCTTGGGCTATAAATTTGCAATTTGCATAACTCAAGTTCCAACCCATGAAATTACATGAAAATTTTCCATATAAACTTATTTAATGTATCCTAAAATATTTTTGTGGATTTTTATTAGTATTATATTTCCTTTTATAGTCTCTAATACTATAGGCTTGTTTTAGGCCTAATTATGAAAGATCAATTTTGGATTAGTAGGTGTGTTAGGAGTTGAGCCATGAAATTTTGGGTGAAGATAAATAAATACAAAGAGTACTCAAATATGATTTTATTTTTAGTTGAAGTGTTTCATAACATTAAAACCAATGATATTTTTACAAAAATAAGGCTACAATAAATAGATCTTAAAAAGAGCACATATGATAACTATGAAGGAAATTATAAAATAGAGGTTGAAATATTATTGGTTATAGGTCCTAAATAAGTGTTCAAGACAAAGAGAATAAGTTATACCCTTATAATATGACTTTTCAATTCCTAATTAATCTTAAGTTTAAGTTTCAAGAGCTCAAGGATGAACTATCAAGCAAAGAAAAACTCCTATGCCACCTTGATCAAGTCATCATCAAACTAAGTGAACACTTATGGAGAGGAGACTTCATAACTATCCTTTAGTAGGTTTTCTTGTTTATAACTTGTTTTATGATTACTTGATAGCCACCATTGTCTATTGACACCTCTCTTATCTATATATCTTCTTCATTTTCCTATATATATGCTTGATTTTTGCATTATAATGGATCCTCCACTTGATTATGGTAAAGACCTAATCCTTTTGTAATTCATTGAAGCAATAGACAAGCTAGTTTTACCTTATCTTATGACTATACTCTATTGTTTATGCATGAATGATTGACCTTGTCTAGTGTTGATTCAATTCTCTTTGACATGTTATCTCATTCTCTCACCTATATGAAGTTTTAAATCATGATTATAGGTCATATAGTGTTTTTTTAGTAGTCTTGTGAAAGTTAAGTGAGGCAATATTGCATTAGTGTCTTTATACCTCATAAAAATCAGACTTCCTAACCTAATCATCATATACCACATTCATGTTGAAATACTAATGTAAGAGGAGTATATTAGGAATAGTGTATGAATAGGTTGGCTTTATGTTCATTGTACATCTACAAATGTGTGGTAATGGTGAACTAATTTGGTGTATCACCTTCTTATTTAGGTTATTTTCAGCTATTTCTATCCCTTTTCTCTTACAAGAAATAGGCTTAGTTTTTAGTTTCAAGGTGAAACATTAAGGGATCTATCCTTATTTAGAGATCCACCTCATTGATTAGGCCACCCACAGCCTAGATATGTCTTCATGTTATCACCTAAGTGTTATAACCTAAGCAAGGAGGCTTGAACAACCTCCTCAAGGGTGCAATTTTGAGTGTACAATTTTGGCACATTCGATGGGACTAGGATATCATTCATTGAATAGTTTTTGATGTTGATATTCAATAAATAAGCCTTTCGAGGCATGAATACAAGAATCAATGGTGACTCCAAATGAACCACAACTAGTATAAGTGTCCCTGTGTCTAAAAATCATAAATTGGTATGGATTATCATAATTATTTTGGTTAAAATACATACTTTATGCATTCACATTCTTCAAATCATATTAAAAGCATTCATGGATTCACCCTAAGTAGTTATCAAATAAAAAAATACCCAGCTTATCAAGGTTATCAATAGACTTATATACTCTCTCATGATCCAACTCAGCGTACTTGGTGGCCTACTTATGCTTCTAGTCAACCTTGTCAAAGCTATGTTACTCCTACTCCATCCCTCTTAGACTTCAAATAAACCCTTGTAGACATTGACATGTAAATGAGGGATCTTGATAAAGATAAGGAGCTTGGTCTAATTTTCTATAACCCTTCTACTCAAAATGAAAGCATTTAAATTATGAGGGACTTGGTGCATTTTATTAAGTTGAGGTGGGTGGATATTGAGAGAAAAGATCAACAAATACCAATTAATAAGATATTATAAATAAGAATCATGATTCAATATATGGAGAATATATTATCACTTGAATAAATGTTAACAATGCAATACATTCAGCCATATATGCCTCTACCTACTCCACATCAAACTTCTCGTGCTCCTAACTTACTCTAACTTACACTATGCTATCAAGAAATGCCCATGCCTATAAACCTTCACTCACTCTCCCTCAAGAATCTCAAACAACTCCATCATAGAGACCTTATTATATGATGACCCCTAATTATTTCATGCCAACTCTTGAGAAAGAACCTAATCCCACGCCTATCCAAAGTCAATAAAAATAAAAATATATGGAGGTAAAATTAAGGGATCTCTCAAGTCTCTCAAATCCTTCACCTACCCTTCAAGTTACATCTATCCATGAAGTTCAAGATATATAAAATTTTGATAGAGTGATTGGGGAGTGGAAGCAAAAGAATAAAACATTCTTAACACAACTTCCTTCTTCATCTCTCCAAGAGTAATACAATCCATCTAACCCTCCCAAAATCCTAAGTTGGAAGGACACTCTATCAAGTTTCAAGCAAGCCAATGAGTTCTCTTACCCTCCCACCCCCTCCTTTTGTGAAGTATAACATGTTGCATTGAGGGTAGAAGAAGAAAATTTAATTGAAAAAGAGAGATTTTCACACAAGGATGATGAAATGGTTATCTTTGAGAATCAAAATTAGTTAGCTATAAGTGGATCTCAAGAAGTTCATGATGAATATATGGTGAGTGAGTATGATGAATAAATAATCATTAGAAAATTTGTTGGTGGATAAGAAAATCAAATCATGTTGGATATTTTTTAGTGATGTCATGGTGATATCATAAAGGTGTCCTGGTGAGTGGATGAAGTGCTTTGATAGCCTAAGTAATAATGACAAAGTGTGTAATGTGTTTGTCTTAGTGTGCTTAAAGGAAGTTTGGTTGATCTTAAGTTTTTGCATGATTAGAGATGTTCAAATATGAGTATGTTTATTTGATAATATGCAAGGGGTCTTATCTATGGTTAAAGATGATAGGATAGCTTGTGTGCATGAGTGGATTTCATCTGGTAGTCCATAGTTTTCATCTAGATAGTTTGGGTTTAGTGGCAAAAAATCTAAGTAGGCATTTTGCTAATGTCACCATTGCCATGTGTGCATGAGTTAGGGGGATTTGGTCATATGTTTTTGATCACATTAGTTTCTAGTTTATATTCACTAATGCCTAAGTGAAGTCAAAGATATGTGCATGCAAAGTTGGGCTCCCATGCATTTTGATAGTGTTTTCCCATACTTAGCCAAATTTGCATTGTTTCAAGAAGAGCTGAGTAGGAATTTTGATGATGGCATATCTTGCACATGTGGATGTTTTAGAACAATATGATCATATGGCTTTGTTCAATTTTGAGCCTAATTATTTTTCACTAAATTTCAAGTCATGCATTGAAGCATGTCAAAAGTTATGTAAGTGCAAAATTGGTCTCCTAGACAATTTCTAAGCATAGTTGGCTCTGTGACAAAATATTTTGAGAAGGCATTTTAATGGATATATATCTCACACATGTGAGGGTTCCAAGAGTAGATTTTTATATGGTTGGATTCTCCTATGTAAGGAGATCATATGGTCAAAACTACAAATCATGCATCTAAGTGTAACAAAACACGTGATTGTACAATTTAGCCTTCCAAGAAGATAAGTAAGATTCCCATACTTAGAAAATTTTCACATATTAAAGTTTGAGTAACATTAATGGTGCACATTGCTCCAAGAATTTAGGAGGAAACAAGATAAGGACAAGTACATGATGTTTAATGCTAATTAGAGATAAAGATCAAGCTTCTTTCAAGGATCAATGATGAGCAGGTGATCATATAGATAGAGATTAATGGTGTGTATTAATTTCAAGAGGTCAAAGTGATATATATTTAGTATTGTTAAAGACCAAGCTATATACAAGATAGCGATGGTGCATGATGAGTTAACATTACAAGATTACATGACATGATGTCAAAGTGATTGAGGTTTAACATTTGAGAATTGGCACCTATGCATTAAATTTTGAAGAAGATCGATGGTGCAAGATTGATCTAAAACTAAGAGGATAGGAGATGAAAGAATAATTTTTGAAGTTTGATTGTGACCATTTGTTTTTGAATATTTGAATTTAGCAAAGGGAAAAACTAGTCTGTGGTTTTTGGAACATATATTTTTATCCAAGATGAATTTACTCATGGCATAAAAATAAAAGTGGTCAAGGATTCCAACATGCATCAAATGAACCTAATTTGAAGATATGTAAGTATATAAAATCCAATAAATTAAGGTTAAAATTTAACTATGTGTTCATTTCTATTTTGCAAGTGATCTAAGAAGGATAATTGAGCTTATGCAGATGTTTCGATGTTTCATGATGAATTGGCTATTGGGGAGTGTTGTAGACTCTATGAGGATCATTTGTGTGCATTATGAGGGTTTGAAAAATCATATAAAGTATCAAAAAAGGTTTACATGTCAATTTTGTATTTGTTCATGGTGACTATGTGCACACAATATTGATTTAACTTATAGAAAAGAGTGTAATGATTACTATAAGCATTTAAGGATGACTAAAGAGTCATGTAGTGTGGACCTATGTTTTTAGAAGTTGTCTTATATTCTTGTTTTTTCTCATTATTGTGTGAAATGGGTGAATAGATCTCCATGAGACCTATAAGAGCTACAAGGGCCTTATTAAAAGGTGTAGCTACTTAAGGGTGACCCATAGATGTTATGGCTAACATATGAAGATTGTATTGAACTATATCTCAATGAGATATATGCCTTAAGGGTTAAGGCATGTCTAATTGATGACCAAGATGGTGATGATCATAAATGCTCTATAAATAGTGAAATCAAAGATGTTAATTTTTAGACTTGATGTGAGATATTTGTAAAGGCTTGAGTGGGGAAAATATTCATTGAAGTGAAGAAAAGAGGATATTAAGTGTGCCCAATAGTTGTGTTGATGAGTATAAAAGATTGAAGACTATGTGTATTACCTATAGATCATAGTTTTGATGGAAAAATAGTGCTCTTGTAGGTTGAATATGAGTAAAGAGGTTTATACAAGTGGAATAGAGTGAAGAGTTGAGGATCAAAGAGAGGCAATGTGCCCAGTGGATGGGTTGATGAGCAAAGATGGTTCATGATTATGTGTATGACCTATAGGTCATAATTCTATGTCATAACAAGTTCTCTTGTAGGTTTGATGCTTTGAAGTGTGAGAGAAGGATAAGTGATGTTTATGTGCTTGGAGGTTGATTTGTGAGGCATATTAAAGTATGGTCTATGTGAAAGAACTCATGGTCATATTGTTGTTGTGGTGATATAATTTTTGTAGGTGTGCTAAAGTGAGTGTGAGTGAAGAGTTGGAGAGGGGTTAATTGGGATATTTAATGTGTCCTAATTGATCTTTGTGTGTTGGTACAAGTATGTAATGTGCTTTTCCCAACAAGGAGTATTTGGTGAAAGAGTGATGGTGAAGAGTGATAAATAGAGATCCATCATCAAGTGTTAAAGACATCAGTATTAAGGTGGAAGTGTTCAAAGGAGGTTCTAAAGGAGTTGATCTTTCTTAGGGGTAATTGCTCCTTGTGAAATAGGGGTTTCACTAAATACCTTTGATTAGGAGGATATGATCAAAGTTTGATGGCCTAAAGGAGTTGATCAGTCTCTTATTTATAATTTCTTATAGGATAGTAGTTCATGTTGTAGACTTGAGAGTGAGTTTTAATCCCCATGAGGGTTTCCCATAGGAACTATGTGTTATGTGTTTAATATTACGTATGAATTGAATGAATGAGCTCTCTTGTTAATGTTTCTTGATCAAGTTGATATATGTTGATTGGTTACTAGTTTAAAGGATTACAATTTAGACTAAAATATCTAGGCTCACTAATTCAATCCCCCCAGTGATTTTACCTCTAAAAATTGGTATCAGAGTGGGTCCTTTGGAGGAAGCCTAATAGCTTGAAGGTGATTCTAAGTCAGTACAAATATGGCTAAGAAGTTTAAGAAATAAAATCAATAGTGGAAGGTTGTGATCAAGTCACTTAAAGAATAGATATGTGCTTTGAATAAAGATGCTAAAGAAGATGAGAAGGTTATCAATAACCTCAAGGATTAGCTAGAAAATTCCAAGACAAGTTTGAGTTTAAAAGAGGAAAGTTGTTAAAAATAAAAGGACATCATGTGTGATGAAAAAGTTTTCCATGATAGTGAAGAAAAAGTTGATCTAGAAGCTAAGCTCATGGGTACACTTGGTGAACTAAAGGAGCAAAATAAGAATAATCATAAGATTATAAATATGATCAAAGGTCTTGAAGAACAAGTCATTTCTCTTAAGGGAAGTTTGATAGAGCAAGCATGTATAATAAAGGATGACATGGCTAAAGAAGATAAGAGTGATAAGGAGACTATCCAAGTTCTTAGAGGTTTGTTAATGGATGTAATTTCAAGTGTAAGAGATAAAGAGGATGAGATCATTCAATTAGAAACCAAGCTAGGTTCATTGATGGATGAGCATGAGCAATTTGTTGTCAAGATAAACAAGCTTTAAGAAGATCAAAAGAAGTCAATTCAAGTCAAGAGCAATGAAAGAAGACCAGTTAGAAAACCAAATGCTTCAAGGTATGCTAGTTTATTTCATGATCATTGTTATACATGTAATAAGTGTGTTCATATAGATAAGGACTATAGAATGAAGTTAGTCAAGTATGGACATTCATGAAGCTATGATAGAAGGAATTTTTGGCCAAAGATTGACCATAGTTCAAGTCTATCAAAAGGCACAAATGATGTTAGTTACTTCAGTTGTCATAAAGTGGGCGTATTGATATATTCTATCCAAATGGTGTTAAGAGGTCTTTAAGGTATGTCAAAGGATATAGATCTCTTAGAAGGTCTGAAAAAAGAAAAACTCAGGTATGGAAACTAAACGTAATCATTACTAATTCTTCTAATCATAAGGTTGATAATAAATTTTCTCTAAAAGGATATGTTACAAATTAGGATAAGCTCAAGGATCAAGTAAATAAGATGATTATACAAGACAATAAGAATCAAACTATGTTATGGAGACCTGAGGCAGTAAAGACTAAGGAGACTAACCCTATTGAGTCTAAGAATCTTGATGGATTGTTTGCCATGGTTGAAAAAGGATCAGAAGTGAATGGAATTTAAGAGTTTATATTATTAGCTTTTTTTGACAAGTCTTAAGTATAAAATGTGTCAACTATCCATAAAGAAATGAAAAATCAAAAGTTAGTTCAACTCAAGCTCAAGGAGAAAACCAAGGTGTTAGTTGAGGCTAGTTCTGAGGTATGTATGGATCTAAGTGAACATCTTATTTTTGTTGAGAATATTTCTTCTCTTAAGCCTAATAATAATAACTATAAGCATCAGATGACCAAGGAGGAGAAGGAATATGAAGTGTTGTGGGCAACTCTTGGTTTCACATTGTTCTAGGACATTGTAAAATAGGGTATCTTTGCCTATGCTTCTTATGAGACATCTTGCTTGTGGATAAGAAAGTTTGTGTACTCAAGATCATAATGTCAATCTATATAGAGATTTATATTGATCATAGAAGGCCATTAGTTAAGGGGGGCAACAAGATCTTATGTTTGCTCCAAAGGTTTATGAAGGAGCTATAGTATAGGGTCATAATGGGTGGTTCCATGTGGCTTAATAATTTTTATGGAATGATAAGAATATTTTTGTGCTCAAAAAGGTATATGTACTTCTTTGTGATATGTTCTAAGTTTTTTTGTGGTTTGAAGGTATGTTGAAGACAAATTGGTGATTTTTACTTGCTCTCAGGTTTCCCAATTTGTGCTTAAGAACTTGTAGGTCCTAAAATAGGTTATAGGAATTTAAGGTTCCTAATAGTGTGGAATATTAAATATTGGTCTAGTGTAATTGTTTTCTCTAGGTGTCTAATAATTTTTAGAGGTGGACGTTGACTGAAAAGTGCTTTGTTGAGTCATTTTATTTTGAGATTCTAGGGATTTAGGATCTAATTGAAAAGTGGATTGCATTAAGTTTTGAGGTTTGAGGCTTATTAATAGGTTAAATGGTCCAATTATGTTGTCAAATAAGGATTCATATAGTTTTTAATGTTTTTGGTTCTCAAGTTATTTAAGTTTTTGTCAAGTTGGAGGCCTAATTAGCAAGTTGGTTTATGAGGGAAGCATGTTCCAGATGTTAAACTAGCTATTTAAAATTGGTGTGATAAATGGATCATATGATAGTGATCTATATATGAAATTTTATGTCTTGAAGATGTTTCTATTTAAATTTATGGGATCTGCAAGTTCTAGGCAGGGTTATAAGGAGTCTAGACAAGCCTAGTCTTGACGATATGTTTTTTGTTTAGTTTATCCAAAAGATAAAGATATGAGTATTTCATGGTGATTTATTAGGTTATTTTAGATCATGTTTCCTATTTGGTATATATCATTAAGGCTTATTGATGTTTATTAAGGTGGCTCAAGAGAAAAGGCTAGTAAGCTTGCATAATGGTTCTTCATGGTGTATGGAGATTTGAAGATGCTCAAGTGGTGAAATGGATCAAATATCTTAGTGGGAATCCATCTTAAATGTTTATTGGTGAGTTCCATAAATTTTTAATTATTTTTTTATGTTTTGTCTTCATTGGCTACAATGTTTGATTGAAGAAGAGAGTATTGGCATAAAGCAAGAGGAAGTGGTCAAGACAAGAAGTGGTAGGTTCAAGGTAAGTAGGAGTTTTTATCATATTTATAAGTTTTTCCTATATTATTTTTAGTATTTTTAGGTCCTCAAGATCAGTTAGTGCCCACATTATCATTATGTCAAAGGGGGAAAGAGTTTTTATTATGAGAGTGCTTAAAGAGAGAGAAGGTGAGTTGTATATTACTATATGATGTTTGTTGACATTAATGATAGAGGGGGATATTATTTTAAATTTATCAATAATGTCATGGAGGTGTCCTAGTGAGTAGATGAAGTAATTTGATAGCCTAAATAACAATGACAAAGTGTACAATGTGCTTATCCTAGTGTGCTTAAAGGAGGTTTGGTTGATCTTCAGTTTTGGTATGATTAGAGATGTTCATACATGAGTATGGTGATTTGAGCATGTGTAATGGGTCATATAAATGGTCAAGGATGATTGGAGAGCTTGTGTGTATGACTGGATTTCATCTGGTAGTCCATAGTTTTCATCTAGATAATTTGGGTTTAGTGGAAAAAAATCTAAGTAGGTAGTTTTCTAACATCATCATTGCCACATGTGGATGAGTCTAGGGGAAATTTTCATATGTTTTTGATCACATTACTCCCTATTTTCTATGTTTTAAATCTTAGGTCATGCTCCTAAGCATAGTCAAAGATATGTGGGTGCAAATTTGGGCTCCCAGGTATTTTGATAGTGTTTTCCCATACTTAGCCAAATTTGTAATGTGGAAAGAAGAGTCGAGTAAGATTTTTGATTATGTCAAACTCACACATGTGGATGTTTCAAAACAATATGATCATATGGGTTTGTTTAGAGCCTAATTATTTTGCTCTAAATTTTAGGTCATGCACTGAAGTGCCTTAAAATTTATGCAAGTATAAAGTTGGTCTCCTAGACAAGTTATAAGCATAGTTGACTCTATGATAGAAGATTTTGAGAAGTAATTTTAATGGTGATATATCTCACACGTGTGATGGTTATAGGATAAAATTATTATATGGTTGGATTCTCCTATGTAAGGAGATAATATGGTCCAAATTTTAGATCATGCATCCAAGCATAGAAAAAAACATGACTATGAAAAGTTGGCCTTTTAGGCAGATAAGTAAGGTTCCCATACTGAGTCAAATTTTCACGTGTTCATGTTTGAGAAACATTGATGGTGAAAATTACTCTAAGAAGTCAGGAGGCAGTGAAATGAGGACAAGTGCATGATGTTTAACATTGAGTAGAGATAAAGACTGAGTTTCTTCCAAGGATAAAAGGTGAGTAGGTGATCATAAAAATATAGATCAATAGTGCATATTAAATTAAAGAGGTCAAAGTGATATTTGTTTAGAATCATTAAAGACCAAGCTATGTACAAGATATTGATGGTGCATGATGAGTCAACATTGCAAGATTGCATGAGATGAGGTCAAAGTGACTATGGTTTAACATTTGAGCATTAGAACCAATGAGTTAAAGTTCATGTAAGATTGATGGTGTGATATTGATCTAAATCTAAGAGGAAATGAGATGAGATCATAGTGTTCAAAGTTTAACTATGACAGTTTTCTTTTGAATATTTGAATTTAACAAAGGGAAAAACTAGTCTACTATTTTTGGACCATATCTTTTTATCCAAGATGAATTTTCTTATGGTTTAAAAATTAAAGTGGTACAAGAATCCAAGTCACATATAATTAACCTAATTTAAAGATATGAAAGTATGTACAATCAAATATCTTAAGGTTCAAAGTTGACTATGTGTTTGTGCTTTTTTTGCAAGTGACCCAAGAAGGATAATTGATCTTCCATAGATGTTGTTTCAATGTTTCATGATTAATTGGGTATTAAGGAGTGTTTTATACTCCATTATGATAATATATTTTCATTATGAAGGTTTAACCAATCATATTTTATATGAAAAAAAGTTTATAAGTTGACTGTGTATTCGTTCATGGTGACTGTGTGCATAGAATATTGATTAAGCTTGCATAAAAGAGTGAAATGATGACTGTAAGCATTTGAGGATGATGAAGGGGTCATGTAGTGTGGACCTATGTTTTTATAATTTTTCTTATTTTATTTTTTTTGCTCATTTTTGTGTTAAATGGGTGAATAGGTCTCGATGAGACCTATAAGAGGTACAAAGGCCTTATTAAATGGTGTAGTTACTTAAGGGGGACCCATATATGTTATGGCTAACTTATGAAGATTGTATTGAGATATGTCTTAATGATATATATTCCTTAAGGGTTAATGCATGTCTAATGGTTGACTAAGATGGTGATGATGATGAATGCTCTATAAATAGGGAAATCAAATATGGCAATTTTTAGACTTGATGTGAGAGCTTTGTAGAGGCTTGAGTGTGGAAATTTTTCATTGAAGTGAAGAAAAGAGGAGACTAAGTTTTTCCAATGGTTGGGTTGATTATTAGAGTATATTTAGGACTATTTATATGACCTGTAGGTCATAATTTTGATGGTAGAATAGTGCTCTTGTAGGTTGAAGATGATTCAAAAGGCTTATGCAAGCAGAATAGAGTGAAGAGTTAAGGAAAAAAGAGAGGGAGTGTGCCTAATGGATGGGTTGATGAGCAAATATGGTTCATGATTATTTGTATTACTATATGTCATATTTCTAAGTCATAACAAGTTCTCTTATAGGTTTGATGCTTTGAAGTGTGAGTGAAAGATAGGTGATGTTTGTGTGAGCTTAGAGGTTGATTTATGAGTTAGATCAGAGTATGGTCTATGTGAATGACCTCATGGTCATATTTTTAGTGTGGTGATAGAATTGTTGCAAGTGTATTGAATTGGGTGTGAGTGAAGATTTGGAGAGTGGGACTAGTTGGGATATGTATTGTCTCCTAAATGATCTTTGTGTGTTGTTACAAGTATGTAATGTTCTTTGGCCAATAAGGAGTATTGGGTGAAATATTGAAAGTGAAGAGTGATAAACATATATCCATCATCAGGTGTTGAAGACATCATTTCTAAGGTGTAAAAAATAAAGGATGGTCTAAAGGAGTCTATATTTCTTAGGGGTAATTGTTCCTTGTGAAATAGGGATTTAACTAAATACCTTTGGTCAAGAGGATATGATCAAGGTTTGATGGTCTTAAGGAGTTTATCAGTCTCTTGTTTGTAATTTTTTATAGGATAGTAGTCTATGTGTTTCAAATTTGAGAGTGCATTTTATTCCCCATGAGGGTTTCCCATAAGAACTATGTGTTATGTGTTTTATATTGTGTAAGCATTGAATGAATGAGAACTCTTGTTAATGTTGCTTGATCAAGTTGATATATGTTAATTGGTTATTAGTTTAAAGGATTACAATTCAAAATAAAATATTTGGGCTCACTTATTCACGCCTCCCCTCTCAGTGATTATACCTCTAACAAATCAACCTTCAAAGATGATAAGTCTATACCTTCTAGCCAATAGTTGAAAAACCCTAAATATGTTATGAATTATCCTAAAAATCAATCAAATTGGCATGGTTTTTATCTTGAAGAATGAGATAATTATGACATAGTAACATTACAATCACATGATACACTCCCATGCTTTATGTAATAAAAATAATTTTAGATGGAAGAAGTTGATGAAAGTATGAATGAGGTCAAGATAGTTTATCTATCAAAAGGCAGTCATAAAATCAACTCACATGATATTTTTTTTGGAGTCACAAAGACTCATAATGAGATTGATTATGCTTGGTGCTAATTTTACTTTTATTTCCTTTAAGAGATCAAAAAACTTGGCATGGTAGCATTAAATGATCAAGAGGAGGTTACAACTGATAATGAACATGAGATCATAGTGGCAAGTGAAGCTCAAGAAGATAATCTTGATAGTTTTTTATTTGAAGATGATAAATCAGGTTTGGAACAAGAAAATCATGATGATTTAGACCTTGAATGGGTAGATGAGATTCTATTATTCATGGAATAAGAAGACCAATCTAATTTCCATGGATTGAGTCTTCATGAAGGAAAATATGATCATATAGTAGTGGATCGCATTGTAGCTAAAAATGAGAGAGATATTCATGAAGATATCTTAGTCATTAACCTTTGTGAGCCTCATGAGCAAGAGATAAACCTTGAAGAGGCAATCTTACAGGTATGCATGATTCTATTAAAAATTTTGAAGCAATTGATAGGTTTGTTGTCCTTAAAGAGTATGGTGAGAATGAGATTAAAGTTGGCATGTTTTCAAGTGATCAATAAGAAGCTTCCTTTTGGGAGGAACTAGAAAAACAATTCAAGTTTGAATAGTAAACCTACAACTCATGAGGATATCGCTAATATGATTGTCTTGGATAATGAACATAGTGAAGACATGAGTGAAAAGGATATTGAAGAGAACAACATGGTTGTTGATCTTGTTGAATCTCGTTAACAAGTTCAAGGAGGTCTTGATAATATGTGGTAATTTTATTTGGATATGTTTAAGGAATTTGAATATTTTGGTGGGTTAACACCTCTAAAAGGATGAGATGAAGTTATTATTAAGATATATAAAGCCCCTAGCAATATAACATGTCATATAAGTCATCACCAATAGGTTTAAGTTCATGATGTAAATGATACTCTTCAAGGTGAGCAAGAATCAGAGCTTGAGGATCCGATACAAATTGAGGTTGTTTTTCCCTCATGAATCAAAGAATTCTCACATTGTAAGTCTCTCTCATATATAAAGGGTAGCATGAGGTAAGCCATAAACTTCAAGATGAATTTGTCTTTATTGGGGACATGTTTATTTTGGCTAATCCACTTTAGGTAAAGCCAAAGATGGTGGTAGTCAAGAAAGGATATGATAAATCAAGAACCAAGTTTGAATAGTTGCTTGTACATAATCCTTGTTCATCACATGAATAAGACTTATGGATTTTTCATTTTGATCTAAGAGGATCAGACCTTAAAGGTTAGTTGTATATAGTAGTTTCTTGTTTTGTTTTCCTTAAGTGCTTCTTAGCATAGTGTGTATCTTATTAGTTTTGGTTGTCTTGTTGGTGTGTTTGTTTCTTATTTTTGTGTGTTCATAAAGGTAGTCAATTGTTTCATCTATCTCAAGAGGTTTATAGGTTAGTTATTAAGGTCCATTCCAATCTGTGTTGAGCTAAGATCACTCCATATCCAAATTGAGGAAAGAAAGTAATTGGTATAGAAGTATAGAAACATGAAATCATAGGAGATCACCAAAGATTTTAACCAAAATTGGCCACCATGAGTGAGTAAAATTCAAAATGTTATTGACAATCCTTCTTTAACTTTTTTGATAACCATTTGATAGGTTTTATCTTGGCTTATAAGTCATGTCCTATTATAGGAAGGTGTATTTTCAAGTGCTTGGTTATCTTAAGGTCTCTTTTAAGGTCTAAGAGAGTGATTCAAGAGCCTAGTTTTGTCGTTAATCCCCTTCATGAAGGTCTTGTTTGGATTTTACAGAGATTAAGTTATCTTAACAAAGTTTAAGGTTAATTTGAAAAGGTTAAGATATGTTGATCCATGGTGAAGTATTGATGTATTGACCTCCAAGGTGACATGATGTCTTATGGTGGATGAGGGCTTATATAGACAATATATGGTAAGATGGAAACATTGTTATTTCATGTTTAGTAAAGGTTAAGGTAGTTTTATAGAAATTAAGGTAATGGTTAACTTTGAAAATTAGAAGGATCAAGTGAATTTTGAGGTATCCAATGTGTTTCCAAGATATTCCAAGGTGTTTTATTACTTACACATTTTCATCTAGGTTAGTTTCAATGTGAAATAAGTGGTCGGACCTTCTAAAGGTCAAGAAAGTGAAATATAACATAGAAATACACTCGGTTCAATGTGTTATAAAGTAACTTTTCAATGTGGAGATGGTCAATTCAGGTCAAAAATAAATGTTTTCAGGTGCCTATAATTGTTTTAGGTCCAAATAATACTTGTGGAAACATTTTTAGGTACAAATAAGATTAAAAAAATTCATCTCCTCAGCAAGCTCTTTGCAAGCTAGTGAAGGCCAATTGCATAAGTAGGGTTTTTATTGTCTCAATGATTTTTTAGATTAATGGATGAAAATGAATGGTTTTTTTATATCCTAAAGAATATAAATAGTCTTATCACATCATCTTCCATCAATATTTGGCACATGTGAGCAACCAATATATCAAAAACATTGTGTTTTATTATTTTTGAAGGTGGCAAGCAAGGTTTTTTAAGCTATGACATCTTTGAGCATGAAAGAAGTTGTGTTTGGAATTTAAAAAAATTACTCACCTCCACCAAGCCTCATATATCCTCCTTATGTCTCCTAAAAGCATCAATATTGTCAAATATCAAATAAATTAGCAAAGCATGTTGATTGTCTATAAAACTACCTATAGGTGGTTATCAAAAGGCACATAGAAAAAGAAGAGACATGGTGTTGGAGTGAATATTTGAGACCTAAATTTATTTTTAGTCCATTTTAATTGTTTAATATTTTTTAATATACCAAATAAGTGATCCAATCCATCAAAATGGTGTTTTAATCAAGACCTTGTTGTAGGAGGTTTTAGGCTTGTTGAAACTAAAATGAGTAATGTTATTTCTAAGTTTTATTCCTCAAGAAACCGATAGGAACATTAGTTTATTTCTGATATTATTGTATTATAAAAATTGAATAAATATCTATATATTTTATGAATTCACTTCATAAACATCTCTAGTAGAAGATTGCAGGAGGCAGCTCATTACCAATATTGGTTTGAATACCCTCACAAGAGTTCAAGTATAAACAAGCAGGTAATAGGCTTAGTCAAGAAGAAATATTAGTAATTTTTAACTATAAAAATTAAAAATTCAATCCTAAAAATATTAAAATACCCCAAAATATATACTCATTTCATATATAGTCCAAAAGAGCACCTACAGTCTTCAAAGATAAGGGAGAAGGTCTTATGAGCAAACACTTTTGAGGTTTTAAGTGGTAGTACGGGTGAAATATTCATTTAATTAATTCAAGGTGGATATATGATACCCTTATATTTTCCATTAATATACTGAAATCCTAACGCCATCCCTGAAGTGAACATGCACAACACAGACCTAGGAACATTAGTCTAGTGCTTACAAGCAAAACTAGGTGTATGGAGAAATTTGAGAGTTTTTAAAGACAATTTTGGTCTTGAAAAATAGTCTAATGGTTTAATAATAAAACTAAATTTATTATAAAACCAATAAAATTTCATCAATATCTTAAATCAAGGTTAATGGAGACCTATAGGTCTACGGACCTGTAGGAACACATTCTCAATCAAGAGGAGCATACCTTGCATGAATGATGAGGTTTGAAGAGTAGATGAAATGTGAAGTATGAAATAAATGAGAAAGGAGGTGTTAATAAGGTTTTTTGAGGTTATAAAAAGGAGTATAATTTAATAAAATACCCTTTCTTAGAACTTAACAAGCATAAACTCAAAGAAGATCTATAGGCCTACTAAAAAGCTATAAACCTATACAATAACTTATATTGGGATTATGGTTTTAATGGATATTATAGTAATTTAGGATCCATGAGAGGATTTGTAATTTAATTAATAGGTTTTTAATTTTATCAAAATGACAAATTAAACCTACATCTTATGACACAATCCTAAATGCACATAGAATTCTAAAAACTTGGCATGCTAGAGAAGTATGAGCAAGATTCAAGGACAAATGAATATTTTATGGGTTGAAATAAGTTTTGGAAGACTCACACAAGTATTGGTTTGATTTTAAATATATTTATACTCTCCCCATGCCTTCATCTTTGATCTTATCCTACTCAAGCCTGTGTCTTTCCAAACTAGGGCTAAAATTTTACAACTTGCATAACTCAAATTCCAACCAATGAAATTGCATGAAACTTAGCCATCTAACCTTATTTAATGTACCTTAAAATATTTTTGTTATTTTTTATCAGTACTATATGACCGTATATACATTTTCTAGTATTATAGGCTTAATTTAGGCCTAATTATGAAATATGGGTGTTGGATTAGTAGGTTTGCATTGGGATTTCAGCCATGAAATTCTAGGTGAAGTTGAAGTAAGATAAAGGGTACTCAAATATGATTTTATTTTTCATGTAAATGTTTCATATCATTCAAAACAAGTATATTTGTACCAAAATAGGGATACAAAGAATAGGACTTAAGGAGAGCAAATATGAGAACTATGAAGGAAATTGTAGAACAGATGTTGAAATATGATTGGTTGTAGGTCTTAAACAAGTTTTGAAGACAAATACAAGTAGTTAGACACAAATAAGATGACTTGTCACTTCTTAATCACTCCTAAGGGGCAATTTCAAGAACTCAAGTATGATCTATAAATCAAAGGAAAATTCTTATGCCACCTTGATCAAGTCATCATCAAACTAAGTGTATGCTTATGGAAAAGAGACTTCATAAATTTCATTTGGTAAGTTTTATTGTTTTTACCTTGTTTCATGAGTGCTTGGTAGCCATCATTGGATCTTAACACCTCTCTTATCTCTCTCTCTTCTTCTTTTTCCTATATGTATCCTTGATTTTGACATCGTAATGGGTCCTCCACTTGAGTATGGAGAAGCCCTACTCATTTTGTAATCCATTGAATTAATAGACAAGTTGGTTTTACCTTCTCTTATGATTGTATTCTAGTGTTTGTGTAAGAATGATTGATTTTGTCTAGTGTTGATTTAGTTCTCCTTGACATGCTATCTCATTCTCTCACATATATGTAGTTTTAAATCATTATTTTTGTTCATATGGAGTGCTTGAGTAGTCTTGTGAAATTTAAGTGAGGAAATCTTCCTTTAGTGTCCTTAGACCTCTTGAAAATCATATCTCCTAGCCTAATCATCATCTACCACCTTCATGTTAAAATATTGATGTAAGAGGAGTATATTAAGAGTAGTGTATGAATAGGTTAGATCTATACTCAATGTGCATTTGCACATGTGTGGTAGTGGTCAAAACATTTGGTGCATAACCTCCTTATTTAGGTTGTTTTTATTTATTTTTACCTCTTTTCCCTTGCAATAAATAAGCTTAGTTTGTAGTTTCAAGGTGAAGCATCAAGGGAGCTATCCCTATTTAGAGATTCACTTCATTGATTAGGCCACCCACAATCTAGAGTTATCTCCATGTTATCACCTAAGTGAGGAGGCTTGAAAAACATCCTCAAAGGTATAATTTAGAGTGACAAAAAGAACCATAAATGAATATATTATCTTACCACAAACCCCATATTTCTCATGAATCATACCACATATTACCACAAGGTTTCCAAATAAATCTAGATTATGTGGTAATGTTATACCAACTTTAAAAGCTTAGAATTATCTATAATCATGATACATTAGGTATTTATGTCAATTCCAAGCACCAATATTATTAAAATTAAATGAAACACATTTTTAGTGAAGATACAACTATTTTAAGAACTTTAAAACAAATCTACTAATTCTAAAAAATAACTAGACTCTACAATGACTTCACGGGATGCTCAAATGCTATAAAATATCCTATATACCTTGTAAATATTTCATTGATATCTCCACAACTCTGCCTAATCAAAATATTTAACAAATTTTATTGCACAAAGCTTCATAATCCTATTCAAACTAAGAAAACAAGTGCATGCATTGACAAAATTACACCAAATTTACAAACAAATATATGCATAATAATAAACTTGTATGAACTTGTAATCACCTAAAAATGAAATATGAGTGTTAATATTTATAATTGACACCACTTATCTCTAGGTTATCCCTAAACCTATCTTAGGGCCTATTTTCACACTTATCTATCCTTCATGAGGGTCACATACATCCCTAGATGTCCCTAAATCAGCCCTAGACCCTCATTTTGACATCCTAGCCCTTAGTGCCTCAGATTCTACCACTTAGACTCTAGCACCATAATAGGGATGGTAGCATTACATGGTGTTAGTGTTCTTACTTTAGTGATACTATCCTTTCCATCCTTTTTCCACCAATGGATATTTTTTAAAATCTAAGACCATGTAGGGTTGGCCTATACCTCTTTTAACACCTGTAAAAGCACTAAAATAGTATATATACTTGAATTTTATGCCTCTAACCACTAGATGGAAATTAGATGCAAATTACACATACAAACTTAGAACAAGTTGTGCATAATCAAGGTTATCAATCCCTATTCTTCCATACTTCTGCATACAACCATATATAGCATTCCTAAGCTTGGATTACTTAGGTTTCTAGTCTCAAGCACATTCAAATCACTCAAGTCAACAATCATACTATCTTTACTTGCAATTTTACCAACATTTAGGTGGGGATAACTACATCAAGCTTGATCCCTCTTTAGATTATATGTATGTAGATAACTCTCATCATAGTAAGGTGTTGAGGATGTCTAGCCTACCCCACTAACAACACACTTTAATGCTTGTATCAACCAAATACTCTATCAACATGGAATATTAGGGTTTGCACCTAAAATTAGTCAAAATAGGTCATTTACAAAAACCTAAAACTCATGTGCATCGGAAAAAGCTTGGTAAACCTAGACATAGGTACACTTAGAAGCTCAAAATAGTTCTACACAAAGGACACAACTACCAAAATAGGTACACTAATGCCATATGCTGCTACTATATAATTAGGGAATTATTTTCCAAGAGGGGTTTTCACACTTGGATCTTGTTTACGATACTTGGACTAGCATCTGTCTTAGTTTTTAGGCTCCAAATATCCTATTTTTAGTCATTTTCTAGCTAAGTTCTTATTTACATTATTTATTGTTATTTTTAGAAAGATCAAATTAAGTCAATTATATTACATATTAATGGTTGTATTTATTGAATATTTATAACCTAATTTACTATACCTAGCCCTTTAACAACATAGGATTTACATTCATAAAAGTCCTAAAAGATTAAAATATTTGGTGAACTTGACTTACTTCAAATATTACATAAACCCTAACCCTAGGATTTATATTTACAACATTCTAGGACCCATATTCAGATTTTATATTCATACATATTTTGATTTTTATTTGATATAATCATGATAATAATAACAGAAGAAATTTATCACTTTTTGATGCAAAGTTTAATACTTTCATTTACATGTTTGTTTCTTCTAATTCGGAATGAACTTAAAAAGGACATAAACACATGTATACATGATAATTTATATAAATTAAAATGCATGCCATGTTTCATTATTTATTTATCATGTTATTTATCTCTTATGTAGAATTTAATTAAGAAGAAAATATTGAAACATAGATAATATATTACATAAGATACCAAATTCATTATCTAAAACTAACAGCTCTCCTTTAGATGCATTTTACTCTTTGGTTCACTTTGATCCTTTACCCATCACTACTAGACATAAGGGAACATCATTGGTCTCATTTATCCCTCCTAATTATCAACCCCACACATCTAGCTACCATTTCACCTCTATTATTAGTTATATACTCATAGTAGACCCTGTGGTTTAGGTTATGATGTCCACATGTTGTCCTAAAGCATTGTAAGTTATCAAAACCCGTGGCTATAGTCTTGTTGACCAAAGCATTATTTCTTTAGCCATAATTTCCATTTTAGAGATCTTATAGAATTTTGACACATATAAAGACATTTTGTATCCAACACTTTATGATATTTAGGTTCCTTGAACATTTGAGCCAGCTTATGTTGCTTCCATAATTAAAACTATTAAATGGACTAAAGATCGTATTTCATTCAAAAAGGAATATCCCCCACCTTAGTACATCATATATCTACACGTTCTTCTCTACATTTCATTACAAATTAATGAGATGGGTGTCAAACATGTTTTAATCGATAATGGTTAGGATTAAACATTTGCAATATCTATTTTATTCAACTTCTTAATATACATTCTAAGGATTTGAATCCTTATGATATGAAAATTCAAGGGTTCAATAATATTCCATGCAAATTTTTGGGTCAAATCATACTAAACCTTACATTGGGGCCTAGAATGCTACCTATAACATGTCAAGTTATGCCTAATGATCTTAATTACCATATTTTGCTTGAAAGACCATGGATTCATGATATGCACATAGTTTCATCCATTTTACATGCATGTTTAAAGTTCATCTATAATGGTAATATCTACACATGTCATATGGAATAAGAACCATTCAAATACTATCAACATATAGATATTTCACACAATTATATTCTTCACATATATTTTGATAAAAAACCTCTCAATTATATTATCCATAATTCATGTATCACACCCCCAAATACTTCTAGAGCATGGGATAATAAGTTCACTTCTCCTTTTACATTGAGATATTTCCAAAAAATGGGTTACATAGGATAGGGCCTTAGAAATCGTGAGTAGGGAATCCATAATCATATTGAAGCATATGATCAATAGGGTAGATAATTACTTGTATATAAAGATAGCACATCAAATTCCAAGTCATCTTACCATAATTCTCAACATTTTATGTTTTTCCACCTATTTCATGTCAGGCACCCAGAACAACAAACAGCTCTAGTGCCAATTTGTCAGGATCTTGCTCCTCAATTAGAGCACAATATGATTACCTCTGTGTAAGCAACTAAACACAAAATTTAACCAAAATGAATAAGTAACTAGAAATATGAAACAACACAGGATATGAGAGATAATACACAATTGTATTAATATTCATCCAGAAGGAAATACAATAAAGAAGATGCCACACTTCTTCTTCCCACTCCTCTAGAGCTCCCACACATCTAGGGTTCACCTGTAATTCTCCTCCAACACTTCACTCTCTCAATCACGGTCACAACAATCAACTCCAATACAGAGTTGTTCACCTCCACTAGTCAGTAACAATGCTACCAGTACACCAAGCACACAACTGTACTCCAAGTAGATCTCCCTTTCCTTGCTGCCACCTGCAAATCAATAGACCTTACTTACCCTGTAGATATCTCTACACCCTAAAGAACCCTTATCACTACCTCACCAAGTCCTTATGATTCTTCAACCAGTACCCCGGTGGATCTTCTACTAGAACTTGCACACCTATAACTCTCCAAGATCATACACACTCAGCACCCCTTTGGAACTAGGAGGAACACACCATGCTCTCTTCTCTCTGAAGGAGCTAATTTCTACTCTCTTACTCTCTAGCACACTTTTACAATACAGCCCATGAGTCTATTATATAGATCTCATGCAAACAATAATTAGACTTTCTTAATTATAATAATTAGACACACAACTCCAAGACTATAATTAGCCTTTAACATGCAAACTGACAATCCAAAAATAGACCTGTCTAGAACCCGCATGCAAACTGCATGCACACACAGGTTGCCAACGTCGGCTCCTTCCTTACTGATGTTGGCTAACTCATAACCAACATCAATTGCTTCTACACTGTTATATGACCGATGTCGGTTGATCAGACTAACGTCAGTTGCCCTGCAACTCGTTCTGCAACTCAGTAATCCTCTGCAACCTCAGCAACCTCCTCCATGTCTGCATCAGTGAAGCTTTTAGCTCCACAACCTAATAATCTCCCACTTGGAGATAAACAACTACACTATACTTGTACCTATACACCATCTAATTTATTTCCTAGCTTGTATCCCTCTTCAAGCTCAAACCTGAAGACCAACCACCACACACCCTGTGGTGCACCTCCTATCATCCAAGTAACCTGCCACATCTGAACCTACAACTCCATGTAGTGAAGACCTTGACCCTACATAACATGAATCCTTGATGCTAGTCCCTCTTAGATACTTGAGAATCCACCTTCCCCAAATTGGCTCCAAACTCTCTGACAACTCCCACTGCTTGGGAAAATTCAGGCCTACACTAGACCTTATGTGATTTTGAACACTGTTCTAAGCTAAGCTTGAATTGTCCAGCCCTTGGTGTGCTTTCCAATTCTGAATCCTAAATATTAAACCCCACCAACACTGTCTTCACATTAACTCCCAATGGAGACAAAAAATCTCCATGTCTCTTATGCCAAATAATTTCGCTGCTCTCAAATTCTTCATGACATACCTCTAAACTAACCTTACCCTTAGCTTAAAACCCTGTATGTCTGACCCTGCACCAAGCATACCATCCACATACAGTAATAGGATAATGTCATGACCATCATCCACCCTGGTAAGACAAACACAATGATTACACTGACATTGACTAAAGCCCTGCTTTGTCATCCACTTGTCAAAACCTGTACCATTGTCTTGCAGCTTCCTCAAGACCATATACATTGGCCTTCCATCTCACGTATCCATCCACTCTCTTCTTTAACTTGGGAATCCATCTATCTTTTAGTGCTTTCTTCTAGCTAAAAAATCCACCAACAAACCCCTATTTGGTTCTTCTCTAAGGAATCACATTCCTCATCCATGCCAAGCTCCCACTATTTTTGGATTCTACCTGCATTGCCTCTTCACGTCTTCCTGGTTTTCAACCATCAGTAAGCAACTAGTAAGAAGGTGAATAATGAATATAAGGTCTACTTACCCTTTTAGTCCTCCATATGGGTGTTTGAGACTCCTTGATATCTTGTTGTCTGCAAAACATCCGTTCTAGTGACCGATCTCGACCATCTCCCAATTTGCACCCAACCGACGTCTGTTCCCTGCAACTGACCCTGTCTGCCAACATTGGTTCCCTGACCGACACTAGTGTACCCTCTATCAATGTCAATTCTTGTATGACTAATGTCAATTCCTTTTGCCTGACACCACTAACTCTACTGATTTGCACATGACTGATGTCAGTGCCTGTCTGTTTGACGTCGGTTCCTCCTGACTGACGCTGGTACCTTTATTCACCTATGAGTGATGGTTTTTTACCCATGAGCTCCTTTTGGGTCAAAACCCTATTCAAATTAACACAACCCTGCTCAAAATAATTTAGTCCCCATAGCTGATCTCTATCCGTCATCTCCTCCATGAACACCAAGGCTTTCCAGTTCTTAAGTTTGTCAAAAACATCTATCTTCTGCTTAAGAACATACATTCGCTTCTTACACATGTGACCAAGCCTACAAAGCCACATCTCTACAACAAAAGGTGAATTATTAATATATGTAGATAGATAAAGGATACCTACTTTCTTACCACCGTCTAATTCAAGTGCATCCGCTGTGAGAGTTACTGTGCATCTCTCATCACCTAACTTTCCTAAAGAAATTAGACTCATCTCCAAGACTAGAACCTACATGACCTTATTCAACACCTGTGTGTTACCCATCTACAATTTTAGCTTCACTTCCCCTTCATAAATAATCTAACAAGGCTTACCAACCCCTAAACAAATCTCTCTAAAGTCTCCAAAGACATACCCATGAAAAGATGCTCTATTTCGGGCTGCATGGAAAGAGGAAATAGAATCTGTAAACTAAGATTCTACTTTATCTAGAGCAACTTGTACAACATCACCTGCAACATCTGCTTCTACAGGCTGATCTTCTACTGACCAACAATCTTCCTTTACCTGCTCTTTCTTTCCATCAATTAGACCATTCGTGATATTCAGTTTCTCCATTCATAGCTTACTTTTTTCTACCATTGCTATACTCCCACTCAATTAGAAACCCCTGTGAGTACCCTATAATCAACACACACTAACCAGATCTAACCACCTGTTAGTAACCCAACCAAAAGCTTTGATACCACTTGTCAGGCACCCAAAACAACAAACAGCTCTGGTGCCAATTTGTCAGGATCTTGCTCCTCAATTAGAGCACAATATAATTACCTCTGTGTAAGCAACTAAACACAAAATTTAACTAGAATGAATAAGTAACTAGAAATATGAAACAACACAAGATATGAGAGACAATACACAATTGTATTAATATTCATCCAGAAGGAAATATAATAAATAAGATGCCACACTTCATCTTCCCACTCCTCTAGAGCTCCCACACATCTAGGGTTCACCTATAATTCTCCTCCAACACTTCACTCTCTCAATCATGATCACAACAATCAACTCCAATACAGAGTTGTTGTTCACCTCCACCAGTCAGTAACAACACTGCCAATACACCAAGCACACAACCATACTCCAAGTAGATCTCCCTTTCCTTGCTGCCACCTGCAAATCAACAGACCTTACTTACCCTGTAGATATCTCTACACCCTAAAGAACCCTTGTCCTTGCCTCACCAAGTCCTTATGATTCTTCAACCAATACCTCGATGGATCTTCTACCAGAACTTGCACACCTGCAACTCTCCAAGATCATACACACTCAGCACCCCTTTGGAACTAAGAGGAACACACCATGCTCTCTTCTCTCTGAAGGAGCTAATTTCTACTCTCTTACTCTCTAGCACACTTTTACAATATATCCCATGAGTCTATTATATATATCTCATGCATACAATAATTAGACTTTCTTAATTACAATAATTAGACACGTAACTCCAAGACTATAATTAGCCTTTAACATGCAAACTGATAGTCAAAAAATAGACCTATCTGGAACCCGGATGCAAACTGCATGCACACACAGGTTGCCGATGTCGACTCCTTCTTGACTAATGTTGGTCGACTCATAACCAACGTTGATTGCTTCTGCACTGTTATATGACCGACATCAATTAATCAGACCGACGTCAGTTGCCCTGCAACTCAGCAATCCTCTGCAACCTTAGCAACCTCCTTCATGTCTACATTAGTGAAGCTTTTAACTCCACAACCTGACATTCATGGGCAGACGATATGGTGAATCATGTTTCTACACTCTTATTTGTTTACCTCAATCTTATTGATGATACAACTTCTCCAAATTTACCTACTTTCAACAAATTCATTAATTATGAGGCTCTTTTATAATTCCTATGGGAATACAAAGGTCTCCCTTCCTTCTATCATAAGAATAGGTTTCCTCATTCCATAAATACCCAAGCATACTTTGGTGAGCATTTAGATGATTTAGATGATATTTTACCTGACATAGATGATATTATCCCTATAACACCATACATTATAGATCAATCTATATTACTTAACAAAGAGATAGCCAAATTTAATTATGGCATAAATACTAATCCTCACATCATATTATTGGTTTTTACCTCACATAAATAAGAAGATATAAATATTCATCAAATTTTAAAAGAATTCCCAAAAAAATTTGCTTGGGGTTATTCTGATATTCCTGGCATTCATTCCTCAATTATAGTACATAGGATTACACTCTATCCTGATGCAAATCTGGTTAAATAAAATAAATCAAAAAATGCACCCCCAAGGTTGTTATTTTAGTAGATGAGATCCAACGGTTCCTTGATGTTGATTTCATTTGACCAATTTCTCATCCTTAATGGGTTGCTAACATTTTCCTTGTTATTAAACCTAATGGTCAAATTCGATGTTGTTTTGATTCTAGGACTTAAACAAATCATGTCCTAAGGATGATTTTCCTTTACCCAACATCGATATGATATTCAAATCCACTATTGGCTATGAAATTCTCTCTTTTATAGATGGATTTTTCAATTACAATTAAATCAAGATAGTTAAATAAGACCAAGAAAAAACTTATTTTACCACACCATGGAGCACTTTTTGCTATATAGTCATACCTTTTGGATTAAAAAATTCAATAACAACATACCAATGATAATGATCGATATCTTTCATGATCACATTCATAAGATAGTCAAAGATTATGTTGATTATTTACTTGTAAAATCAAAAGAAAGAAAACACCATGCAATAGATTTATGATAGATTTTTGAAAGACTAAGAAAATACAATGTACTACTAAATCCCAAGAAATGTATCCTTGGGGTTTCATCTAATAAACTTTTGGGATTTATAATATCTCAATATGGTATTAAGGTTAATTTAAATAAAGTTAAAGCAATAATAAACATGCCTCCTCCTACCAACTGAAAGTCACTTCACTCCCTACAAGGCAAGATTCAAGAAATACATTGTTTTATGGCACAACTAGCAGATAAGACTCAATCATTCACCAGATTACTTATGAAGGATATAAAATTTGAATGGGATATCATACATCAAGAAAGATTTGACACACTCAAATAGTACTTATTGAAGCCACCTATACTGATACCACCAACACCTGATAAGCCACTTCTCCTTTACCTCTCAGCAATAGATCATGCACTCATGGCACTCCTAGCACAAATGATGATCACCATAAAGAGTATTCCATTTACAACATCATTTCTACATTTGCTGACTATGAAAAAAATAATTCAAAAATAGAAAAAATGTGTGTGGTACTTGTATTTCATACTCAGAAGCTCTGACACTATATGATTAATAATGAGACATAAGTCATTACAAAATTTGATATTTTAAAGTTCCTCATGTTAAAACCACATCTCTTAGGTTGTATTACAAAATGGGTTATGTTAATAATATAATTTGACCTTAATATTATCTTACAAAAATTAGTAAAAAGTAAGATAATTGTAGATAAATTGGTATCAACCCCATTATTGGATAGAAATCCTATCAATGATTATTTTTGAGTTGACTTCATAGAATATAATACCACTTCCAACCCCTAGATAATGTTCTTTGATGGTTCTAGATGTGCATCTGGTGTTGAGGCTAGAATTGTTTTCATCAACCCATTTGGGCACACAATACCCCTCATTTATCAACTTAGTTTTTCATGTACAAAAAACATAGAAAATGAGGCCCTTATCTTAGGCCTTTATTCAACTCAAAATATCCAAATAAAATCAATTAAATTTTATATGGCTTCACAATTAATTGTCAATCAGGTTATAAACATATACCAAACTAGAGAAGAATGCCTCATTCCTTACCATAATATGGTTCAATGTCTACAGGGTCATTTTTAAAACTTCTCTATTGAAAAAATTCCATGTAAATATAATCATCATGCCAATGCAATGTCCAATGTAGCATCATTAATCCCCATTGACATAGATGAAGAGTAGGTTATCTTCACTATCAAATAATTACAATCTCTATTAGTGTCCCATATAGACCTCATATATCTTATAGTTCTAGTTACCAGGTGTAGTACAACAACATCTAAATGGTTCTTCGATATATATAATTTTATACACAAATCTATTACACTAGACAATTTCATAAGAAATGAAAAGCACAATCTATAGCGAAACTCCCTCCAATATGTCATTATTAGTGAGGACTTATTCAAAATATCTTTTGAAGGGCACTTAATATGATGTTTGATAGCAAAGGAATCTAAGTTGGCTATTAGATAGGTGTATGATAATGAATGTAGTGGTCATTTCAATGATAAATCAATGTCTTATAAATTAATTAGACAATGTTGTTATTAGCCAACCATGGAACAAGAATGTCAGGAATATGCCAAGTTATGTGATAAATTTTAATGGCATAGAAACTTACACCATGTCCCTTCACAAAAACTACAACCCATAGTATCCCCATGGTTGTTCATTTTATGAGGTTTTGATCTAATTGGTAAGATAAATCTAGAATCTATAGGAGGTCACAAATTCATTATCATAGCTACATAATACTTTATAAAATGGGTAGAGTTCATTCCACTACAATCCACAAATGGAGAAGATATATGTCATCTTCTCATGACCAACATTATTTCCCACTCCAACCTCCCAACAACCGTCATTACAAATAATGGAACTTCTTTTAAGAATAAAATAATGAATAAATTTTATGCTAACTATAAAATCTAGCACACATTCTCTACTCTATACTATCCATAAGGAAATGATCAAGTAGAAGCTACAAACAATATAATCAATAGTATCCTCAATAAAATAGTTACCAAATTTGGTAATGATTAGCATAATTAACTAGTCTATGTATTATGGGCTTACCACACCAGTATTCACACACTGATAAGAGCTACTCTTTATTCACTAGTATATGGCATAAAAGCAGTTATCCCACTAGAGTTAGAAATCCCATCTTTATGGGTATCCTTAAAAGGCCTCATTACAGATGATCAATACAAAAAAAAATCATCTCCATGAATTATAATAGCGTGATCACACATGCATTCAAGCTACATAACATCTCAAAGCATATCATAAATGAATCCAGTGGACCTATAATAACCATGTTCATAGTCGAGAATTTGAAGTCAGTGATCTAGTTTTAAAAGAAAATCTTATAAATGTCCATGCCAAAGAAGAGAACAAACAAAAATTCAAACCAAATTGTCTTGGCCCATACTTAGTCACAAAAAATATTATCCCAAAAGTATACCATCTAGTCTCACTTGATGGCAAGGTAATCAAAAACCCATTGAACATCATGCATCTAAGGATATTTTACATATAAAAAACTTATTTTCATATTTATTATACATAGTTTATATCTAGAAAATATAAAAATAATATAATATGTCAAAAACACAAAAAACATTCAAGAATTTACTCAAAAAACATAAAATTATAGATTATATGCATTGTCATGTTTACATCTATTATATTTTATAGACACTACATATGCTAGGTATCTTAATATAGTTGGTTATATCATACATACATGTTTCACTTAATCTTGTTGAGCGCTTGTAGATTACTATGGGATTTAGGTCCAATACACCAATCTACATTTTCTTCTATCTACCCACTAGGGGTATGCACATAGATACATGGGTTCTTCATTTGATACAATCACCCATTTGGGCACTCTATACATAGTTTTGATTACTAGGTTACATATTTCTAAACTTTACATCACATATTTAACATTTTTATATCTTTATATTGATCATGTTACACCTACTCAGAAAAATTATCATTTACTGCTACTTTATACTTGTTGATGCAGGTTTTGTGCACACCACAACCTTAATGAGGTAGCCTCTAATGTTTTAGGATCTCAATGGAGGTAAACTCCACTCTAGGACATGAGTTTCAAGTATGCGGTCTATTACAACCTATTGATGTAATAATTGGTAGGGCATGCATGTTGTTGACAAGGTTTTTAGATGGGGGTGTGGTTCCTAATAAGGTTAGTGAATTCCTATGTGAGTTGGATGGGTGGTTGGTTGTTAATCTAAAGTGGGTAGCTCTCAAAAAAAAATTAAAAAGGAGGGAAGGGTAAGGCAAAAAATAAAGCTTCTATGGTTTTTAGGAATCACTCCCTGGAGGGTTTCTAAAAGGACAAGTGCTCTTAGAACCTATGCCTATTGCTAGCAATAATTACACACATACAGTCAAACATGGTTAATATTTTAAGGATGCAAGAAATTCATAGGCCTCAGATAAAGGTTTCTCCTTTTAGATTAGTTGTTGCACACCCTTAATCAGGATATTATGGCTTGGGCTAGTGAAGTATCTAAAGTAGTTGTTGCATACACACAAAAAACTACATCCAAGAAAGTACTCATGCATAATCAAAATTATGAATCAATTTGAACTTGACTATCTTAACCAATATATTTACCAATCTTTCAATAGTTATTGCACATCTATAAATCAGTACATCAATCAACATAATCAAGAATCCATTCATATATATTACACACCAAATATTATTGAAACATACAACTAAATAAAGTAATAACTAATTACACATAAATTGGAAATAAAATACTCAAACACATTCGTTGATGATCAAAATTGATGTTCCTCTTGTATTCAAAAATTCTCTAACAAAAATCCAAGTTGGATTAAATTTTTTTTATATAGACTTGGGGAAGGGGTTACCTTATCCTCCAAGTTCATCCAAGATTGTTATTGGTGATAATTAGAACATGAGTTCCAACTACAATCCAAAATTATATAAGAGTCTACTTATAGTTATCAATTTAAATAGCCTTTCCAAAATCTATGAAACATGTGCACGTGTATAAAGATGAAGGCAATTTCTATAATTATAGCTCAAAATGCATGATAATAAATCAAATATGTGCACCATTTTTTAAATTGTTCATGCACAAATTTTTAGCCTTTTAAGGCTTGTGAAAATAAGTTGTTGATAATTTTAGATTAGTCACCTTCAAATGGAACTCAAGCATGAGTCAAAGACAAGGATCATCGATTCAATTCTTTAGAACAAATGAAAATGTGACTAAAAATAATTATGCATTGTATGTTTTTCATGATCTCTTATTTACTAGCTTTCAAAAATATGAGTGTTGCTCATAGGACATGTTAAAACTTGATTGAGTTCTAGATCTCTAAAAAGTCCACTGTAGACTCGCACTGTTTGATCTTATACATGATAGAATGCAAGCATGTCACCTATTAGTTATGTGAGGCCTTTGTGCTCTTATATTCATAGCTCAAATGTGTTTATACCAAGTGGTAGTCTCTTGAGACATTTGAAAAGTCCAAGTTGATCTCACATCTTTGATAGTCTATGCCTAAGTTGACTTAGTTCATAGATCTATTGATTTGACTCACTGACTCCTATGAGCTTTTGACACTTGTCACATCCTCAATCCTTTGAAAAAAATTTATTGATCTCACATCATAGGATCAACTATATAGATCATCATTGGCCATTGATTTGCTTGGGCCCACTAACCTTTTATTCTAAATAGTTAATGTATGAGCTTAAACTTGATGTCTACGTGATTGTCAATGACATCCTCATGACCATCAATGACATCCACATGACTATCACATTTTAATCCACTATTATTTTCTTACTAATCTTGAATTTGACATCTACATGACTATCAAAGACGTCCTTACAACTATTGATGATGTCCACATGATTATCATAGTTTGAACTCATGTCCTTTTATTTTTGAGCTTAATTTTGACATTTACACAATCATCAAAGATGTCCATGAAACTGTCGCATTGAGTTAACTCCTTGTGAGTTAGACACTTATCATTTCCTGATTCACTCTACTCCTTCAAGTATAAATAAAAAAATGACTTAGCATAATATTTTGGGAAATATGTGTAAAGGACTCTGCATGAATATTCTAGCCTAAGGTCTTAGTTGCATAAATAAAATATGGTTGGGACCCTTGGATAAAATCTTAAATCAAGCTCAAGACATAATAAAATGATTCTTCAAGTTAGGGTTCTATTTGGTAGTAGGTTATTTGTTTCAGGTTAATTCTTGTGGAGGAAATGTTGTGGGATTTGTGTGCATAGATTAATTCTATCAAGTGAATTGCTTTGAACAAAATGTCTGCAATAATTGTCCAAAACACCCAATTACCTCAGATAAAATGTCCAAATGAATATTTCAAAGGGATGGTGTTTAAAAGGCTAAAGGGTATGATGTATAAAAAAAATGTTTGAAAGAATAGTCAAATGTCAAAATCCCTGAAGGAATGTGCGAAGGGTAAAATATTTTAGACAAAATGTTCGAAGGAAAAAATCCTAGGATAAGAGTCTCAAAGGGTATGTGTAAAGGGAAAAGTTCCCTAGATAAAAGTCTCGAAGGATACTTTCTAAAGGTGAAAGGGCACTTTTAAAAAGGCCAAAGGGTATGTGGATTAAGGCTAAAGGATCTACTTCATGGAAAAAATGCCCAAAGGGTCTACTTAGTAGGGTAAGGTTTTGGTGGGGAAAGGGTCCATGCAAAAAGGCCGAAGGCAAATTTTGTCAATGAAAGCGGAAGAAACAAAAGGTCTGAAGGGTATGTTTAAAAATCTCAAAGGGTGTGTGCCCTAATGTCTTGACAAAGTTGTTTCAGAAAAAATGTCTGAAGAAATGATGATATCTCAAAAAAAATGTCCACAAAAAAAGTCTCACAATAATAAGTTTGAAACGCAAAGGCTGAAGGAATTCAGATAATGGACAAAGTACCCAATAAAGACAAATTGCATAAATCTGATAAAAGATAAGCTTAAAGACATAAGATGAATAGAAACAAGTAGACTATGAACAAAATACCAATGCCATACAAAAAAATCTAATAATAAATCTTCTCCTAGATTTTACATAAACATATAGAAGAGGGGCTCAAATTCAAGACCATAGTCTAAAAAAAGTGGGTCCCCATTTCCCTATGGAAAAAGGGGGGTGTTGGGTACAATAAACGATGACTCATAGGGGGAATAATCTTGAGTATTCAAGAACGTAAAACTCTGGTTTGGAATCTCAAATCAATCATGAAGTATGTCACAAAAGATTACTTAAATCAAAAACATGAAAGAGACTCCCAAGTTCCTTCACACAACATACTTGCCTTCTAATTTCTTAGATTTGTGTGTGTCAAAATGTGTAGTTTATTTAACCCTTGTTGTGATAAATTTTTCAAAGGCTTTGATGGGAGTATAGGTTTCGTTCTAGTATCTATTAAATCACAAAACAAGGGAAGCTTAGGCATTCCTATGCTACCATCCAAACATCCATAGCCTTGATAGAGATACCTTGGCTCGTTATCCCTCTCTTTCTATTACTTTATTTTAATCATGATGTGTGGTACATTAACCTTATTTCATCATGTGAGCCTTTTGATTTTATTTAGATTTTATTTTGTTATTTTGAATCCATTGGTTCTTTCTTATTTTGTTTTTCTTTCACTCTTCTTTTGTTTTTATTTCACTCTTCTTTTGTTTTTGAATGGAAAAGAGAAGAGATGGAACCCCAATGAGCTGGTATAATTATAAAAAAAATCATTACTAGAACATTCCTGGCAACCACATCTATACCCAGAATTATAACTTCCAATAGGTATTTAATGTGATAATTGCATTTGATCCAATAAAACAAGAAAACTTTCAAAATTTGTATGAGTTACTCTTAGAGCAACTTCCACATGGTTGGTAAAAGTATTCAATTATGACACCATTAATAATAATCCATGATTACCTACCTTCATCCTAAGGACTCAAAAACATAGAAATATGTCCAATTTGTAAACTAGTCCCGAAAGTGTCAAGATTTTAATTTTATCCTTTTATACAAGTCATAAACTTCATTGGTTTGTATATCAGCTTGATTATGGTCAAATCAAACATAATTCCAATCATTAGAGAAAGAAAAGAATAATTAATCTAAGAAAGCATTGAAATCTAATCTAGAAAGCAGGAAATCTAATCCAAAAAGCATAAAATCTAATTTATGAAATAAAAATACTAAAAGTAGGAGAGATCATTCTAAAAAGCAAGAAATCTAGTCTATGAAAATAAGAAACTAATCTAATCCTATAGCTACATTCATATTTCCCTCATTACTTAGTAACATTAATAGATAACACAACCTTAAAGTAATGTTTTAGGAACTATCTATTAATTGGATATGTAAGTTCCTTTCCTTAGAGGTCCTTCAAATGAAATGAATTATTTCACATGATCTATAAAATATGGTATGGTCCAATTCATAGTGAGTTAAACTTGTCATGTTGTCCTTTCTTCTCATGGGATTTATCTCAAAGTAGCACTAGATCCAAAATCTTGAATGCTCTGACCTTTGCTCTTTTATCAAACCACCTATTTACCACATCCTAGTGTTTTTTGAATGTCTGTAAGGCCTCAATCCTTGAATCTTCCATTTCTATTATGTCAAACAATCTTGACTCTACTTTATTGCTTGGTTCCATGTAGTCCTACATAAACTAATAAATGGGTAACTTCAACATGATTGGGAATATAAGCTTGCATCCATACACTAATAGGTAAGGTAAAGATTTAAGTGCTTGTTTATGCCTAGTCTGGTCTACCTAAAGAACATACTTTAATAAATTATGCTAGTTTCTAGGTTTGTCTCCAGTTGATTTCGTAATTGCATCGATCAAATTTTTATTCATTGATTCTACCAGTCTATTTCCCTAAGGGTAATGGTTAGAAGCTAACATGATAATGATCTAGTTGTCATGTTCTCACTCAGTAAATTTTGCTGATATGAAATCTAGTCCATTATCAAAAACTAGAGAAATAGGCATGCCAAATCTAGTTATTATGTGTTCCTCCAAAAAGTGAATCACATCTTGTGCTCTATAATTCTTTGTGGTTATGGCTTTGGTCCATCTAGTGCAATAGTCTGTATTAGTAAGAAAAAATTTATGGCCTACTAAGGAATTTGGGTTGATGACACCAATAAAGTATAAACCCTATTAGGCAAATGGCCTTCCTTCAACAACTGGTTGTAAAGGCATTATTGTGTGTACTTGTTTCTTAGCTAGAGCTTAGCATTCATGAAATGTTCTAACATGAGTATGAGCATATTTGAAAACCATTGGCCAATAGTAGCCTATTCTTAAGATCTTGTGGGTCATGGTATTCTTAGAAGGATGACCACTGCCTATATTTTGATATAAGTTCTTTAATATTTTTAAACTTCTTCTATAGATACACACTTGAGATAAATACCTTCATAATTTCTTCTATAGAGGACTCCTTTCTTGATCATATAATGAGAATATTTGAGCCTCAAAGCTCTTATTCTTTCTCTATTAAGTCTTGAGTATACCCGTATACCATTCTCCTTTAGATACTTAAGATTTACATGCCTCTTTGATAGTGATGCATGGATCTAGTTCAGTCATGAGTTGAATAATGCATTGGCCTCAAACTATCTTTGTAGGCCTAATCTCTATGTCAAATTCTTGTAGCTTGGCCATCCATTTTCCTCATCATTCACCTATCTCATTCTATGATAGGGTGAGCTTGACCATAGGATTAGGCATGATGGTAATGACTTTATTCTCCAAAATGTAATGCCAAAACTTCTTTGTGACTTTGATAAGGGCAAAAATATGTTTATCAATCATGGATTACCTAAGTTCTAAATCTTTTAGATTTATGCTCATAAATGTAATTGGACCCTTGATCTCATCCTTCTTCTATATGATGACAACTGTAATTGTATGCCTAAAATAAATGATTATAGGTAGAAAACTTTCATAAAATTTGGACTAATTAATACCAGAGCCTATGATATTGTATATTTAATGTCCTAGAAGGACTTTCAGGCTTTAATTGTCCATTCTATTTTGGCATCCTACTTGAGCATGGCATTTATAAGTCTAAAAATCTCTACAAATCCTAATATAAACTTTCTTAAAAGTTTAATCTTCCTAAATAATTATTTAAGTTCCCTCTTGCTATTTGGTGGTTGAATTTTGAAATTACCTAAATTTTATCTAGATCAATGGTGATCCCATCCTTAGTGATGATGTTCCCCAGAAGCTTACCTTCAATCACTCTAAATATACTTTTATTTGGGTTTAGAAAAATACCAAACCTTTTGTATCTCTCAAATATGGACTATAGGTGACTTCTATGGTCTTTCCTATTCTTCAAAAATACCATAAGATCATCCATGTAGATGATTATGCATTTTCTTCTTAATATTTTGAAATCATGATCAGTGGCGTGTTGAAAGGTAGATCTTACATTTATTAGGCCAAATTTAATCCTCTTATATTCATAATCTCCCCACTTTGTGGTAAATTCCATCTTCATTTTATCCTCAGATTGTAACAGCACATGATTGTAGCCTGAAAGTCCATCCAAGAAGGACATCATTTTAGAACCACTTACAATTTGTATCACCTCATCTTAAGAAGGTGGGGGATAATTGTCCTTTTCAAAATCCTTGTTCATATTTTTGAATTCCACAGATAATCTGATCTCACTATTCTTCTTTCTTATCAGGACCAAATTGGCCACCTAGGTATAATGTCATACTGGGAAGATGATTTTTGTATTTAAAATATTCTCCACTTCTTTCTAAATGAGAGGCTCTCAAATAGTATTGACTGGTCTTTACCTCTATCTGAATGGTTTATGATCTAGATTCAAAGGAATCACATGAGTAATGACCTGTGGGTCATATACTTTCAAATCTTTATATGTCTAGGAAATGACATCCTTATATAGAGTGATTAAATCCTTCACTCATTGTCTTTATTTTGTGGTACAATTGAGGTTGATATTTACATGACATGGGTTATGCTCATATCCTAGATTTTCTCTTTCAAAATTAGATTCATTGACCTAGGGCTGTCTGAGTTGCTAAGCATGAGGGTCTATATCGAATGGTCTTTCCAAATAAACCAACCTAGTTAGAATTTGATTCTCTTTGAGCTGAAGATTTCCCTCTTTATCTGATTCTTCTTAAAAGAGGTTATTACTATCCTTATCATCAATGATTTAGGATTTAAATTCCCTTGAATTGGTTAAAAACTAAATAATATGCTAGTCATCATCAAATACATGGAAATTCTCTATGTTATTTGGAACAAAGGGGCAAGGTACCAATTCAATTGAGAAATTGTTTACCTTAGATTCTTGTAGTGGCTCTAAATTAGCATCAATAGCTAGCAAATTAGTAGTTTGATTTTGTTTTCTAGGAAGTGCTATCATTTTTAAAACTTTAAAGCTTTCAATCAGGTCCCACGCTTTATTCTTGTATCTTCTCAAATAAGACAACCTTCATTGATATTTATTTCTAACTTGATTGACCACTAGTTATGAGTCACCACATACTGATAGTTGCTTTACATTGTTCTTAAGTGGAAGTTATAATCCAAAAATTAGAGCCTCATACTCAACTCAATTATTAGTGCATGGAAATTGAAATCTATATGCTGCCAAGAATTTTTTACCTTATGGATCATTCAGCTCAATTCCCACACCTAATCCTTGCCTGGATCTAGTGCCATCAAAGTGTAAAGTCCAAAGCTAATTGAAACCTTTGAGTTTTGGCCTTTGTAATTGATTTTGAGTGGTAAAAGTATAAATACCAAGGCTAGGTGACTAATACTTTACCTCTTCATTCTTAATGTTATATTCTATGATGGGATACTTCATTCTTGGCTCTCTATAAATTTTGATTTGATTTACAACTCCTCTCCATGGCAGCCATATATGATAGAAGTCTATAGAGAGATATCCATTGAGTGCTTTAGACTAATCTCTACTCAACAATAGACTGTAGCCTTAAAGTATGTCCACCACCAAGATATTGATGGTCATATGAACATGTAGTTTAGAGGTTACTTGGATATGCACATCCCTTAGCTCACCCACTTTAGAGACTACTATCTTGCCCAATTGTGAAACTATCCTCTTTGAAGGACTCAGAGTGAGGCCAAGCTTCTGACATATGGATGTAGGCATGATAGTTGTAGAGGCTCCAGAATCAACTAAATAATTATGAATATACTTACCAAATGCCCTGATAGTTAGTAGAAAGGGTGGAACTTCTAACTTACTCTTGTAGATGATGTTGGCATCAATAGCCTTCACTTTGTCTATAGATGATTTAGTTCTTCCATAAGGGATTTTCTAATAATGGACTTCAATAGAATCTTCTTTTATTTAATGATATGTGCCAAATTATGAAGATTTATATTCACCTTGTTCTTCTTCATATCCCCAATAATATTGTATCCTCCTTTGGTTGGTTCTTTCTTGTTTTGTAGCTAATCATTCCCCTTTGGAGGGGGTGGATTATTTTATGCTTTAGTATTAGGAAGAGTCATAATGGTATTTGGAGGAGTCAATATTGTAAGTAGATACATATTCCTTAAATTGTATACACCTCTTTGGAACTACTAAAAAGTATGAAATTTGTCTATATTGTGTTTTGGTTCATTGTCATCCTCACTTGGGAAGGGGAACTCATGAGTTTTAAAGAACATAGTGATACTTGAAGAGCCTGAATCCTAGTGGGATTCTAGTGGATTATTCATCTAGTCCTATCTAACCACCTCTCCTTAAAAAATTTCAAATATTGTACAAAATTCAACATAGTTAAGCTCATTGTGCTTGAAGTATTGTGAATTTTACACTAATTAGGAAGAGTTATCTCTATTATGTTAATCTCTAAGAGCTTGTTAGGCTGCTCCATATTATTCACAAGAATGTTAAATGATCTATTATATCTTTGAAATCTAATTTTCTAACCTTTTCATATTCAAGAAATCATTTCTCAAATTTTAAACCATCTTCTACATAGAATCTAGTTATACCTTTGTAGAGTTAGTGATTTGTTGAATAGAAAGAGGATACATAGTAGATTATTGATTATATTGATAAACATTGCCTGACATATGATTGTTCAAGAAGAAAAAATTTGGGGTTGTGTTGTCTATGTAAATGGAGGTAGTGCATATAATTAATTTTGATTGAATGTGGGAACATTCTATTTCACATATGGTATCAGATTGAGTGCTATAAATTCATTGTTGACATTGGGCACTCTAGAGATGTAAGGGTTGAGCTACTTATCTATATTTATATCTTATTTGAATTCTTATGCCAAATTATTGGTTAAAGTAGCTACCCTTAATAACACCATCATGATTGGGTTTAGGGCATTATTTTACATATCCAATGCTAGCACTTTATCTAGTTTGTGTCTTGGGATCAACCAGTTATACATATTATAGAACCTTGCATTAAAATCACATATGGGTTCATTAGGTTCTCTTCTCATGCTGGTGAATTTTTGGTATACCAAACCTAGATTGGTGACCTATCTAAACTACACAATAAAATTTGCTTGACATTCATCCTAAGAAATGATGGAATTTTCCATTACATTTAAATAACAGTCATAAGCAACATCTATTAAAGTAAAAAGGAATAATCTGCATGCAACATCTTCATGGATAATATTTATTAACCTTAATGTAGCTTTAAAAGATCTAATATGTTCCTATATTATCCTTGCTCTTGAAGGAGAAAAGGAAGGTAGGTTCCTTTCAATATTCTAAATTAAATCATGTACATCGCCTAGGATAGCAATAGTAGATCCAACTAACTAGGGCTGAGTTATTGGTTGGTTAATAGGTAAAGGATTATTTATTAGAGAAGGAGTCTTTAGAGGTGGATTGTTCTAAACTGGGGTTGTTGGCATAGTCCTAGGTCTCCTATGATTTGTTAGGGGTGAGACTAACATACCATCATGGGAGTTAGATCTGGTCACTCTCCTAGATGATTCTAGTGAAACACTACACAAAGGATAACTACTATTATTAGGGGTGTATGCCCTCCTTATAATGCTAATTAGAACTATTGATGAAGGTTTTATGTATGCCACATTCTTAATTGGGTAGCCTCTAACATTTTAGGATCTCAATGGAGGTAAAATATACTCTAGGGCATGAGTTATAGGTATGCAATCTATTATAATCTATTGATGGAATAGATGGTAGGGCGTGTAGTTTGTTGACAAGGTTTTTGGATAGAGGTGTGGTACCTAATAAGGGTAGTAAATTTCTATGTGAGTTGGATGGGTGGATGGTTGCTAATCTAAAGTGGGTAGATCAAAAAAAAATAAAAAATGAGGGAAGGGTAAGGCAAAAATAAAGTGTATGTGGTTTTTAAAAATCACTTCCTTAGTTGTTTTCTAAAAGGACAAGTGCTCTTAGAACTTACGCCTATTGCTAGCATTAATTACACACACACAGTTAGACATAGTTAAGAAGTCTAAGTAAATAAGGATATAATAAATTCATAGGCCTCAAACAAAGTTTGATCCTTTTAGAGCAGCTATTTCACACCCTTAATCAGAAGATTATGGCTCAGACTAGCAAAGTATCTCAGGCAGCTATTGCATACACATAAAAAACTACATCCAAGAAATCACTCATGCATAATCATAATTCTGAATCAATCTTAACTTCGCTATAATAACCAATATATTTACCAATCTTTCAATAGTTGTTGCACATCTACATATCAATACATCAATAAACATAATCAAGAATCCATTCGTAGACATTACACACTAAGGTTTATTGAAACATATAACCAAATAAAGTAACAACTAATTACACAAAAATTGTAAAGAAAATACTCAAACACATTTGATGAAGATCTAAATTGATGTTTCTCTTGTATTCAAAAATTCTATAACAAAAATCCAAGTTGGATTACAATTATTTCTATAGACTTGGGGAAGAGGTCACCTTATCCTCCAAGTTCATGTAAGGTCCTTACATGTGATAGTCAGAACATGAGTTCTAATTTCAATCCAAAATTTTATAAGAGTCTACTTGCAATTATTAGTTTAAAATAGTCTTTGTAAAATATATGAAACATGTGCATATGTATAAATATGAAGTCACTTTTTATAATTATATCTTGAACTGCATGATAATAGCTCAAATATATGCATCATTTTTCAAACTATTCATGCACAAAGTTTTAGCCTTTTAAGGTTTGTGAAAACAACCTATTGATAATTTTAGATTAGCCACCTTCAAATGGAACTTGGGTATGAGTCAAAGAGAAGTATCATCATATTAATACCTTAAAACTAGTGAAACTATGACTTAAAATAATTGTGCATTGCATATTGCCCATGCTCTCTTACTTGTTAGCTTTTGAAAATATGACTATTGTTCATAGGACATGTGTCAAAACCTGATTGAGTTATAGATCTATAAAAATTGCATTATAGACTTGTACTATTTGATCTTGTGCATGATGGAATGTGAGCATGCCACCTAGTAGTTTTATGAGGCCTATTTTCTCTTATAGTCCTATTTTGAATGCATTTATGCCAAGTGGTAGTCTCTCAAGACCTTTGAAAAGTCCAAGTTGATCTTGCATTGTTGATGGTTTATGCCTGAGTTGACTTGGTTCATAGATCTAGTACTTTGACTCATTAACTCTTGTAAATTTTTGACACTTGTCACATCCTCATTCCTTTGAAAATTTTATACTAATATGGCATGGTAGGATCAACTGTACAGATCAGCATTGGACATCGATCTACCTGGGCCCATGAACCTTTATTTCTAAATAGCTAATTTACCATCTTAGAGTTCATATTTACATGATCATCAATGACATCCTCACAATTGTCAATGATGTCCATGTGACTATCACATTTTAATCCCCTATTATTTTCTTACTGATCTTAAATTTGATGTCTATACCACCGTCAAAGATGTCCTCACAACCATCGATGACATCCATGTGACCATCATAGTTTTAACCTATGTCTTTTTGTTTTTGAGCTTCATTTTGATGTTCACACAATCATCAAAAAAATCCATGTAACTGTCACATCGGTTAACTCCCTACAAGTTAGACACTTGTCATTTCCTAGTTTGCTCTACTCTTACAAGTATAAACAAAAAAGAGCTTAGCATAATATTTTTGGAAATGTGTGTAAAGGACCCTACATGAATATTCTATCCTAAGGTGTTAGTTGCATAAATAAAATATGATTGGGATGCTTGGATAAAATCTTAAATTGAGATCAAGACATAATAAAATGCTTATCCAAGTAAGGGTGCCACATGGTATTATGGTATTTATTTTAGGGAAATTAGTATAGATGAAATGTTGTGGGATTTTTGTGCATAGATTAATTCCATCAGGGAAATTTTTTTAAATAAAATGTCCACAATAATTATCCCAAAGACATAATTCTTTTAGAAAAAATGTCTAAAGGAATGTTTCAAAGGGATGGTGTCTAAAAGGCTAAAGGTCATGATGTCTTAGACAAAATGTCTGAATGAATGATTAAAGGTCTAAAGGCCCAAGATAAAAGTCTTGATGGGTAGGTGCAAAGCAAAAATTACCCTAGATGAAATTCCCAAAGGATACTTTCAAAAGGCCAAAGGGCACTATCAAAAAGGCTGAAAGGTATGTGGGTTAAGGCCAAAGTATCTAATTTGTGTTAAAAATTCCCAAAGGGTCTACTTCATAATGTAAGGTTTCAACAGGGAAATGACCTATATAAAAGGGCCAAAGGGAAATTTTATCGATGAAAGTGGTAGCAACAAAAGTTCTAAAGGGTATGTTCAAAAATCTCAAAGGGTATGTGTCCTAATGTCTCAACAAAGTTTTTTCAGACAAAATGTTTGAAGGAATGTTTCAAAGGGAAAAAATCTTTGAGATAAAATATCCAAAGGAATGATGATATCTCAGATAAAATATTTGTGACAAAAGTCCCACAACAATATGTCTAAAACACAAAGGCTAAAGGAATTCTAATAATGGACAAAGTAACTGACAAAGACAAATTTCATAAGTCTGATAAAAGATAAGCCCAATACAAATAATTAGACTATGAACAAAATACCAATGCCATACAAAAAACCCAATAATCAATCTTCTCCCAGATTTTGCATAAACATATAGAAGAGGGGCTCAAAATCAAGACCATAGTCTAAAAAAGTGGATCCCCATTTTCTTATGGGATAAGGGGGGTGGGTGGGTGGCTGTTGAGTTAAAAGAAAAACTCATCATATATATGTCTTATCTCTTATATAGATTTATACCACAAGATCATGAATACTTTCATTTTTATCTTTACTAGTTTATACTTGATTATGTCTCTATGCTTCTTCTATTCGAGGGAATTTAAATATGCCATATTCCTATGGATTTGTGCCACTTATTTTCACTATATGTATGATTTGGACATGTTCCCATGTCCTATTCAGTGTCTTCCTAATTCTATATTTAGACATTTGAACATGTCCTTCCATGTGGCTCTAAGCCAAGCCAACTTGTTTATTATTTGCTATGTGGGCATTTAAACATGTCCTTATATGCCTTTATTTTTCAGATTTAGTGGCATGTGCCCATGTCCCTTATATTGTGTCCCCTTGCCTACTTTTTTTGCCTTATGTGTGTAATATGTATGCTTTCTTATATGCATCATGTCCATGAAACTTGTCTCTTTCTTGTTACACATTCTTTTTTAGATGTCATGAGGTACCTCATGCATATCCCCTTCATACTTGGGTGTTGTGATGGATATCATGCCCTATCCCCCTAGGTAGCTACTTAGTTATTACTTAGATTTGTTTCTCACATACATTTTTTATCTATCTTGACAGCCTTGTGAATGCTAGATATCACATATATCACACATTACAAACTTATGCTTAGATTATCTTACATTCTGATGTTATATATGCATATTATATTGGTTTATTACATAGATACCATATATGCTCTAACTAACACACATTTTGTAGAGATTTTTATTTTGAGGATAGTTCTTGCATAGGTTCAATAACTCCCCTCAATAGAGGGGGCATTCATATGGGTTTGTCACAAATATCAGACATCATAATGCACTCAGAGTACAATTTTTAGCACATAGGCTCAGCACATAGAAATCAAACTCAAGTAAACATAGTGAGAAATAGTGACATAGAGATCAGTTATAGTTGCACAAAAATCGAAATAGTTAAACATTAACACCCAAATTGGGACACTATCACCACTAGGCACTACTATCTAATTTATAGTGTTACTATCTTGTAGCTTCAGTTTCAAAAAAAATCTATATTGGCTAGAAAAGTACTCTAGGTATAGTCTAGGTTTTCACAAATTCAATTATAGTTTACCAATTTTAGATTAATTTAGCTCATATTCATAAAATTTTCTTAGATTTGGGGCATCATGCATAGCATGATCATTATTATTTTAGTTTAAATACTCATATATATATTATTACAAGTCAGTTTAGAATCCATATGTTCAAATATCAAATTTGGGTGTATGTGCAAGGTAGATTATTTTCATTTGCTCACTTATACATTGGTTGATTATATGTGATGAAAAAAATGATGTCATTCTCTACATTATACATATTAGACACCATGTTCTAGGTTACACACCATATTCATGACTTACTCCACCTATAGTGGTTGGTATTACTGAGCGGCCTAGAGCCACCTAATATACCTGAGTGGCTGCAAAGCTTACATCTCCAATTACATATTTCTAGTTACACATGAGTAGGTAATTATGGATTCATATTTTTCTTGAGTTATTAATCCACCTACATGAGAGGGTTGTACACACCATCAGTCTAATCCAAGCTATTCATAGGTCATGATCCGCCAAACAAGAGTGGGCAATGATGGATTCAAAACTAGATTGAGTTATTGAGCCAACCACACATGGGGATTGGGTAAGCCATCAAATCAATCCAAGATATTCACTAATTTATCACTATTCACACACACACACACACATAGGATTTCACCAGATTTATGCAAATGTTCATGACTTAGTTAGGTGTATTCATTCCTTTCTTCTCTCTTATCTTTTTACTCAAATTTACCTCCTTACTCATTTTTATTTATTTACTCAATTTTGTCTTTGCTTTTGATATCTCTTAATTAAGGATTGATCTATGCATGTTTAATTTATAAGACATGTAATGGAGCATGCTTCACACACTCAGATCTAGATTCATAGGCTTTACCTCTTACTTAAGTCTAGGTATGCTTATTTTTCCCTTATCCTAGTTATTTCACTTTTTTGCATTCCTAAAATAAAGGGGGGAATGTAATCACCTAAAAATTACATTTAAGTTATAAGAGTGATATTTGAGACCACCTATCCCTAGATTAGCACTAGACCTATCTTAGGGCCTATTTTCACACTTATCCAACTATTGTGTTGGCCACAAGCATCCTTAGACATCCCTAAAGTAGTCTTAAACCCTCATTTTGACATTATGGCCCCTAGTCCTTAGGCTCTAACACCTAAACACTAGCACCATAATAGGGATAGTATCACCACATGGTGTTAATATCCTAATTTGGTACTACTATCCTTTCCCTCTTTTTTCAACCAAGATATATCTTTTCAAATTTAAGACCACCTAGGGTTGACCTAGACCTTGTTTAACACCCACATAAGTAGTATAATAGTATATATACATGAATTTTAGCCTTCTAACCACTAAATGGAAATTATATGTAGATTACACATATAAACTCAGAATAAGTTGTGCACAATCAAGGTTATTAATCCCTATTTTTCCCTACTTATGCATACAACCATCTACAACATTCCCAAGCTAAGACTACTCAAGTTGCTAGTCTTAAACACATTCAAAACACTCAATTTAACAATCATACTATCTTCACTTACACTTGCATCAACACTTAGGTGGGGAGAACTAAATTAGGTTTGATCCCTCTTTAGAGTATTGGTATGTAGAAAACTCTCATCACGGTGGGGTGTTGAGGATGTCCAACTTACCCCACTAATAATACACTTTAACAACTAGATTCCCTAACAACATGGATGATTAGGGTTTTACCTAAAATCAATCAAAATAAGTCATCTACAAAGATCTAGTACTTATGCATGTAGGAATAGGGTTGATAGATCTAGATACAGGTACACCCAAAAGCTTAGAATAGTTCTGCATAGAGGAAACTATTGCCAAAAAATGATGCTAGTGCTACATGGAATTAGTATCTAATTAGGGCACTACTATCTAGGAGGGGTTTTGACAGTTGGATCTTATTTTTGATAGTCAAACTAGTGCCTGTCTCAGTTTGGAGGCTCTAGATCTCTCGTTTTAGTTGTTTTCCATATAAGTCCTTATTTACATTATTCATTGTTATTTTTAAAAAGGTCAAATTAATTCAATTCTATTATAGATAAATGGATATATTTATTACATATTTCTACCCTAATTTTACTATACTCAACCCTTTAAAAACATAGGATTTACATTCATAAAAGTCCTAAAATATTAAAATAGAACTAGACTTAACTAATCTAACATATTTTTGGTTGATACAAGATTATATGTGAACTCAAATTCTCATGCATTATATGCCTTGGGTAAATAAAAGAAACATGAGATCCTACTTATGTTCCTTTTGTTGATGATATTATATGTTTGTCACCTTTTTATATACTTATCCATGTTGCATCTTCAATTTATCATCCCTTCCACTTAATCAGATATTCTTTGTATTCTTAGTCATGTGTTATGTTGTATCAATCAAATGTTCTAATTTCTCATGTTTCCTTCTTGAGATCTTCACTCTCCAATATTTCTCTCAAGAATTAGAATCTGATTATAAATATGTGATTCCATTGGTATGCCCTTTATGATAAAGATACAAATTTTCCACATTAAAAATAAGCAAAATTTCAATTCCTTTAGGAAACTCAATCTCATATGCATTCTTTGAAAACTTCTACAATACTTTACACAATCCATTTTTATTTCATTTTAACTTATTATATGCTCCTTTTCAAAATATTAATAGATTCATTAAGGGAAGGTTGATCAAAGAAGTTTTATCCCATTCTTAATACCATAAATATTAACACCTAAGAATAATGGAGAGTGAAGAATGTGCACTTAATCTAGAGCTATTTATAATATAACCATAAAGTATAGATTTCCATTTTTGTGCATGTGTGATTTGATGGATTGCTTGAGTGGATATAAATAGATTCATTGCATTAAAATGACATTTTATATGACTACATTTTCCCCCATTTATTCTATAAATGTAGTACAGTAAAATGACTAGGATAATGGAAAGAGAGTGTACCTAGACTTACCTTAGACTTGCCTATGAGGCAAAGCCTATGAATGTCGGTCTGAGTCTATGAATTGTGCTCCATTACATATCCTAAAAATGAAACATATATGAATCAGTCCTTATTTAAGAAAAATTAAAATCAAAGACAAAACTGAGTAAAGAGATGTGAGAGAGAGAGAGGAAATGAATGAATACATCTCACTGGGTACATGAACAAATGCAAAAACTTAGTGAAATTTTTTGTGTGTATGGTGATCAAATGGTGAATAGCTTGGACTAAGATGATGGCTTTCCCAATACCCATGTGTGGATGTCTCAAGAACTCAAGTTGGCCTTGACTCCATCATTGCAAACCCTATTTAATGGGTCATAATTTGTGAATAACTTAGATTGGGCTGATGACTTGTCCAATCCTCTTATGTAGGTGTCTCAAGAACTCAACTATGTCATGACTCCATCATTGCCTAACCATGTATAATAGAAGAAGCTAAAACTGAAACTATGTGGTTTCATGAAGCTATAAGAGATGGATCTAGGCCACTCAAGAACTTTGAGATGTAAAATAGGTCAAGGGCCACTTAAGAACTCAAGAACTCAAAAATGCTAACTACTAAAGATAGAATGAGGCATTAATATGGTGTAATCCTAGTGCATATGGTGTATAAAGTATACCATGTGGATAATTACATGGGGTTATCATTCCATCTAAGAAAACTAGTGCAAAATTGAGCATATAAAAATAATGTGTTTCACACATTCCCTTAATTCTAATATCTATGCATATGGATTCTGGACTTAGTTATAGTAATTTGTGTTTATGCATATCTGAAACTGAAATAGGAGTGATCATGTCGTGCATGATTCCCCCAATCTAAGATAACCTATGTAATTTTATGTATAAATTGAATATGTATTGAGCATGTCTGATAATTTATGATTTAAACTATGCAAATCTAAATTGTACCTTTTATACATTTATGACAATTCTAGAATTTTCTATTTTTGAAGCTACTAGACAATAGCATGGTAGGTGGACTATAGTGCATTGGGATCCTTGCAATGTACTAAACTATTGTCTAAAAGTGTTGTTTTTGAGAAAAATTGAGACTAATCTATGTATGACTATATTTCACTATATTTTATTGAGTCTTAGCTCTGTAATATGTTTCTACATGTTAAAAACTATGTTTTTAGGTCCTTAATAAGATGGCCTAATCTCTGTGATAAACCCCTGTGAATGTCCCCTCTTTTGAGGGGAGTTGTTTAACCTCTACAATAACTATCCTCAAAAGAAAATCTATGCATCATATGCATTAGACTAAAAATATATGATATCTATGTGATAAACCAATATAATGTGTATAAATGACGTTAGAATGTAAAAGAGATTGAGCATAAGTTGGTAATGTATGGTGTATGTTAGATCTAGTATTCACAAGATTGTCAAGATAGATATAATAATGTAATATTGTATATGAATAACAAATCTAAATATAATTTGATTAAACTACTTGGGGGATTGGGCATGATGTCCATCAAGGCACCAAATAAAGAAGGGGAGATGCATGATGTCCCTCATAGCATCATATACTGGATGTGAAATCAACAAGTAAGAGATAAGTGTCATGTACAAGATGCATACATGAGATCATACATACAAACCCATGAGGCACGCAAAGTAGGCCAAGGGGCCATAATACAAGGGACATAGGCACATGTCACTAAGTCTAAGAAAAAGAACACATACAAATACATGTTCAAATGTATTCATACATAAAATATCACACAAGTTTGGCTTAGATCCACAAGGAAGGACATGTCCAAATGTCCACATACACCATCAAGAAGCATACACAAGGACATGGGTACATGTCCAAAACATAAAATCAATGAAATGACAATGGCATATTCAAATTTTTTTGAGTAGATGTTGAAGCAAAGAGACACAATCAAATCTAGACTAGTAAAGTGAGAAATGAAAGTATGCATAATCATGTGGTACATATCCGTATAAGAGAAACTATGTACATAAACTGAGTCTATAGTAGTAGTAGTCAGTAAAAAAAAATAGTGTAGTATAGGATGATCAATATTAAGATATAATCAATGCTAAATATGTGATATGGAGTATAAAAATATATAACTTGACAAATCAAAAATTGTGTTTATGATGTCCCCAATGGGTTAATATATTAATGTTGAATCGGTGTATACGTGTATGTGCCCCCAATGGGTGGATAGTAGCAAATATGTATCTATGTAGAGGACTAGAGTCCTATAGTAATTTTTGAACACTCAAAGGGAACAAGTAAAGCATGTACGAATGATAAAATTGACTACATTAACATAGATAGCATATGTAATACTTGGTAAACAGAAGGAATATAAACATAGAAATGCATACAATCTGAAATTTGTATTTTATGAGTAATATTTGAATGTTTTTGAACTTTTTAACATATATATATATATATATATATATATATATATATATATATATATATATATATATAAGTGTAATCTATGTACAAGCAACATGAAAATGAAACTATGTACAAGGAGCAAGATAAAGGAAACTATGTACAAGTAAATTGAAATAATGAAACTATGTACAAATAACAAGGGAACATACTAACTGATGAGTCTTTCAAGAGACTCACTATCAGGGTGACCTATATCAAGAAAATGAAGAGTGGCCGCATGTGATGTGTGAAGAAGTATCTGAGATATAGGAACTAGATATACTAAATAATCTATAGCTAAAATTAATTGTGGAGTGTGGCTATGAATCTATGGAGCTGACTAAACTGGCCTATGAATTATGGGGCTCTTGGGGACCCATCTAGTAGAATAAGTTGTAACTAGCATGGATGCTCTATGTAGAGTGATTTGGGTACTGAATAACACTAATTTGGGTGGGAATGGAGTAGAGAGAGTCCCTCTAGAATCCATGTCTCTGATGTAGGGGTCTCTTTATTAAAGGTCTTCATGAGAGAGTGTGTATATGTGTAATGTTATATAAGTATACCTCACTATCACCAATGGCTCAATTGATAACTGAGGTGTGTTAGTGCAATCTATGTTTAGAAATATTAATGGTGACTATTGTGTAACTAACTATGGAGTGGGTAAAGAATACTCATATGGAAGGCCCTCAACCATAACAACCTAATTAGCATGTATATACTAAATACATTTGTGTACAGTTGAGGGAATGGATTGAAGTTATTATATCTAAAGCCTACCCAATAACATATCAAATATTCCATCATTAGGTACAACTATGAATTTTTTGGCCATGTGTACGGGCCCGACCTATAATGGAAGTATGATCTCTCTAATGGAGCTCTAGACATAGCCACTAAAGCCATGAATAAATGTATCTATCAGAGAAATATCCTTATCTAAATATCCCAAGTGATGTATAAGTGTAATAGTACACATATCGATGTTTGACTAGTTGTCAACCATGACACTAAATAGGATGATGATCCATATAGGCTTGTATAATTAGTGCATATAAACCTAAGTCATTGTTAATGATTTACTACTCTGAGAAAGTGATAACAGGCCTATATGGAATTGTAATATGATACACACCAATTATATTATGTAAAGGGTATTTGTCCATTGTATTAGTATGATAATATGTTATTTTTGGATGTGTTTGATAATTATAATGAACACCTAAAGTGTTTGTTGTCTCATTAGCCATATGTCGTGGAAATGGATTAAAAAATATTTTCATTACTTTTGCTTCAGTTGGTTATGATTTGGGTCTTTCTGTAGAGGTTCTCACATCAATGATATTAACATTTATCAAATATTGGATCTTATGTCATAAGTTGATGCATATATTCATAGTTTAGAAAATATTTTCATTGTTTTTGCTTCAGTTGGTTGTGCTTTGGGTGTTTTTGTAGAGGTGCTCACATCAATGATATTAGCATCAAATCTTGGATCTTATGTCATTATTTGATTCATTTATTTTTAGTATGGTGGGGGCTCTGTGATAATCATAAAATGCATTGGAATCATAATTCTTTGGTAGATTCCTAGTCGTATAAACCTCTTTTATGAGAGGGAGAGATATGACATTGCATTCCAAAATTTGATGGAGAACATGAGCCATCAATTCAATAAGATTCATAAAATATCTCCTTGGAGGAGCTAATAAGACCACATGAAGAGCCAGCTTTGAGGCTATGTTAACTATTGTCTTTTATTCATTATTATTTTCATTGGGCCTCACCTTATATGGGAGCTTATTTTAAATCTTATTAGTGGAATATGATCTGGTTGTATACTTTAACTTGACCATGGAGAGAAGTTTGACTTCCCATTCCTTGACTATATGGCATAGATCTGTAAATGATGGAAACTTTTTGAGCAATATGAATTTATTTAAATTTGGTAATAAAATTTTCTTGAATATGCCCTAGAGTTCTCTATCTACCTGAGGATAATCATATTTGCTTATATAGTTTTATATCACAAGACATATTTATCTATTGGCTCATTAGATTTTTGCTTTAGTTGAATGACTTGAGTATAAGAAACTTTATCACTTATGTTAATAAAAAATGTGATAAAAACATATCTTCAAGTGGATTAAATGTTGTAATGGACTAATTATGGGTATTATAGAACCATTGTAATGCACATACCTTTAAACTGTGAGTGAACAACTTAGTCAAGATCTAACCATTGGACACATAGTCCAAACATGCTACATAAAAAATGCATAGATGATGCTCTAGGTCACCCTTACCATCATACAAAGTAAGCTTAGGTGCCACAAATTTAGATGGTAGAGTTGCCACTATATGTTCTACCAATGGTGTATGTAGGAGAACATGAGAGACCAAAGCATGAGATGGTCTAGTGGCACCCTACTCAAGATGTAATACCTTGGTCTGTAGAGAAAGGATCTCATGCCTAATGAATTGTACATTTGGAGAGGAAGAATGTGTACTAGCCATAGCAAGTGTTGCCATTGGTGAGAGTTTCCTAGTTACATAAGGTTGTATTATTTGAGTTGCCCCCATAGTAGGTGTAATAATATTAGCATTTATGGGGTCAGAGGATTGACGAAGTGATGTGTTTTTTAATTTCTAATAAAGCTTGAAAAATCTATGCATGATCATGGGGTTTTTAACAAAGTCTATCTATGAAACTTTGTAAGATATCATCTTTATTGATTATAAGATTATTAGCATTGAGGGGGGAGTGTGTCTCGATTCCCATCTTGTATCATTATGATCTTGATTATAATGCTCATGTTTTGATGTATTATCATTAAATTCCACATAATCAAAATTTGAATGATCAATTAGAGGATTTATAAATGGTAATATATCTATTGTATAATCTTGAATGGAAGGAATCTAGGTATGCTCAATTGGATTACCACTAAGCCTAACAATTCTTCTTAAAGGAAGAGATATAATTTTTTTAGATGGCATATAGTGAACAAAATGAAAGAGCGCCACTAAAACAAAATATATGAAATCTGAAAAGCCTAACACATCAAATGGAAATAGGAAAAAGAATGATACGAACCCTAGTAGCATTTAGGGCTAGGGTTTGGATTCTATTTATACTAAGTTGAGTTCACTAAATGATTTATCTTTTTTAGGATTATGGAATGTAACCCTAAGTTGATAAAGAACTAAGTAATAAATTAGGTAATAAAATACTATAGTATCAACAACCATTAATTTTCATAATAATTGATTTATTTGAATATTCTATAAATAGTAATGAATTAGAAAAGGTGAAACGAGCTAGAAAATATGACTAAGATGGATAAATGGTAGACTAAGAAGTGATGCAGGACTAGGGAAGAGTGTCATAAATGGATAATAGGTGTTATAACCCTCTTTGGACAATAGCACAACCCTCTTTTCTAGTAATACATTGCACTATAGACCTTATGTGTAGTGTTAATGACCCTGTGCAAGTGAAGTAGTGAAATTCTATGCAAAACTTCATTATATTTGTGGAATCTTATACCTGTATAATTGAGACCTAAATTGTCATTTATTCTACACTTTGATTGATTTCAATAAAAAAAACCCTAAGCCTCCATGACTTTTAGGTTTTTGATGAACATAAGTGGAAGGAGAGTGGTGTTAGTACGATAGGCTAGGTGTGACCTCAACACCCCATGTGTTGAGTGCTACCTACATACTAATACCTCAAATGGGGATCAAACCCAATGCAGTTATCCTCATATAAGTGTTGGTGCAAGTGAGAATGATGTTAGTATGACTAAGTATGAATGCCAATTTGAACGCTTTGAGTGTGAATTAAGACAAGAAACCTGAGTAAAACTAAACTCTGGGCTAATGTAGATGGATGTATGCAGAAATAGTTGTATATAGGGATCAATAACTTTAATTTACACAACTATTTATGATTTTGTTCATGAAAATTTCCATCTATCTGATAAATGAATGAGAGTGGTATTTATATAGTGTTTTGATGCTTGTTGAGACATGAAATGAGTCTAGGCCGACCCTAAGATGCTTTGAGAAGTGGAAATATATCTGTTAGGGATAAGGGAAGCTAAGGGTCAATAGTGTTACCCCTTTGCTAGTAGCACACTGCACTATAGAATAATGGGGTCGCATTATTGTTTAGGTGATTGGCATGTGTCAAAAAAGATCAGGAATGCCCAAGTAATGGCTCAATGCATCTCTTAGTATATTTGGGCATAGACTAGACGTGCATAGAAGCTGGAAAAGGATCTAAAAAGGCCCTAAGATAGGTCTAAGTGGTCTCAAGTGACATTCATTACATTAAAATGATATTTTATATGACTACACCAAGCATATTAATTCTTTCAATTATTTCAAAATTTATTTTCCTAAAATCATTAGAACATTTGGATTATCTTTTGTTTCTTCAACTTTTATCCTTCAAAGGACTTAAAGTGTGTTTCACTCCATCTTTCCATAATGTGTATGTATTTTCATAACCATCACATTGTGCATTGTGATAAAAGTACCAAGGCCTTCCAAGAAAAATATGACAAACATCATCAAAACTATGTCACACATGAATTCATCTTTAAATGTACCAATTTTAAAACTTACCAAACATTGTTCCTTTAACAAAATTTGATGTCTGTTTAACAACCATGAAACCTTATACAAATTTGAATGTAAAATTATTTTTAGACCAACTTTATTGTGCATTATGATCAAACTACCAAGGCTTTCCAAGAAAAATATGACAAACATCATCAACACTATGCCACACGTGAATTCATCTTCAAATGTACCAAGTTTAAAACTTACCAAACATTGCTCATTTACCAAAATCTGATGTCCCTTCAGCAACCATGAAATCTTATACAGATTTGGATGTAAAATTATCTTTAGACCATGTTTATCTACTATTTATGTTAGGATTAGTCCTCACATGTGGCTTTCGTGCTCCATATTATATTATTAGTTAATTAGTATGTGTGCAAATAATAATTGGATAAAATCATGTAAGTGACAGTTACCCAAGTAACAATCACACTAGAATGAGAGTGGTTAAATGGGATATAAAAAAACTACTATATATATGTAAAGCTTTTTATTAAAATAATTAATGAATTGTGATTGACCAAACTTTGTGCTCTGTACATTCAAGCTTTTGGCTCTTTTCCAATAAGAATTTCAAACTTCATTTGGTATCAGAGCAGAGTAGGTATCCTAAGCCTCTCTTAGCATTGTTTATACTCCACTCTTTATTTTTTTTTTAACACAATACATTGATTGTGTAGTGTAAACCACTTGTAAATTTTCAAATGTCAGTGCAGACCACTTGAAAATGTCATTGCTTTGTTCATCCACCATTCTTACACTCTATCAATGGTTAAAGTATAGACCATGTGTAAACCCAATGGCATTTGTCATTCACCTACATTTCCTCACATTTTCACTTTGTTCATTCTTTTCTCAGTTTTTCATTTCCATTTTGTTCATAGTTTGCATGAAAAATGAAAAATAAAATATATATACATTATATAATTTATGTGTCTGTGTGTGCAGTGAGGGCATACACCATAGTTGGGATTTTAAGTGGACATATGTGAGGATTTGATTTCTATGTTTGGATTAAGGGTTTTTTTTTAAAAAAATTGTGGTCAAATTCACCCTAGGGTTTGTTTGTCTTTGTATTGGCATCAGATTTACTTCGGTAAACTAATTTGGGTAGAACTCATTACATTGATGCTTCACTTTGTTTGATAAATTGGAAACATGAATCAATTGAAGGAGGCACAAGATATTTAGGAACCGCATTATGCATAGATTATTTTAAATGACTCTCCCTGGATTCCTTTGCATCATAGGTGATGTGAGATGAAATATGCTTTCACTCATCTCTGCCTCAGATACACCTGGAAACAAAATTGGTAGCATTTTGGTAGATCAAAACATGGTAGACAGAATGTGGTTTATTAACGTCATGCTCTTGGAGACCTATGCTTTTTGGTGTGTTGTTCAAACAACCTTGTATACATCTCATCTCCCACTATTTCTATTTGCACATAGTGGATAATATTGTACAAAGTTCAACATGCAGTGTCATCATTTTTATTGCCATTTGAGCTTGGCTCCAATATTCACTCCTGCTCAACTCGAATCATTGCATTGGATTCTAACTCAACTTGTCCCCATCCATCACATGGCCTGCATTGTTTAAGAGTCAAGATTCAATATTTTAGTTTTATTTTTGTCTAGTGTATATTTTTTATAGATTTTTGTGTTTATTTTGTTAAATTTGTTTAATACTAGGTGTTTGTCATAGTAGTTTATATTCATGTAATCAATTTGTTCTTAAAATATTTGTTAGACTTGAAGCTATGTTTTTAAATTCTTGTCACTAGAATATTGTTATATTATAGTTATTGATACCTACCTTTCAGTAATTATTATTTTTGCTAATCAATTGTTATATTATAGTTATTGAAAACTATTGGTACATATAAATCGAATCCATTTTGTAATTTTTACAGAAACGTGGGAAAAAATTATTATTTTTGCCAGTTATGTTTAACCTTTGAATAATTGTATGTTTGGCAGCCAATGGTAAATTTGCAAGGAATCATTTCCCTATGGTTACAATTTTAAATTCTCCATAGCTAATGACATAATGTTGTTCATCAAAAATATAAACCATGTTTGAATGTTTGCAAAGGGATATTAGTATTTTAATGTTGTTTTCATTGCTGGTAAAGAGGCAATAGTTAATTTTGATAGGTGGCCAATGACATGGTTTTATTTTCCTTTATTTTATAGTTAGCCCTTTAGAATCTACATAAACACACTTGAAATTTAATATAGGCAGATGGGGGACGTGTCTTTCAAGAGATATTGCAGATAGCATCGAGTGCCAAATACATGTTATTAGTGATGCTAGCGCATATAGGTGTAAGTTTAACTACATTTGATGGCAAATGCATTGGTGTCAAAAAAACCATTCAAATTGAGGTTTACTTGTAGAATCACCACAACAAAATAGAATCTTCCCAGAATTTTCATTTCCTACATCGCCTTCATCACTATGTCTTGTGAAATTTAGCATCCTTTGCAATGCTTACAATTATTGCCTAACAGTAACAGGTGTTTATTTTACCTATTATTGTTGTTCCCCTATTTGTTTTACCTTTTATAGATGGAAAAAATATAATCATTTGCATTCATAAAAAATAAAGCTTCTAAAATAACGCAAGCACTGAGATTATTAATTTACACAATGATAAATAATTTGAGGGTAGAGCTTAACTAGCACACACCAACTCTCGACGTAGGTTGGTCATCATCGATCATCAGGGGTTGGTTACTGGTAGTCATTGAGGGTTGGTCTATAATTAAAATAGACCATAGTTTAATCTATAATTAAGCTCTACCATTAACACCACCACTTTGTCGACAAAACTGATTTTTTGTAACCGTGGCCTCCCTAGTCACTGCCAACTTAAACACTAACTCCACCACCAATTATCATGTGGAATGAACCCAGTGAGGCATGGAATGTTGAATAATCATGCCCTAACACACAAATAATCATGGGTTTTATTAGCTTTGCCTTAATCATGGTTTGTTAGCTTACTATTAATCAAGTAATGACAACCCAAAATAGATGTCCTTCACAATTCACTCATTTCTAGATCTAAGGTGGAGGGAGATAGTTCAAGCATAAACAGTCCAAACAAGAGTAGAGGAGTTAGTGTTTAGTCAAACATCAAGGTAAATTGTGGAAGGTTTTATCATTTTCACAGAGTCATTTCATTATGTCTGAGGGTTCTGTATGCCCCTATGAAAGGTTACCCTTGATTCTCTATAGACTGTGTCTTAACACACAGTGGTCTACATGATTGTGAACTGTGTTTATGAACTCTATTTATAACCAAACTATATATTGAGTTTTGACATAGTTTACAAGTTGTTCTTCCCATAAAAAACACATACTCAGTTTTCCTTTTCAAAGGAAATAGATTTGCATTGTTCAAACACAAAATATCTTTTATTAGAAAGTCATTTTAAAGGACAAAAGAAAGCAAAGCTCAGTGTTACCTTATTAAAACTCGCAGTGCATATGACCTTGCATAAAAGATAATGTTACATGTGACCCTACATAAAACCAAATCCCTAACTTATTTAGGATAGATTCATTCATATTTGTGATCACTGAAGGGCAAGTGGTCATCGAATAAGCTGAATAAGGAAAGAAATCCCAGAGTTTTTTATAAATGTGAAAAAAATGGAATCCATAATTTATTAACATAGACAAAATCCAAAACATAGGAAGTAAGAATAGGTACGGGGGAAAAAGGAAAATGCTCAGATAAGCACATTCACAGTGTGTTCATAATCCTCCTTTGCATAAATTATTTAGGTGAAAATGCAAAGAAAAGTAGGGAAGATTATAATAAACCCTTTAGAAGGACATTTGTCTTCAATTATACCTATAACTATTGTTTTTGGGGCCCTATTTCTCCTTGATAGAGGCCCATTATACATAAGGTTAAGCTCACCTAGGATTTTGTCTTTGTTAATAAGTTATTTTTATACAGAAAGAAAAGCTCTTATATCTAGGGTCATATACACTAGGATCCTCTGTAGACAGAGCTTGAGTTAATGTCCACTTACCCTTCTGTGATGAGAAATACAAAAAGGAGGGAAAGGAATCTACTACCTCTCTACATAAGGTTAAGATCCCCCAATATTTTATCTTTGTTAATAAATTATTTTTATACATAAAGACAAGCTCTTATATGCAAGGTCATATGCACTACAAATTTAGAGGAAGAGAGTTGTTCAACAAGGTGCATTAAGAGCCTCTCTAGTATTTTCCAAGATTTAATATCTTCACCTCTATTTTCAATTCATGTTTTTTATTCACCAATTCATGTGTATTTATGCTTTCAAGTACCTAAATATACTCTATTTTTTATGATGGGGTCATCATGTATGTGTGCTTTTAAGTATATTGAAAGTGTTACTCTTATCATGTTTCATGTGTTTGTGCAGACTTCCACAAAGTAATAGTATGTGAATCCATGTTTATTGTACTCCCATTGTAGGGTGTATAAGCGACTCTATAGTATTTTCCAAGCTTTAATTTCTTCATCTCTATTTTTAATTCTTGTGTGTTTATTCACCATTTCATGTGTATTTATGTTTGCCAGTGCCAAAATGTACTCTATTTTTTATGATGGGGTCGTCATGTATGTGTGTTTTTAAGTACATTGAAAGTGTTGTTTTTATCATATTTCATGTGTTTGTGTAGACTTCCACAAAGTAAGAGTGTGTTAATCCATGTTTGTGTTTGCAGTACTCCCATTGTACTATGCAATGTATACTTATTATTTTTGACTTCTTCATTCAGAATGTTTAGTGAACTTATTAAATATTTCCATCAATGTTTTTCTTAGAAGCTGCAACTGGAATTAATTTTTCTACATACAATCTCCATGGACTTTATATTCAAGGCTTCAAAAATATTATTGCTAACCTTTAAAATTTACAATAGGCATGTTTTGATTCTTTTAAAGTTTTCAAAATGTAATGTATCCATTACATTTTCTCTATCTCATCCACTACATACAAAGGTTTTTTTAGCTTGTCCTTAAATCGCCACATGAAGCATTGCCATATTATATAGATTATTTCTAAATGAATTGGTATGTTAAGTTTCCATAATGTGAAAAGATAATCTCTGCTTTGGAATGTTACACTATCTACAGAAAATGTAATGCCTTCTCATATGTACATTTCCTTGTTGGAGGCTCGTAATATATACTTTCAATATAGGGTGTCAATTTCATGAATAATATTTAGCCTAATTATTCTACGACTGCTATGTTATGTTGCCAACTATTCATATTACTTGGACTGTCATCACACCATTTTACTCTCATGGTGAGATTTATGGATATTTCTTTAAGCATTTCATTGGTAAGGTTTATTGTTGTAGATCATATTCTTGACTTGTTTGAATGCAAGTTATTGTCTATTGGCAACAAATACTATGAATGTTAATTGTTATAGATTTAAGATGGATGAGTGGGAATTAGATGATTGCCTCAAAGAACTTTATGCTGAGACTAAACAAATGGTATGCATTTTTAGATACTATACTCAAACATGAATTTGAGTTGTATTGTTTTCTTTTTATTCTAATCTATTGTGACATGCATTATGTTAGGAGAAAGAAGTCAATTGGAAGTCGTCATTACATGTAAGTGCTTAGTTTAGACATTTCCTCAACCCCTCAGAGATCGAAGGAAGAAGCTATATGGAGAATCAACAATTGGGGATGGTATTCCCATTGTTATGATATGGCCATCCCCTACTCATGAACAACTAGGGTGTAATCCCAGTGTGAGATGGAATCTTTGCCGAATAAAGATGCAAACAAGGGGATAACATGGGTAATTTTATTGATGATTCATGTATTTTTAATGCCTACTTTAATGTTCTTATTGCATATGTAAAATGCTCAATATTTGTGAACCATGCATCCCTCTTTTGATTTGTTACATTTCTCTTTTTTAATACTATAGGAGGAGGGGGTGGAGCAGACCAAAGGTGAAAAGGGTGTCCTCGAAGCCCCCAATGATTGTTTCTCAATAGATGTATGGGAACCTTTGGTTGCCCTTAATGTTTGATTGCTCCTCATGTTAAATAATGTTTCTTTCTTCCCTCTTACAACAATCAAAATCAAAATACTTTTGACTGACACCATGCATTTTTCTATGTTTTTTTTTTTTTTTTGTGTTTTAGTTGGGAGGGGTGGAGTAGATCCACGTGGATGTGGCTGATAGTCACCTGCATAATACTCCATCCCTACAAATGTGCATATATTTTGTACTCTCTCTTTCATTTTCCATGCTCAATAATTGAAAACCATGCATCCCTATTTTTATATGTTATATCTTTTTTTAATATTGTAGGAAGAGGGGGTGGAGCAGACCAATGGTGAAGAAGGTGTCCTCAAGGCATCCAATGATTGTTTCTCAAGAGATGTATGGGAGCCTTTTGCTTCCCTTAATGTTTGATTGTTCATAATGTTAAATATTTTTTCTTTCTTCCCTCGTAGAATAATCAAGATTAGAATTCTCTTGACACATCATGTGTTTTTCTATGTTGTTTTTGTTTTATGTTTTAGTTAGAAGGGGTGGAGTGGAGCCACATGGATGTGGTTGATAGTCACCTACATAATGACTTTGTCCTTAAAAATGTGTGTATTTTTCTAGTCTCTCTTTCATTTGGTATGCTTATAACCATGTGTTTGTTTTTCTATATATGTTTGGAGTTGGACTCACATGTATATGTCCACCTATGTGGCAGGAGGAGGTGGAGTCATATGACCATGATGACAATGCCGATGATGATGATGATGATTGGCTTTTGAATGTTTCATAATCTTAAATGGAGGAGGAACTAAATGTTGTAAGAACATTTGATTGTCTTTGATGATGTTATCTTATGTTTATTATTTTATGATTTTAACATTATATTGTGTTTGATGACATTATACTTTTTTTATTGTTTTATTCTCTTAAACTCACATCTCTTCCTTATTGAATGGTAGTATGAAAGCAAGTACAAAATCAAGGATTGGGGTATTGCAAGGTGAAATGTGCACCTTTGCTTGTTGACGCCATGTGACACATTGAGAGCTAATGGTGGCCATCATTTTGGTCACAAGATAGGCTTAACACTCATTATTATAAGTGTTGGTTGAGTATTTTGTCGATTAGCGTACTGATAAACAAAATAGGTCTGATCAGCCAAAGTAGGAAGATTGGTCATCCAAATGTGTAGGTTTACCACATCAAAAGAGGACTAATCTCTCCTCTCATCAAGGGGAGGTTCCCTATATATATAGAAAATAATACTCAAGGGTAGGATAAACCATCCATCTCTCTTTTTTCAGAGATGATGCATGCAAATCAAAGGAAAAATATCAAGGGAAATGACAGAAAGCACTCCTCTTCTTTCAGAAGTACTATTCAGCAAACCATAAGAATCCTCCTAGTAGTAATTGCAAAATGTAACCAATGACATAGTAACCAAAAAATTGAGATGTAGCACAAAGTCTCCACCTAAATTTCCCAAGAGTGAGATACGAAGGACAATGAGGGCACAAAGTCGTCCTAAGGTCCTTTACATAGAAACAAAAAGAAAACACACTAAAGGCAATTATGGGGGCACAAAGTCTCTCCATAGTTGACTTCAGGACACCTTCCTGACTACTTTCACTAATTCTACTTGTTGAATTAAAGGAATAGAAAATATATTAAGAAAAAAGACATAAGAACAATTTCCCCAAGAACAAAGATATCACAGCACAAAGTCTAAAAAGTCACTTGCTTTCTTATTCCAATAACAAAATATGATCAACAATTTGAGCTCAAAGTCTCAGTAATGCCTTTTAATTTGGGCAGAGTTTCATTTCTGAATATCAGAGAGAGATCTTTTTACAATAAAAGAGAGTCCCTTATATAGCCTTTTCAAGAAGGACTCGAGAACCATAACACATCATGTTGCATTGAATTTTGTTAAGAAGACAGGTTGGAATTTAGGGGTATCTACCCATTTGCTTTTCTCAATGCAGAGAAACAACTCACGCTATTGAAAGTTTGCATCTTTCAATTTCCACCTGACGATCTACTTCTAGAAACATATCTAATGTGCAAATGTTTTTGGTCCTCCCTCATCATTCCTCCTTTTTTGGTTAATTGAATTGGGTCCTAGATTCAATTTGATGCTCTTTTCCTTAGTCACTTCCTATTGACCTTAGCCTTAAAGCCTTTGAATGCATTTAGGTTCATAGATTTAAAACTACAAGGATCAATGGCTATTTCATTATCGCAACTTTGACGTCCACGAGCATGTCACTTTCTTTAGTAATTCCTTCATCTTTATCATTTGATCTTTCTTGGAGGTGACCTGCCCTTCAGGGCCTTGAGAAACGGTCCACTTTGGGTCGAGAAGAGCCCCCCACAAGGGTATCTACCCTTCGGGTGATCTTCATATGGCCTTCGGGCTTCTTTCTTTCGACAGGTCGCTAAGTTCTTTGGCTCTTCTTTAAGGCTTTTCAAAATCAATGGCTAATTTATGAACCTTTGAAATTAATGTTTGCGCACCCATCACTACATTTGAATTTCCAATAGCTAGTTCGCCGTTCTTGACTTTGACATCTTCAGGCACATCACCCCTTGGGCTTTCTTCGGCTCTCTTGTTTTGCATCCTCTTGAAGGGAAGGTGACCCTTCGACTTTGGGAAGTGTCTTTTAATTTGGCAGCCGAGATTCCCCTGCAAGGGCCCCTACCCTTTGGGGTCCTTTAGTGGCCTTTTATCTTTGGAGTCCTTTGGAGCTTTCTCACAGACATTTTCCCGTAGACTTTTTCTACAAACATTTTCTCATGGACAAAAAGTCCACAAGAATTATTGCTTTATCTTTGGCCTTCATAAATTCCTTCAGGCTTTCCTCCCACAGCCTTTCCAAATTCCTTCAGACGAAAGTCCAAAAGAATTATGCCTTTGTCTTTTGACTGCCTTAAACAAAATTCCAAAAGAATATACCTTTACAGCTTCCTTGAAAATGACCCTTCCAAAGGATACTTTTGTCGACCAAGTGCCCTCCACAAGGGCACTTGTCCTTTGGGAGGCTCTCTTGAATTTTTACATTGAACCGCTCCTTTGAACCAACCATTGAACCAAGCTTTGAACTAACTAAATTGAACCAAGCTTTGAACCAAGATTTGAACCTAGCTGATGAACCCTTTGATTGAACCAAAAGTCATTGAACCGTTTGATGAACCAACTAAGTGAACCGAAGCATTGAACCAACTTTGGTTCAACGGCTCAATGGTTCATTCCCTTTGATTTGGCTAAGTCCTTTGATACTTGTTTAACCAAATGCATTGAACCTATTGAACCTTGAACCTGAGTGGTTCAATGGTTCAACAGTTCAATGGTTCAAGCCTCAGAAACTTGTTCTTTTGATTGAACTTGCTTGTAAAAGCTTTTGAATCTAACTATAGAAGCCTTTGAATATGGAAGTGGTTGAACTCTTGCTACTGATGTTGAACATTTGAACTTGTTGAGCCCGTTGAACCAAAATGGTTCAAGGTTCAACAGTTCAATCCTTGCTTAGAAGCTTGCCGATGAACTCTTTTGGTTGAACCTGTTCATTGAACCAACTTTGAAATCTCCTAAGTGTAGAAAGCTTGCTTCTTTCCTATAGAGTCCATAGAAATCAACCTGTGAAGCCCGTTAAACTTAGCCTGCAAAGTCCATAGATTTTCTTTTCCTGTAGATTCCGTAGATTTCTCTTCCTATAGAGTCCATAGATTCAAGCCTACAGAGTCCGTAGATTTTTTGAGAAACTTGAAAAATGAGGAATTTGAATGCCCATGACAAATTTTGAAAAGGGAAGAGACAATTTTGGTCTGTAGGACCAAAATAGTTCAAATGTTGTCCCAAAAATGAGTGATATTTTTAGGGGACAATAGCTAGCTCCAGTTGAGGAACTTTTATCAATTGTAAAAAGAATTGAAGGGAGTAGAATCCAGAATCTCTAGTATCTTCATGTGTACCATTGGGCTATGGATTCATGTTACCCAGAAATGAAAGGCATCAAAAAAGGAAACAGACAAAACAAAACAAAATTAAAAACTATACAAATATACATATATACAGATGCAATGATCTGATACTTCAAGAGTTGAAGTGTTTCAAATGCTGCCCATTGTGAGGCAGAGAAAAGAGTGTGTTATCTTGATATTTTAGCAGAAAGCTATTTTCACCATTGTGCTGATGAATTATAAATGGGCCTCTCCAAAGGGAGTCAAACTTTCCATGCATCCCTTTTGGTTCTCTCCTTTTGTCCCACAACAGGACTTAATCCCCAATCTGGAAATCATGATTTTTGGCCTTCTAGTCAAAGAGTTTCTTTACCAAACTTTGATGAGCAGCAATTTGGTCCACCACCATGGTTCTCTATTCATCCAACTCAGTCAGGCACATGATTCTCTTATCAAGAGAGCTTTCATATGTCTGATCTTCAATTGCATTTGCCAATTTCAAGGCTAGAAATTCTAAGGTGATTGGTATTTCAGCATTGATACCATAAAGAAGTTGAAAAGGAGACATACCAATTTCCCTCTTTAGTGTGATTCTATCTGCCCATAGAGCATCAACCAATGCTTTATGCCATGTCCTTTGATTGTCATTTTCTAGCTTCTTGATGATAGTTACCAGGTTCTTATTACTGGATTCAGCTTGTCCATTCCCTTGTGGAAAATAATCAAAAGAGTGAGAGAGTGTAATTCCATAATGGAAACAAAATTGGGTAATCTCCTAGGAGGTGAAACAAGCTGCATTGTCAGTAATAATTTTGGTTGGAACTCCAAACTTGGAAATGATATTCTCCTTAAGAAAATTTCATACAACTTCTGAAGTAGCATGCTTAGTTGGGATTTATTCTACCCACTTGGTGAAATAGTTAATTGTTATAATGACATAATCTTGTCCAAAACTTAAATATGGGTTTATAGTCCCAATAAAATCAATCCCCCATTGCTGTAAAGGTTATTCTATAATCACTGGCTTGAGAGGCAGGGCAGCTAACTTGGGTCTTCCAATAAATTGCTGGCAGATTTCACATTTTCTCACCCACTTATATGCATCTTGGAAAAGAGTTGGCCAGTAATACTTGGCTCACAAAATCTTGTGAGCAGTCACAAGAGCAGAAAAATATCCTCCATAGGCTAGATTGTGGAAAGATTTCAAAAGTTGGCTTTGTTGCTCTTTGTCTACACAGCAAAGGAATACTCCATCTATGCTTCTCTTGTACAAGCCATTGTCCCAAAGGACAAAATTAGCAGCTTTCAACTTGATAGTCCTCCTTTCTTTATAAGACAAATGAGTAGGGCATTCACCATAAGTAAGGAAATGAGCAATACCTAAATACCACTCATTGGTAGTGGAGACAAAAAGGACTATTGGTGTATCTTCGACTTCAGCTTCTTCATACTATGTATCTTCTAGCTTATTGTCAGTAATTAATTGGCATAGGCCTTTTCCCCTGACCAACTTTGTTGGCTTGATGTTTAGATCAAACTCTTAGATCTTTGCAATCTAATTGTCTCTTTTTGTGCCAAACTCTTGTTGAGTTAATATGGACTTGATTGTGGTGTCAGGAACTAAGGTAGTAGTGTGTGAATTCAAGATATAAAAGCAAAAATGTTTGACTTTTTTCACTAATGCATAAGCATGTTTCTCTATGTTTGAATACTTCATCTCATGGATTTTGAGAGGGCAACTCATGAAAGAAATAGGAGATTCCATACCTTCTTTGTCTTGTTGAACAAAAATTGCTGAAAGCGTGTGTTCAAAAGCATAGATGTATATGATGAATTCTTTGTTATAATATGGACAAACCAAGGTAGGGGCATGGGCAATGGTAGTCTTGATATCTTGAAATGTTAACTTGCCTTCTTTAGTCTAGCTGAAGGCGGTCTTCCCTTCCATCATGTTCACAATGTGTCTAGTATACTCAGCATATTTGAGGATGAACCTCTATAATAAATTCACCTTTTCAAAGAAAGAGTGAACAACATTTTTACTTGTAAGTAAATTAAGCTCTTGAATAGACTTGACTCTATCTGATTTGATCTTTATGTCTTCTTTAGACACAATGTGTTCGAGGAGCTCCAGCACTTATTATAAGTGGCATACATGATTAGAATGGCACTTTGAAAAGATGGTTAAGTCATTAAGGGTATACCACTATGAATTTACCTATCTCATCTTTGAAATCCAAGTCCATTACTCTCTGAAAGGTAGCGCTAGCATTTATCAAACCAAAAGGCATCCTTCTATATGAAAATGTACCCCAAGGTGTAGTGAATGCAATCTTGTGTTCGTCTACTTCACCAACTTCAACTTGATTATATCCTAAGAAGCCATCTAGCATTGATAACATTATTGAACCTGTCACTGTTTGAAGCACTTGATCCATGATTGGCAAAGGGTAATTATCTTTCAAAGATGACTGATTTAGATTCCTAAAATCTACACAAATGTAAATTTCACCACTCTTGTTCCTTACAGGCACTATGTTTGCAATCCATGTGGAATGATGGATTGGGAAGATAATTCTAGCATTTAACATTTTTTCTATCTTAGATAGAATAGTACCTGATATTTTTAGAATGTACTATCTGGATTTTTGCTTATAGGGCATTGAGTCAACTTTGAGAGGAATGTCATGGCAGATTTCATCAGGTCTGAGAGACTTCAAGTTGTCATAAGAATATGCTAAGACATCCATGTATTGATGAAGTAAAGTGGTGAACTTGAATCTTTCTTCAGGGGTGCAACACTTACCAATGTTAACCATCTTGGGATTTTCTTTAGTAGTTAGATTTACTTGATCGAATCCCTAAGAGAAACCTGAATTTGTTTGTTGTTGTTTGATGAATCTATCATGCTTGTCAAATAGTTTCTCAAGACAAACTAGGCCTTTGGGAATTGTATTTCCTTTTAGCTATAATAATTCTTCATTTATATTTGAACTGGATTCAGAGGCTGATTCATACTTCTGAGATTCACTACCTTCAAAACGTAGTTGTTCAAAATTATCTTTTCATTCTAGGAAGGCAATGATTTGATGATCATCATTAAATACTTGCCAATGATCAACATTGTCAGGAACACTTGGTCTACAGATTAGCTCAATAGTATACCTATCTTTTTTGAAATTTGAGTGAGGAACTAAAAGAGTTCCTAAAACAGCAAGTGCATCAACTCTGTCGTTAGATTCCCTGGGTATGGCAGAAATGTTGAAAGCATCAAAGCTTTCAATTTGGTCCCAAACCAGGTTGCAATAGTGGCATAATATTTCATTCTTGGTTTGGTATAGATTTATCACTTGAAAAACCACTAATTCAGTATCCCCTTTGGCATGAAGAAACTTGATGCCTTTGTCTTGAGCAACCTTCAATCCAAGCAATAGAGATTCATATTCAGCTGTATTGTTAGTGTTGCTAAATTGTAATTTGTAAGATGAAGGAAACATATCTCCTTGAGGAGATATCAACACAATCCCATCTCTCAAACTAGTAGATCAATAGCTACCATCGAATTCTAGAGTCCATACCCCATTAGATTCTGATTTTTCTTTAAACTTTTCTTCATTAAAGAGGGAGGGTCCTTCTTCATTTGTATTGCAACCTACTAGTTCCTCTACTTTTCTAGTTGAACTAATTTCTAGGTTAACACTTTCAAGAATTTTATCAAATGTTTCATGCACTTTGTTTATAGATAGAAAGTAGTTACCCATACCTGAGGATTCAAAAAGAATTTGAGCTTTAGGGGCTGATGTTTGGGTGACCACATATTTTGCCTCATTTTCAGGGAGTAACCTCTTCATTATGCCTTGTATAGGGATCCTTGCCTCAGACAGGTCCATGCTTAGTTCTCCTCCCATGTCCTTATAGAAATTTCATCCAAGAAAAATGTCATAGGATGTTGGGATGTTAGCCACCAAGATAGTCATCTTGATTCTCTTTTCTGGAAAGGTTACAAATGCAAATTGAGCATCTTTGATTTGCCCCAGCAATGGTACTTGTTTTTTTTTCATGGAGAAACATCTCCCAAATGTTTTGGTTAGTGTGAGGCCAAGGGATTTAGCTACTTTAGTAGGCATGACATTGTCAGATGCGCTTGAGTCTATAATACAATTACTTAGCTTGTGACCATTTATTAATAGGGAAACATAGAGAGGTTATATTTTCCCAGGGGCAGCTAGAGGAGTAATGACAAGATTATTCAGAATGGGCATGTTTTTTGGTGAATCAGGAGTTACCTTTTTAGCTTCTTGTCCTACAGGGATGGTTTGGTTCTTCACACATTAGACCAACTTATCCAATTGATTAAGATTGGACTACAAATATTCAAATTCAGACATTTGTATTATTGACTTTTTGACATGATCGATTATGTCAAATGGCTGAATTGAGCTAAGTACAGAAGAAGGTATTTCAACCTTTTGAGTTTTAGGAGGGATGGGAGGAGGGTTGGTTTGCAAAATTGAAGTAGAAGGTGAAGGTGAATTTGATGTACTTGTCTTTTGGGTGATCACCAAATCTTTTGACTGGAAAGGTAGAGTGGCTCTACGCTTTGCAATTGTAATTGTTGGTTGAGGTTGCTCTTTTGTCTTCCCTTTATCAGCTTGCTAGACTGACTGGTTCCTAGATTTGGTGAACACTACATATGATCTATCAATAGCTTATCCTCTACTTCTAGGTTTATCTTGGTATTTTAGGAAACTAATGTGGGAGTTGCCAGCTAATTCTTCTTGATTTTCTATAAGGAGATCATCATTATTTTTTGATTCAATTTAGGTTAGAAAGAGAACTTTGATTCTGTTTCAAGATATCTTATTGTTGAATTAGTTGGAGGAGCTTCCAAGGCAAGTTTCTCTTGTGAGGGAGGAAGACGATTTTGTTTCCCTTGATTCCTAGCAACATTGCCCTGATATGACTGATTTGGAAATGTCCTTTTGGGCATATCTCTGTACGAAGCAGCAGAAGACATTCCTTGAGCTATTTGCTTTTTGAGAGCAACTAACTCATTTACCAATTTCTACACCATTAGATTTATGGTGCTTGTAGATTAATATTCAGAAGATGATGAAGGTATATTTCTATTTGGATCTCTTCTTATCTTCCCTGCTAAGATGAGATCATCTTCTACCTTAGTGGCCAAATGTTGAGTTGTATCAAGATCTATTTGACCAGCACGTCTCAAAAAAAACTTACTTTAGGTAACTGAGAATTAATGAAGAAGCATTTGAGATTCTCAGTTGTAGGTCAAGTAATTACAGGAATTCTATTCCTCAATTTTTCAAATTTGGCTATGAAGTCTCTCATTGGTTCATGAGGCTCTTTCTTCATCTATGTAAGTTGAGTCAGAAGTGCATGTGCATCTTCTGCAGGTTTGAATTTGGCTTCAAACTTATCTTTGAGGGTATTCCAATCAGTTACTGACTAAGACTGTAGATGATAAAACCAATCTGTAATAGTACCTTGTAATGTTTCTATAAATAGCCTGACTGTTACATCTTCAAATTCTACTCCAATTACTCTACAGGCTATGTTGAAGGCTATAATGTGTTCATCAAGATGAACTTTCCTATCACCATAGAATTTAGGGAAATTCTTTCTTGAACTACTTGGAAGCTCATGTAGAGGTGGAGTAAGATTGAGAGGACCAAAAGCATTACCCCAGGGGCCTTAAACTGCCATTATATGACTATGAAACGGAGAAATAACAAATCTTAGAGGGGTAATTATTGGCAAAGCTTTATCAACAATAGAAGTGGATACTTTGTCTGGTAATAGAGATCTGACTTTAGTAGGAAGAAAGCTCTTGGTTCATTAGAGACAAGATGGTGAAGGAAACAGATCAAAATTACTTTGTTGTACCAACTCGAATATAGGGTCAACAATACCTTTAGCCCTTTGGCTTCATGTATACCTTGAATCTGCCAGTTTGTGAAACAACAATGGAAAAGAATTGACCTTGCTTCAGTTTGAAGCTTGAGGCTTTAAACTGCACATTCTTTCCCAGTTAGTGTGGAGGTGAATGGATAGGTTATAACAATAATGGGTTATATCCCTAGCGGAGTCGCCAAAAACTGTTGGTAGAATATTTTGTCGATCAGCGTACGAATAAACAAAATAGATCTAATTAGCCAAAGTAGGAAGATTGGTCATCCAAATGTGTAGGTTTACCACATCAAAAGGGGACTAATCTCTCCTCTCATCAAGGGTAGGTTCCCTATATATGTGTTATATATATATATAAACAAAAAATAATACTCAAGGGTAGGATAAACCATCCATCTCTCTTTTTTCAGAGATGATGTGTGCAAATCAAAGAAAAAATATAAAGTAAAATGACGAAAAGCACTCCTCTTCTTTCAGAAGTACTATTCAACAAACCACAAGAATACTCCTGGTAGTAATTGCAAAATGTAACCAAAGACGTAGTAACCAGCAAATTGAGATGTAGCACAAAGTCTCCACCTAAATTGCCCAAGAGTGAGATATGAAGGACAATGAGGGCACAAAGTCATCCCAAGGTCCTTTACATAGAAACAAAAAGAAAACACACTAAAGGCAATTTTGGGGGCACAAAGTCTCTCCACAGTTGACTTCAGGACACCTTCCTGACTACTTTCACTAATTCTGCTTATTGAATTAAAGGAACAAAAAATATATTAAGGAAAAAGACATAAGAAAAATTTTCCCAACAACAAATATATCATAGCACAAAGTCTGAAAAGTCACTTAATTTCTTATTCCAATAACAAAATATGATCAACAATCTAAGCTCAAAGTCTCGGTAATGCCTTTCAATTTGGGCAGAGTTTCATTTTTGATTATTAGAGAGAGATATTTTTACAATAAAAGAGAGTCCCTTATATAGCCTTTTCAAGAAGGACTTGGGAATAGTAACACATCATGTTGCATTGAATTCTGTTAAGAAGATAAGCTAGAATTTAGGGGCATCTACCCATTTGTTTTTTTCAATGCAGAGAAACAAGTCACACTATTGAAAGTTTGCATCTTTCAATGTCCACCTGGCGATCTACTTCTAGAAACATATCTGATGTGCAAATGTTTCTGGTCCTCCCTCATCATTCCTCCTTTTTTGGTTAATTGAATCAGGTTCTAGATTCAATTTGATGCTCTGTTCATTAGTCGCTTCCTATTGATCTTGGCCTTAAAGCCTTTGAATGCATTTGGGTCTATAGATTTAAAACTACAAGGATCAACAACTATTTCATTGTCACAACTTTGTCGCCCACGGGCACGTCACTTTCTTCAGTAATTCCTTCATCTTTATCATTTGATCTTTCTCATAGGTGACCTACCCTTTGGGGCCTTGAGAAACGGTCCACTTTGGGTCGAGAAGAGCCCCCCACAAGGGTATCTGCCCTTTGGGTGATCTTCGAATGGCCTTCAGGCTTCTTTCTTTTGGCGGGTCGTTAAGTTATTTGGCTCTTCTTTAAGGCTTTTCAAAATCAATGACTATTTTATGAACCTTGAAATTAACATTCATGCACTTGTCACTACGTTTGAATTTCCAATGGCTAGTTTGATGTTCTTGACTTTGACGTCTTTGAGCGCATCACCCCTTGGGCTTTCTTCGGCTCTCTTGTTTTGCATCCTCCCGAAGGGAAGGTGACCCTTTAAATTTGGGAAGTGTCCTTTAATTTGGCAACTGAGAGTCCCCCGCAAGGGCACCTACCCTTTGGGGTCCTTCAACGGCCTTTTATCTTTGGAGTCCTTCAGAGCTTTCCTAAGGATATTTTCCCACAGACTTTTTTTGCAAACATTTTCCCACAAACAAAAAGTCTGCAAGAATTATTGCTTTGTCTTTGGCCTTTAGAAATTCCTTCGGGCTTTCCTCCTGCAACCTTTCTGAATTCCTTCAAACTTTTTTTTTGAAGGAATTCCTTCAGACAAAATTTTGAAAGAATTATGCCTTTGTCTTTTGACTGCCTTAAACAAAATTTTGAAATAATTTACCTTTGTGGCTTCCTTGAAAATGACCCTTCTGAAGGATGCTTTTGTTGAACAAGTGCCCTCCATAAGGGCACTTGTCCTTTGGGAGGCTCTCTTGAATTTTTGCATTGAACCACTCCTTTGAACAAACCATTGAACCAAGCCTTGAACCAAGCTTTGAACCAACTGAATTGAACCAAGCTTTGAACCTAGTCGATGAACCCTTTGATTAAACCAAAAGCCATTGAACCATTTGATGAACTGACTGAGCGAACCAAAGCATTGAACCAACTTTGGTTCAAAGGTTCAATGGTTCATTCCCTTTGATTTGGCTAAGTCCTTTGATCCTTGTTGAACCAAATGCATTGAACCTGTTGAACCTTGAACCCGAGTGGTTTAATGGTTCAACGGTTCAATGATTCAAGCCTTGAAAACTTTTTATTTTGATTAAACCTACTTTTAGAAGCCTTTAAACCTGACTGTAGAAGCCTTTGAATCTAGAAGCGATTGAACTCTTGCTGCTGATGTTGAACCTTTGAACCTATTGAGCCCATTGAACCAAAATGGTTCAAGGTTCAACGATTCAATCCTTGCTTAGAAGCTTCCTGATGAACTCTTTTGGTTGAACCTATTCATTGAACCAACTTTGAGATTGCCTAAGTGTTGAAACCTTTTTTCTTTCCTGCAGAGTCTGTAGAAATCAACCTGTGAAGCTCGTTGAACTTGGCCTGTAGAGTCCATAGATTTTCTTTTCCTATAGAGTCCATAGATTTCTCTTCCTATATAGTCCATAGATTCAAGCCTGTAGAGTCCGTAGATTCAAGCTTGAAGAGTCCATAGATTTTATAAGAAGCTTGAAAAATGAGGAATTTGAATGCCCAGGACAAATTTTGAAAAGGGAAGAGACAATTTTGCTTTGTAGGACCAAAATAGTTCAAATGTTGTTCCAAAAATGAGTGATATTTTTGGGGGACAACAATAAGCTTAATAGTCAGTAACCCATTCTAAGGAGGCCCCCTGGGCATGCCAGAAGTGGGAAATGTATGCCTAAGGGAAGATAAATCAATAAATGGCAAATAGAAAGGAGGCCAATAGACCGATTCTTGAAAAATCAAAGCATCAACAAGAGAGATAGGCTAAAAAGATCATGGATGGCTAAGGAGGATGTGTCCAAGTTATGTTATCTCAGTGAGTTAGCCTTTAATTCTATCAAAGATGAGATGGTTACATATGATTCAAGTGAAAACTTGACATGGGGAAGGGAAGCTTGCATTCAATGAAGAGAATATCATCAACAAATGGAGTGAGAAAGAGAATGGGTGGAGTAATAGCAAGGTACATGCAACAATGAATCTCAAGTTAAATGCATTATGTTTAATGCTTTTCATGAAGTTAATGGTAAGTTAAATTTAGTTTAGTCAATATTCACATTGATATTTCTGCAACAATCACCATTCTAATTACAGAAGGATGACCCTCAAGCCCAATCTAATGAGGAGGATCACATTATTTTGAGAGAAATGCATTTACAAAATGGTAGATATGTTCATCAAGGGGGTGTAATAAATGAAAGTCCACATGACAGGTTACCTCACAAATTTATATTGTACTTCTTATGATGACTACATATTATATGCACTCTTGTTTATTCCTCGTACCTTTCTTTCAACCCTTCCATTACATATTTTAATAGTGATGTATATTGTTATTGCATATAGGCTTTTGGTGGAGACAAGTTGGCACGGTCATTGGCATGGATGGACCATGTTTAGGAGGTATGATAGTTACTTCTTATTTACCAAAAATGACAAGTTTATTCTTCATGTTGGTGTCTTATTCTTGCATTTTGTTGAGATTTCTAAACTACACATTTTGAAATTTAGGTGTCCAGGGTGACATGCATATGCGTGCATTCATGTGGTTGACTAATTCCACTTATTTATCCATTTCTAGAGACCTAAAATCCATGACATGAACATTGATACTACCTTGTGGCTATTACCTTAGACACTTTTATTTATATACATACATTTTGGCATAACATGTATGACATATTTGATGTGTGGTCAAACATATTATTTGGACAAGAGATTTTAATACAAGTTTTTCATTTTTGGTTTGTGTTGGATACGTAGTTTTTTCCTTATGTACAATTGAGATAATGGTTTGGTAGCTAATTTGCATTTACTAATGTATTGCATAATCATGCATGGTTAAATGATGCAATGGTTTTCCCATGTATACATCTTATATTTTTTACGTGTATGGTATATGTTGTTTTCGACTGGTAATGTATCATCTTCACATGTATACCTTATTCTCCTTTCATTTTTTCACATATTGGTGATAAATTTCACATGTTTGCATGTCTATATGTCTATATAAAAGTAACCATGGTGGGGAAGAGTGAAATATAATATTTGTATGCATGGCTTATCTTTCTAACATTTCTTTGTCTCATATCATGTGTTTGTCTATTCAGGCAATTGACACAATTATCGATGACTATGGCCCATGATTTGAGGAATAGGATGAGGGGTGAGAAGGAATGGAACAACACTCCAATACATCAGAATGGCCATGCCATAGGTAAATATTTCATACTCCAATATAATGATTTCATTATTTTCATTTAAGTTAGAAAACTCTATGTGTGTAAGGAAGTTATTCGTAATTATAAAAAATTGGATATTCTTAGCTTTTGAATATTCTCATGGACCCTCATTTATGTCTAGCATTTTTAGCTTTTCAATGCTAAAAATATTGAATGCTATCATTGAATTTCACATGTTTCATATTTTTTACAGATGAAGTCCCAAATCTAGAAGAGAATGTGGCTACCCAATTACCTGAGGACATGGAAGAACTTCTCATAAGGATAAGATCCCAGAATGCAATAGGTACAGAATAATATCTTGGTTTGCAAATATTACTAGTGACTATAAAAAAAAATCACTTGAGAGGGAAAACTATTTTTTGACTAAGCTTCTTGATGGTGCAAGGGCAAAGGTTATCAAGCTGGAAACTATGTTGGCTGACAAGACCAAAGAGGTTGATAAATTGCATCATGCACTTCTCACATTGAAGGATGAGAATATGGATGCTGAAATAAAGTTTTTCAATCTATAAGCTACCCATGCTTACATAAAATCACTCTATGGTGCAAGGGAAGAGACTATGTAGGCCATGTAAATGAAGCATGAAGGAATAGTTGCCATATATGAGTAGCAACTATAGATTTTGAAAGTGAAATTTCAATATCTTATTTGCACAAGCTAATGGCAAATCTCCTAATAGACATGTTATTCCATACACAAACAATAATAATTAGTTGTGTACAATGGCTCATGTGTAAGAGGTTTATAAATGCTTATGAATATATTTTTATGTTGATGGATATGTCATATAGAAAATCAAGTCATAATGCAATCTTTTTGGTAAGAAAACTCTAAGTGGGAAAAGGGAAATCAAGATTTAGTTGTGTCCTCTTCTAGGATTTTGGATTCAGTTAGCAAGAGTAGATAGTTATACCATTTGAATGTGGAAGAGATAAATAACAGAGAGAAATACATACAAAAATTGTTGTAGACTTACATTCCCTATTTTGAGTAATTACTTTTGTGGCTGAGTATAAGTGTTTTGTTAAAGGAGAGTGTGAACAGACCCCTATTTTGGGAGTCTTTTTGTTTTTATGTAGTTTGATTGTATTCTTGGTGAATGAATGATCATTGTACCTACTTATCATTGTGTTCTTTTGCATCTACCATTTCTTGGAATTGTGTAACAAGTGTATGAACAAAGGAAAGAATTAGGAAGCTCATTTGGTGTTATTAAATTGATTAATAACCCTATAAACTGTAATAGTCAATGCATGACATAAGTTGACTATAATTCATGAAGGGTCCTCCTATCACTCATCAAATTATTTGAGGCCATTAGGATATTTGTTTGATTGATCTTGTTAGTTTTCTTAACATTTAAACGAGCTTTGTACACAACATAACCATTTTGGCAGCACATAGACCTGTAGATGGTCATAATTGTTCACAGGCATGCCTATTTTGGTTTAGTTAATAATGTTCCTCTAATATATTTTCAATGTTCCTCTAATACATTAGATATCTCTTGTTAATCATCTGTACAGACCACATAGATGCAATCTCATAATCCTATAATAAATAATTAACTGTGGATGCAATCTCAGAATCCTCTAATAAATAATTAACTGGGGTAGCATTTCTTGGTTTACTAAAGATACAAGAGCTTTAATGTGTTTGTGAGCATTTCATGGGACTATATGTAATTATAAAAATGTTTCAGTAACTAAATGTTATTTTAGAAGCCTTGTAGTATTATGATTTAAAGGTAGCTCTAAAATAGTGTAGTATGGAAATTAGTTGTCATAAAACATTATAACTCTCACTCTCAATCTCATTGGCCTCAAGCAATGGACCCCACCAAGGTAATAGATTCTACCCATATATTTCCACATTTATCTATTGTGAACAAACCCATTTTCCCTCTGCACATCCCTCAATTTGTGTAGGCTCTTTTAGAGGAATTACACACCCAAAAACAATATAAATTCCATTATACTTTGAATCACTCATTCAAACACCTTGCCCTCAATCCAAACATGATTAATATTCATAGGCCCATCTACTTGACTACCTTCACTCATGTTGAAATCCCTCATAATTTCCTTGGAGGAGGAATTTCTAATACCTTTCCCCCTCGTGTCCAAACAAATCCTTACACTCTAGTCACACAATGGCTAACTTAGGTTATTCTTCTTTCACTCCTACTACTTCCAAATCTAAGAATGAGGATCTTATTTAGGTCATGATAAACATATCTTCCATTATAAAACAATCAAGACACATCCTTGAGACCAAATGTGTCCATAACCCTTTCATTGAAATAACCCTTGTCACTTTCCTTCAATTCATTGAGTCTCACCACACAAGAATTGAATCTCTCTAATCATGTGTTAAAATTTGAGCAAAATAGTGTTAAAAAAAACCATGGATGTATTAAATCCCTAATTCTCAATGGATCTCCCAATATAATATTGGAGGCTACAATCACCAAGTCCACCCTAGACACTCCCCCTAAAGCAAAGTGATAGGCCATCTTTACAAAATTTCCTCACAATAAAGAGAAGCACAAAGAGCATTCTTGAAGCCTAGCAAGTCCCACTAACAATGCCTCATCCTCCACCAAAGCATGGACTGCTCACTCCCCTCAAGAGGAAAATTATATGTTTACAACAGCTCATGATAATAGATCTCTCCTCTTAATATATTGTTGGTCTTTTTATCTTTGAATGTTGTCATTACAATGCGTTATAACACAATGTGGTATTCCTAGTGTCTTTATTCATCATGATTTCCTATCGATCAATTTTTAGATGATTTGATTTCTTACAATCATCCTTCATCATATTTATCTTATTCATATATATAAATTTGTCCTTTTTAAAAAAATAAATGGTACCTTTTTGATAATGGCTTCTCCATATATATATTAGCATAGATTTGAGCATGGTTTAGGACCTCCAGGCATTTAGTGAACTAAAAATTTGTATTATGTTCTCCAATAACACTAATTGTCTTCCTGAGTAATGATTCCTATCAGTATTAATTTGGAAGGAGGGAAAGCCTAACTTGAACTTGGACAGTACATGGTAGATCCTCCATTGTGTTGAAGGCAACCAACATTGGTTTCATGAAAATACCATATCTTTTCATGAACTAAGGGCTATCATAGAAATTTTGATCTTATTCATGTCTTAATGAGAAGGTGGTCATGAAATATCCCTTTGGAAATATCAAAAAGTCAATTGATCTAGCCAACTGCCAATTCTCTTGAACCCAAAATTTAAGAATCTTGGGTCTAGGGATAACACCCATGAAACCTATGTTCCATCTACTCCAAGGTCAATTTTACCTTAAGAGGGTTTTCCATTTTTTGTTTGCAACATTTTTATTTTTTGTAAGAATATAATTATTATTCTTTAGGCATGGTGTCGGACAAATTTGAGTAGGTCATCTTTACAAATCTGATTACTCTTATTTGAGACAACATTTTTAAATGTTGGGTTGGATTGTTGATGGGCTACGATTTGAGAGGAGTCTATGGCTTCCTCAAGAAAAAATACTTAAGAAACTACCAAAAAATGAGTATCAAGAAAAAAACACTTAAAAATAAACTTGATTATATGGTCCTCTAATATATTTTCAAGTTTCTAGGACCGTACAGAACATGTTGTACAAATTTCTCAAGGACTGAGTTGAAACAAGCCTAGAAAGGGTTAGTAGGTCATGCCTAAAAGGTGAAAGTGGACCTAATCAAAGATTTGTCCTAAAAAATTTGACACACAGGTGTCTTGGGATGGGGTAAAAGATATTTTGATGCTTTTGATCCATAACCAATTGCACTATTCCATACTAAATAGGAAATAGGGTCAAAAGGGCTAGTAGGAGTGACTAAAGGACTAGTGTGTTAGAGAAGGAGTTGCAAGTTAAAAAAAAATTCATGGAACCTCTACATCAGATATGTTGAATAAATAACAACAACATCAAGAATAGTAACTAACATTAGTAACTAACATCAACATCTACATAAATATTAAAGCATCAACATCAAGAACTAACATTAAGAACAACAATTAACATCAACATCTAGATCAACAAATATGTAATACATAAATATGTAAGTTATTTACCATTAAATTAAATTGTTTATCAATATTGAATCATATTTTTATTAAAATGTTCAATTCACTTTCAATACTATCACTTTCATCCATTTGATCATACTCATCATCGTTTTCATCCTCTAGAATATGTGTGAAAAATAATAGCAGTTCTATCCTTGAAATACTCCAACCCGGTTGTATGAGAGGAAAGTTTGTGGTGTGGGAGATTGTGTATCTCTTCCATAATGCAACATATGGCTACACTAGACAAAGACTAGATGCCTAAAATAGGTTATTCTGAACACTATATAGTTCAAAATGTACTCTGAAAGGTAGTTTCACACTAATGAAAATATTTTGTACTTAATCTGGATGCACATAGACATTCAGATCATTGGACACCTTCATTGTAAATAAATTATCCAAGAAGGGAATAATATATGATAGAATAAAGCTATGAGTACCCCATGCATTAGGTAAAAAGACATCATCCTATGGCCATTCATATGACCATTGTATGTATAAATCATTGTCTAACCTGTCTATGAGTGTCGTGTACTCATAGCTCATTAAGGGTACATGGTAGGAAAGATACACCATGTTGTATTAGAGGATAAGATTTAACCATTTCAATCCATTAGGATGCATGAAATTTTGTTTGGTTCCAAGCCACCTCTAATTGATGGCCTTGGCCACCACACATGAGATTTTGTGTAATGTTTGTTATTTTATATTGAGTTGGCCCAATATCTTTGATTTCTTCCATATAAATTTATGGAATTCCTCTCATATTTCAACCACACTCCCCATGTATAATTAATTCCACCTACCACACAATTACAAAAATTAATTAGCAATAACTTCCAAAAATAAATCACAAACTGTAGTTAATCATTTTGCTTAACTATTGAATAACGAGAACATAAACTATTGAATAAATAAAGTTGTGAAATAAAAACACTATCCAAATGCATTGAGTAGCATAATAACACTATTGTGAAATCAAAATAGGTCCTTCATATGACTTAGAATAGGTTGAAGGATTCAAATAACTATTTTGGAATCTAAAATGTGGTATTTTACCTTATGCCCTACTTTGTGTCTATCAATAGAGAAAGGCTTATTTGTTTCTTGGGGATATACTGTGAACCTGTTGAAAGCATAGTTAGTGAGTGAAGTGTTTGTTGTAATTAAATTGAGTGATTCCAAATAATTAATGCATAGATAAGGTTTACAGTTAACACAAACCACTATGTGCAAACAATAAAATAGGGTATAAGAGTTCTTTTACTCACCAGGTACCTTTAAAGTCTCCTTTCATGGTTCAAGAATTCTAAGGTGTCTTACTCCACCTCTCTTAACCACTATCCTATTGAAACAACACTTAGTTTCACTCAAATCAGTGCAATTTCTCAAAACCCTGTAGATGTCTCTTTCATTATGTAACTAGAGAGTCTATTTTTATCTGCTCACACTATTTACAAGATGTTAAACATATTCATTGAATGTAATGTGTCAATGTAATATCTTTACTTCTTTTTTAGGCATAGAGCCTTATTTATGTTTCCATACTTTTTTATCTCTGTGGACACTTGTGCAAGGTGTTTGATCAAGAAAACACATAATATTAAAGGCTATTGTTTGAAAGTATTTTTACCAACCTTCACCAACATAATCAATGATAATTTTTAATGGTTCTTGCAAGATTGATATGTGATATAAGCAAATACGCATATTCTAAATGAATAATAAGAAACATTTCTTCTTGAACTCTTACCTTCAATCTTGGAGACATAGAATTTGCCTACTTAGGGAACAAAATAGAGTTTATATTGGATCACTTAAACTAAATCAAAATAGACCTGACTATGAATAACTATGACCGTTTATAGGTTTGTATGCTACCAAAATGATTATGTTGTGTACAAAGCTAGTTTAAATGTTAATAAACCTAACAAGATCAATCAAAAGACTCACCTAATAGCCTCAAATAATTTGATGAGTGATAAGAGGACCCTTCTTTCATGAATTATAGTCAACTTATGCCATGCATTAACTATTATAGTTTACAGGGTTGTTAATCAATTTAATAACACCAAATGAGCTCCCTAAGTCTTTCCTTCATTCATACACTTGTTACATAATTCCAAGCAATGGTAGATGCCAAAGAACACAATGCCAAGTAGGTCTAATGATCATTCATTCACCAAGAATACAATTAGACTGCATAAAAACAAAAAAAGACTCCCAAAATAAGGGTCTGACTATTGCTATCCTCCAACACTAATAAATGGATTATCATAGTTCAATAATTCTAAGGTGTCTTTCTCCACCTCTCTTAGCCACTCTCCTATTGAAACAACACTTAGTTTCAATCAAATCAATGCAATTTCTCAAAACCATATACATGTCTCTTTCACTGTATAACTAGAGATTCTATTTTTATTTGCTCACACTATATACCCAAATACAAGATTAATGTAGAAAAATATGCCCAAAACATGGTTTGTCCTCTAATTAATGATGACCAAATTCCTACATACATTTCCATAATTTGTAATAGGTAGTATTTAAATATCATACATTACCATATTTTTTACATTTTAAGTAATGTATAACAAATAAATTATTTAGATTAGTTATTTTGAAGTGTCAATTAGAAATGAATGACCATTTGAGAAATTGAATTTTTTATGAACCACTAGTATACAAAATTTCATGCTCTAAATAGAATAACTTTGCTTGATTCTTTCAAATTTTATTTTCTTGGAATAAATTGAGTTCAATTAATATTGTTGTTAACATTCTATTTTAATTTGAACACATTATAGGTGCAAACCCCAGATCCAGAAATGGATTTTTCTATAAATCCATATATTCCAGTATATGTGATGCTCCCTGTGAGTTTCTTATATTAGAAACAAAAATAAAAATATACACAAATTCTCACAGTGTGTTTTGTCTACAAGGCATATACTCTTCATGAATTTAAATACATTACCTATTTATATCCCTAGGGCCTCTATATTATGACATAGATTATGAGGCTCAAATGCCTTTTATGTTAGTTATTTGTATACCTCCTTATGATAGTTTTGTATGTTGCATGCAAAAAATCACTTCATGTAATTAGTAAAGAGAATGATCTTTTTGTCCCCTAGGCTGTGTATGCACATATTAATGAAAACCTTGATATGAGAAAGAAGGACCATTTAATTCCATTGGCATATTTATTCAAAAATTAAATGCATTTAAGGTTCACACCCATTTGAAAGGTTTTGGATGATGTAAGGAAGGCAACCCACTCATTGGATACATTCATGATGGCTTACATGCTAACATCTTGTCAAAGTGTGGATTGTGTGAGGCTTGTAGTAAAACTTGCAAAAAAAAATTTGTATCAATCTACAAGTAAAGTATGAAGACCTAAACATGATTCATTAGACATGTGTTATTTTCCCTACTCATACAAGGGTCAGGGCAATACCCAATGGGCTATGAAAAGGTAAATTGCAAGGCTGAAAGCCCTATGAGTTGAGCAGGGGCTAAAAGTACCAGAAAGTAAATATGAAGGACTAAAACCAACTAAGCTTATTAGGGGTCAAACATAGTAAATAATAGAAGATCCTATGCCAAACTAAGGAATGCATGGATGACAAAATAAAGTATTAAAGAATGGTAAAAAACATAGAAAGATAGATTAGTACATTAAGGATATATGATCAATGGTTGATTAAGGATAATTTAATTTATAACTAGGTCTAACTATGTTCATCCCCAGTGAGCGTCTCATGGATAGCCTAATGTTATTTAGGAAAATTTAATTATTATGGTTTGTGTTACCTTTGAAGATGATGGGAAAACTCTAGTTGGGGGGATCTTAGATATGATGGGCCTCATATCGCTTAGTGGAGAAGAAGCAATAATAACTGTGCTTAGGATCCCCAATGGAGAAGCCCCACCCTAGCATGGAGAGGCCACTTAGATTGTATTTATGCAATATGTATGTGCCCCCCAAAATAATCCCAATGACTAATAAGAAACTTTTCTTCTTGAACTCTTACCTTCAATCTTGGAGACATAGAATTTGCCTACTCAGGGAATAAAATAGAGTTTATACTGGATCACTTTAATCTCTAATTTCAATCTGGTGAGTGGTTATTTAAGTTATTTTTGATATTGTTTGTTATAAATTATAATATCTAATTATATTCAATAATATTTGGATTGTAATAAGATTACCCTTGAGATGTTTGGCAGGTCTGTCAAACAGTGAATGAAAGCATATAATTTGAGCAATTGCTTATTTGATCTTTTACTCATTAATTTCTATGGTGAATGTAGAGATGGAGTACATATGAAGTGTTAGAGAGAATTTGTTATGAGTTTGAGAAGTTTTTGTAATAATCACTATGTTCAAATCATAATTATAAGGTTACTCCATCACTCAAGGATCTTAGTCTTCTTGTGGCAAGAATACAATCTACAGGAGCTCACATAGTAAAGATTACAACAACTATGACTAATATTACTAATGTTGCTTGAATATTTTGGGTTCTCACACATTATCAAGTGAGTTTTCATAAATATAGATGCTAACATTCCTTGTTTCTTTTTGTCTCTCTGAATAAAAAAAATGCTTGCAGTATAAGCAAGGGAAAGTATAACTGTTGTGTTGGTTATTTATCAATTTCAATATCTCATTTGCATTTGTTTTTCATTTATTATTCCAATACAATATAATACAAATTCTATTATAAACACTCTTTTTCCTATAAAGGTATTTTATATCTATATTTGGTGAGTGTCCTTCTGCACTAAAACAAATTATAACAATACTTCACTTTAGCTTTATGTTAATAGGGAGGTATCCAATTCTACTACTCCAAAATGCATCAGATGTACAATTCTTAAAACCTCCTATCTCTTCTACATTTATACCTTTTTCCCTTTATTTATTCTTCAAATTTTATTTTACCCCATACATTTCTTATTAATAGCATACAGACCAAAAACCCTCAATTTGTATACTGTATTCTTTATCTTGGAACTTGTTTTAGATTCAAAAGTGATTAAGAAAGGCTTCACATAGTCTTGTTACATGGGAACACACCTGACACAGGTTATAAATACTGATGGAAAGATTGAAACTATCAAAACCCTACTTAACCCCAGCTTACCCTATTTTCTGCCATTAGAGCATAGTCAAGAATGAATGAGTTTTATTTTTGGATATTTATCTAATTCCCAATTAAAGTAGTCATTTGTTCTTTACTTGATTTGATATTCAAAACTTCATTTCTTTGTCATTCAATACACTTGTTCATTTTGATGATTAGTCTAATTCTATTGTACCTATATCTTTACTCTTTAGAGACTTCTTAATGGATTTATACCTCATTAAATCACATCCAGTCATACATTGTCTCATTCCACTCCTTACACCTGCTAGACTGTCTTACTTTCTTTCACTAGCTTCTTACTAGGCTAGTCACATAGGTGTCAATGTCTCAAATCTTATTTAAGGTTCAATGACTCCATCCTTTATCATTTTATGTACTTAAGGAACATAATATACCTATCCACACTCATTATAATGGTTCCAATACACATTAACACCCTTTGTCAATAATCAGGCTCTCAATTGCATTATGAGGCTTGTAGCCTTTTTCTAAGCAATCTTCCATTGGTTGACAAATCCAGGCCCTCTTACCAAGATCTAGTTACACTTTCATGGTCCCTCAATTCCTAATGAGGTATTTAAAAAGTCTCAATTCTTGAATCCACTTCTAAATATAAGCTCCTTTGTTAAAAATTGCAAAGTAGGCCTAATTAGGCCTATTACATAACCACCACTGTCAAAACCATATTTTCCCATATCGTATAATATTACATCATTCTACAAAGGATGAGAGACTTCTAAAACCCTTATCTTGAGTTGTACTATGAATGAAAGGTTCAAAAAAAGTTCAAAATTTCTATTTTGGGGTCTCACACCTAGTCCAAGCCTTAGAACCTCCTTTTAGATCATTGTTTATGCTTTTCACTTGAGAATGTCCCTTGACTGTGCAAAGAAAACACAACTACTATATGTATGTGACTAGTTTAGACATTCAATGGGTGATTACCATGCCAAGGAAAGATAAAAACATCTTCAATATGTTATTATCAACCTTACCATATCCACTAAAGTATTAAAAATTCATTAAAATTACACTTTCCCTTACTATACCAAGTTTCTCAGTCTAACTAAGGTCTATATACAACAAGACAGGGGTTTATAGAACAATTATTTTTCAACCACGTTGCCACTCATTGGAACTAGTATCTTCTTACCATCAACTCCTCCAACATAGGCTCACTATTCACAACCATATTCCCTTGGCTATATGACTATTCTTTATACATTGATAGTATAGACAAAATAATACAAAAACGTGCAGGGGCTTGAGTACTCAAATAGGGTATATACATGCAACCTTGAAAACCTAATCTTTTCTCTCCTTAAATTCATGACTAGGCCTTATTCTTCCTTTTATTCATGATAGGAGTATGTTTAACTCATGCTAGTTTCTTTGAACAAATGTTCAATTCCTTCTCATCCCTCTAAAATAGGGGTTTCTTGTGTATGACTGGGATCTAGCTGAGTAACAAAGACTTCTTTCACTTATTAGGGTTTGTCCCCTCCATTTGACATTAAAAACTTAGCTTCAACTCTATAGACATGGATTGAAAAAATTGGAAGCATACACATTAAATGCAAATTATTTTAAAAATATATGAATAAACTTTGGGATCATGGAATGTTATAATTATAATATTTACACAAAACAATGTTATTGATGAAATTTTTTTTAAAAAAATGTAATAAGATCTTGTGAATTATGATAAATGCAAGATATGCACAAAATGTTCTTGCCAAAAATGTTTTTGAGACTTTTCAAAAGTTATTTAGAAGATGTAAACTTAACATTAAAACACTAAATTTATACAAACATGCCAATACATCATAACATAAAATCCTAATTCATCTACTAGTCATAATTTTATGTTGATTATAGAAGGATGCTCAAATAAAATAGAGGATATTTGATGCAAAATAAGTTGGGGAATGTTTTTTAAGAGTTTTATTTCATGAAACAAAACTTATTGCTCTCAAATTTCATTAGTTAAAAATATAACTCTCATCACCCATTGGACTTTATTTCCATGAGAACATAAAAATTGGTGATGTTATATTTCAAGATATTATATATTATACAAATAATAATAATGATACATAAAGTTATATGTCAAAGCATCCATTTAGAATTTATGGCTTAAACTCTTCGCCAAAGGAAAACAATTAGGTGAACACATGTAAAAATTAGTAAACAAAAAAGAAGGATGAAAAACATGTGACAATTAAAAAAAATACATCACATAATTAAAGCATAATCTACAACACCCAAGGAAGGAGGCAAAGGATCATCATTTGGTGGTAGATTCACCCAAGTAGAAGGCTCTTCTAAGCATGAAAAAGGTATTAAAGCTACTAACAAATGAAATGAATCTCAGAACTATTGCATTCTTCATTTTCAAAATTTTAGTAACATCATTTGTTATATGATATTTATAAATTTGATTTATGTTTAAAACAATGGCTATCTTTACCATATTCCTTAGGGTAGGGTTCAAATATTGTTTAGAAAATCTTTTAAGAGAAAATACATTTATGTAATATGTTACAATGTGTGGGTAGTCTAAAAGAATTATTCACCTTTAAAAAAAGGTGTTTATTTCTCGTTACATGCATCTATTATTGTTGGGGTGTGACTAAAACCTACAAAGGGTTGCAATCAAAATGCACAATCTCTATTATCTCTCTTTGCTACCTTGTTAAACTCATAATCCCAAACTTATCATTTTAGATTGTTATGAGGTGGGGTTGGAAAATGTGTCATCTCTTGTGACATGATCTGATATCTATGTCTATTCATATTTTCTATGAAGACTCTCTATCTATAGGTGGAATTTCCATGCCCATTATGCACTTTTTGGAATGGATGAGGCATTGGTTGTTGTGCATTTAATATCGCCCTGCTCTACACCTTATCATAAACCTTTGCCATATAGTTTTTAAAAAATTCCATAGTTTTTATATTTCTTTGCACTACACAACATCTATCAAATATCTCTCGTGATTTACATATCAGGGCCTCAACATCATCAACTCTAGTAGTATACGAGATCTATTCATAAATTGAAAAGCATCCAGTCATAAATGTTGAAAAATATGACAAACATATGACTGAAACTAGTTACTAGACTTACAATATCATCCTCCCTCAGCTAGTCTTCAGTGCTATCCACTAGATTTGCTACAATACCTTCTAGTTCATCGCCTAATCCTTACATATCTATATCTGATACACTATGCATTTTAGTATGCAAATCTATGACATCCATGCCTTTTCCCTCATTTTCAATTTGAACTCAATTATCTTTGACCTAGGCAATTAAAACGTATTACACAAACTATTTGACCTTGAAGTTGTCAATGCATACAATATGTGGGGGAAAGAAAAAATACATGGTACTCAACATCAATGTTGTTAATGCTTTCATTAACACCATGCATTGTGGGTGCATCCTCTACAACTACTTGAGTTGTCATCTTCCTCATTAGGTCCACTTTGATCACATACTTGCAAGTATATCCTTGGATTGAAAATGAGTAATTACACATCAACATATAAGGAAACACATTGAAGACATGATAATGCAATGTCTCATCTTTCATACTTTACACCCATGTCATACAAGGGTCGCTATTATCGAAGGTAACATGAGAATCTTGGATGTTTAAATCCCATACCCATGAAATATTTTCATGTCTTTTTACTTTGAAGTTTCTGTGGAAGCCGATGTCCTTGCATAGTTGTAGCCACCAATAATGTATGTAAACTAATGTTAGCTCATGAACCAACCAATCCACCCTACAATGTGTAGAATTCCTTAATGTGCTTAGGAAATGACATTTCAAATGGGAATGGTAATATTCTATAGATGCATTGGTGCCTTACCTAGAATGCAAAAGTGTTTGATAACATCATGACTACATTCTAACCCTATATGCCTAGTGTTTTTCCCAATATTTGATAAAGGCAGGCTAAGAGGAGTGATATCTTTCTACAAACTTTATGGACTCCCTTGTAGCCATGTCCTCATTAGCACAACTATGCATTATGAACCCCAAGTCTTAAAACATCATAGATTTGACATCATCATCTTTCACCTTTGCTATCAAATTCTTTAACCACATGTGATGAATATGTCAAATGCATAAGAAGACCTCACAATCAAATTCCTACCTAAATAACACAATAGTTTTGCATAAGTAAATGTAATAAGGTGGGGATGGTGTCTATGAACATACAAATATGAATTCCATGATGAGTGTATGAATAATGATGACACACTTAATAGTTTTTATCTTTGCATCAGCATCATCGATCATGAAGGCACTAATTTTCCATTCAATGTCTTTCAATGCACTCTTTGAAGAAGAATTTTCATCCATTATCTTATGTCGACAGTACATGATCAATACATAATGACCCATGTAATAGGCACACCTTCATGTTTGGAATCAAATACCAATAATGTGTATAGTTATAAATATAAAAGAAAATAATAAAAACATTAGAACAACTACTATTGTTACAAACATCATAACAACTAATATCATCAACTACTCTTACAAACATTAGCATAATACCTTCATTGCATTCATCCTAAACATTACATCCATCACCAATAAGTTATGCTTCCCAACTCTTAACAACCATTCTAGATATTATGGGAGTTGGATGCCTAAGATGAAGGGGATTTCCCCATCCCCATAAAGCTCTCCAACATTGTATCCCTGATAGAAAAACCACTTGTCAAGATTGGCCAGTACCCACTCTTGGATACTTGTTACATCATTAGCATTGTACAAATATTTTACCTCCTTGATCAATCACTCTCTGTTGTATATGTCATCCTTGCTCAAGAAACCATCCCACTTTATTTCAACACTAAACAATACAAGTTTCTCATGCACCATCACTTGATGTTTAAGGTGGATAATATCAGTAAACATTCCAAACAATAATAACCTGTGAACCCATTCATTGAGTTGGGGGCTGATGTGAGGAGAAAAAAAACATTTATTTCCCTTAAACTATTCATATTATTGGTAGTGGTAATAGTTGTGCTCATTGTCGATGTAAACTACTTGATTGTATGTGAGCAGCACACGATCGAGTCTACAGACCATGCATCATGTGTTGAAATGATAAAAATAAATACACCTCATATGCCTTCTACCTAGCTAGCTACCCTTTCCCAACTTGGGTATTAAAGACTTGTCTTTGGGCATGGTATCATTTTCTTGAAAGTCATCAAGGCCATATGAACACCAGTACCTACATGATTATGGTCAAAAAATAAATAATCATGCAAGATGAAAATAAAATGTAAATGAATAGAATATAATAGCATCTAAATAGACACCAGCTTGTAATGTATAGTGTGAGGTGACTCACATGACATATTCAAAGACTGTGGTGATCTTGATATCCTTTCTAACAAAATCTAAATATCTCCTGTGATGTGAAACATGAAAATTTGTAGGGAACATCACCCTTCTCGATTATCCTCTGATGAAATTTTCAACCCTATCCTGCTCAACCCAAACAACCCACAAGTCTTCCTTGTTGATGCCATGAAAATTGGCCCACTTGATACAACTATAATCAAATGGACCCTCATGTGGCTTCTATAGTTCTAGGTGCATTATTTCTTCCCACCTTTTTGCCATCTATTCCAGCCTACAAGGAGAACATTTCATTGAATGAATTAAAAATGGAATTTTCATATTTTGAGTGAACACAAGTTTCCATGTATTACAGAGTAATTTTTTTAATTAAAATCAATATAAAACCCTTCATAAAACATATGAAAATAAATGCATCAAAATGTATAAATGGATAAAATAGTGCATGTATGATGTAGTTATATTTATAGACGATCTTAAGTGGAATGCACTAACTACATGCATGTGGATTAGGCTCAAGAATTTGATTTTTTTATGAGGCCCATAGCTTTAGGAAAGGGTTAAAAAAATATAAATTGATAAGAATCCCATAAAATAAAGATAAGGGTTCGAGAATAGGGAATTTGCTACGAAGCCCATAGAATCAGGAAAGGGTAAAAAAAGGAGAAATTGTTAAAAATCCCATATGATATTCTTGTTGTCCATCAAATAATCATTCGATGTATTCAATTAGAGGCATGGACATACTAGGAATTTATGAGCAACATGTGAAAGGAAATGCTAGTAGGTGACACAAGATAAATTTGTACATGTGTGCATTAAAAATTATATGAGCCCATATGTGATGCAATTTATCCCATTCAATTATAATGGTAGGTTACCTTATCACCCACAGTAAGGTCAAGGCATAAACCATATTTAGTTATTGGATCTTTAGTGTAGAAAAATAAGCCACCAATTTATTTATATGATTTCCTCATAGATCATCACTACCATAATTCCCATGTACCGGACCACAATTTTTGGCCCATGAGAAGAGAACATAATTATGAAAGTAAATGAGAGCTTCTTCTTCATTAAATATAAAAAATTATTAAAAAATTTGTCATGATCAAAAATATTATTCTTCATTACATGTACAAAATTATACCACTGTGTTTTTTTTGTTTACTTTTTCAATGTGGACCTAATTAGCTACTAAAAATAAAGTAAATTCAGGTTTTAGTGTTACCTAGAGATGAAGGTTGGTTGCACATCATTGATCAGGCTCAATTGTGAGAAATCCTCTTTGGTTGGGGAGGAATGACCTTGGATGGTTGAAGATGTATAGATAAATAAATGCCAAAAAAAGGTAGATGGCCTTCAAAAATCACCTGATAATGTCACCAATCAAGTTTTCTTCAAAGTGGCAAGGTGATGGTAATGTTTATACACAAGTTCAAGACTAGTTTGGACAAAATTTGTGATCAAAATGGATTCCTTCCTTTCATGTCCATTCCTCTTGAGCAATGAAATTTTGCTAAATATTTATAGATCGACATCAATCCTAACCAATTAGCATTGATTGTGGAGAATTAACGTTGATTCACCCAAAATGGGTGAAGTTGAACCAAATGTTGCTCCAACAGGTTGGCTGATGGTTAAAACAATTTTTGAGGTTGCTAGGTTGTTTTAACCATGGGATAAGTTTGTTAGGAGGTTGGGTGGGAGGTTAAATAATTTTTTTTATTTGATTTTTATAGATTTTATGGTTAAAGATGGTAAAATAGAGTTAATTACTTTTTAACAGTAGTAATTAACTAATTTAACCTGTGGTAAAGGTAAAGGGGAAGGTAAATGTAATTATTTAAAATAATTACTCATAGGGGACACAATAAATAATAACATAATGATGCATCACATTAATACACAAAGGTATATAAAATTAGCATCTACATTTGCCCCTTTTAATGGAGTGATATGCAATAGCGAGCTGCAAGACAAAAACTATAAGGTGTCTAATGCCCTAAGTTTATTGTGAGAATGTATCCCCCCTCAAACCAAGCACCAAGAAGTGAAATGGATAACAAATGTGGGTGAGGTGAAATGGACAAGTGAAAGATATCTAAGGACACACAAAAATGTGGATGGCTATAATGGAATTCCAAGTTTGTACTTAATGGAATAAAAAGTAATTCAGCCAGCAATGCCCAAAAGACCGAAGCAAGTAACAAAATACCATAGCTAAAACAAGTGTGTATAACTAAAGGCTATCAAGAAAAAAAAAATAGGAATAGAAAACCAAAGCATCTGGTGTGTGTATGGTGTATGTGTTACCTATAGACAAATGTTCCCAAGATAAAAAAAATATACCTTCAAAATCTTACAAGGGGCATAATACCAAAAAAAGGGGTATGCCTTTAAAGAGATTGGGGAACTAACAAGGGGTCAAAATCCTAAAATCTAAAAGGTAATAAGAAACAAAAATGGGATAGCTGAAGCATAGGCAACAAGATAGGGCTTTGGAACAAAATTAGGAGCATGTTAAATGATCCATAAATGAAAAAAATTAACAAGCCAATACGATCGATGTCAATTTAGAAGATTGATGTCAATCATGAGAAAATCTATATATAGGCATCTGATGTGGAAAAAGGCTCATTTAGCTATCAACAAAAACAAGAATCTAAGAGCCAAATTTAACATCTGTCAATCTTGTAAATGAACATGAGAGACTATGAAGGGGAGCAAGAGCGGACAACGATGATGGAGATTGCAGTATGAGGTAAGGGTTAAAAAAATTTAGCAAAAAATTAGTAATTTATTTATTTTTGTTTGTTTTATTATTTTTGTTTATACTTATTTATTTTTTTAGCATAAGAAATTAGGTGTGTTTGGAAAATTGGTAGGGGGAAGGGGAGTTAAACTTTTTTTTTTGAGTGTTTAGGACAAAATGGCTTATAGGGAGAAAATTTTAGGGTAAAGGGAATCAACATCGATCCAAAATAGATCGACCATGATCCTCCAAGATCGATGATGATCGAAAAGGGATCAACCATGATCCATAAGATCATTTTCGATTGGAATGAAATTAACATCGATCCTTAGAGGATCGATAAAAAATAAAAAATTTAGGTAGTTAATTAACTAAAAAGATGCTTTTGATAGGCTTAAGAGATATTAACGATGAGAGATAGAATCCCTCCATTATTGGTGTGGCTATGAGAGTTCATGAGTGATGAGGACTGATCACATCTTAAGGTAGTTAGATTTGGAGGGATTCATCACTATCAACATTTCTATCAAGATATCAACATGATGGTTGCATTTATAGAATGGTGGGATGATACCACCAATATATTTTGGCTTTCAAATAGTGATATGACCATTACTACCAAGGATATCCATCTGATTCTTTAAGTACTGATTCTAGGTGCTCCTGTATATATAGTAAACAAGGCTAGATGAGTGGTGGCATTGGAATGCTTGTACGATGAGGATGCAGTGGATATCAAGTTCTTTGTTGGGGGGTTCTCCTTTTAGCCATTATATGATCAAGATCCTACTGAGAGACTATTGTTACCCATAATGATGCTAACACTAACTTGCTTTATTTTGCCTCACTTAGGGGGAGGATAACTAACATGGAGCCTCTTAGGTGTGATAGTAGACATGGTGGAGTTTTAGATGGTGTTTACTTGGGCACCCACATTGTTAGGGAAGATATATAGGGAGATATGGAGTTGGCATGCCAAACACTAATTAGGTTTAGATATTACATTCATATTACATTATTGGGCATATGAACACATCCATGTGATTCACCCTATAGAGACTCCATGGACCAAATTTAGGGAGATGGTATGTAGTGTAGGCTTCCTTCAATGGAAGGAAGATTTGATTGTACCACATGTAGATAGGGTAGTGCGAGATCTAGTGCACTACAGATAGGTCTTCAGTGAGATATAGATATGGGACATTATCTAGAGGCCTTATATAGATTTTATATCATTATTGGGTACAATAGTAGAGAAAAGTGATGTGGCTCAAGAGTTATGGGTTCATGGTCATGGATGGCAGCCAGATCACCTTGAGATAATCTACTTTGACAGGGCCCATCGATAGTTTAGACTAATCTAGGATATTCCACTATCCCCATGCTTGTATAGGTAGGAGGATATAGAGCTAGACTAGCCATCACCTAATACTTCAGTGGTTTTGATGGGATAATAGGAGGATCCTACATTGATGAATATATACAATGTGGGGTACATGGATGACTATATAACATGTTTTGCAGGGAGATAGCAAGGAGGTAGGAGAGAAAAGTGAGGCCTTGACAAGAGCTGGTGTAGGATGAGGTGAGAGGAGAGGTAGAGCAGGAGGCTCCAGATGTACACATGGATGAGTCACCAATATAGGATGCCTCTACTCAGGAGTTGAGAGATATAGTTACCATTATGACTGAGAGGGATACTCTGAGGGCTCAGCTATAAGAGGCACAAGCTACCCACATCACATTACAAGGGTAGATTGCCACACTACAGAGTGATCTAAAGATCATGAGGGGTCAAAGGGGCCAAGCTATATAGGAACGTGATAGCTATAGAGTATAGCTTGAGCATATGAGGTCTACTATGGTAGAGAGACTAACCTTATACATTGTAGGATCTAGCATGGCACCTCCTATAGATATGATACCACTTCGATAGTACAGAGATTTGTTTACAAAGATGTCATATTATGAGAGGATAGTATAGAGGTGGCTACCTAATGTTCCTTAGTTTTATTTATATGTGGCTAGCCACCATAGATCATAGAGGACTCTTGGAGGTACTATTAGTAGAGGGAGTGTCGTGACCTATGGAGGAGATGATGAGGGAGGTGATAACATTCACCTCAGTAGGATTGAGTTTACAGAGTAGATATCATTATATGGGATGAGAGCCCCATTGTATTCATATTATGACATTTGTACAGACTTTGATATATATATATACCACCGTAGATCATAGAGGACTCTTGGAAGTACTGTTAGTAGAGGGAGTATCGTCAGCTAGGGAGGAGATGATGAGGGAGGTGATAACATTCACCTCAGTAGGATTGAGTTTACAGAGTAGATATCATTATATGGGCTGAGAGCCCCATTGTATTCATATTATGACATTTGTATAGACTTTGATATATATATATATATATATATATATATATATATATATATATATCAAAGTCATGAGCCATGGAGGAGATGATGAGGGAGGTGATAGCATTCACCTCAGCAGGATCAAGTTTACAGAATAGATATCATTGTATGGGCTGAGAACCCCATTGTATTCATATTATGACATTTGTACAGACTTTGATATATATATATATATATATATATATATATATACAGACCTTTTATGTTTATATATGGATCATGTGTATTCACTTATGGATTTATTGATAGTTAAAGATATGTTATGACTTTATGGATTTATGGATGGATTTTTAGATTATGAATTTAAATGTTATGCGTTCTAATTTTGATTATTGTTATCATGTATGTTATGGATGGATTCTAGATTATGGATGTGATGGATTATAGATTTTAGGTGTTATGTTTTTAATTTTAATCAGTGTTTATATATGTTGTGGATGTTTATGGTTTATTAAATATGGATTTTACATGCCCTGGATTATGGATGTTATATCATGAGTTTTTTTTTTAATAAATGTAGTATGATTATGGATTATGTCTAATGATGATTATGGATTATGTTATAACATGAGATCTATTTTTGCTAAATGGATTATAGATGGATTTTAATGTTTTAATGGTTATGTATTTATGGATTTTATTGATTACATATTATGGATTTTCTCGGCATTAACCTAGACCATAACCAAAAGAGAACCTCTCATATGCATGGCATATGCATCTTTTGCTAAATGACAATAGACTATGACACTACCTAGGTTAGCTAAAGATTCAACCTTGGTCATTTATTAGGATTATATGATTTTGATGGGATGGGAAATAGGTTTATTTAGAGATAATTCATTTTCACCTCATATTTCAAAATTAGGATTTATCCTTCAGGAATCATTTTTATGCCAACAGGTAGACTGATCAATATGGTAAATCTACAATTAGAAAGTTGATCAATATGGGAAGCTTTCTTGGAATATTACTTTTGAAAATTTATTTTATTGCTTTTGTTGTTTTTTTAGGGCTTTAAAATGGTATAATTTGAAAACTGATCAATGCATAAAGTTTTCTATTTGGTAGCCATCCTTCAAGGGAGTGGTCTACATTTTGATGTTTTTGCACAGTTGTCCTTCAAGGGATCAGTCTATTATTTTAAATTTTTATTTAATTACATCTATCCTTCAAGGGATCATTGTATTTATTTATCCCATTTTATTTTATTACAGTTGTCCTTCAAGGGATCAGTCTATTTATTTATCCCATTTTGATACTTTTGCTTTTCACTGATTTTGGATCCCAAAAATAGTAATGTGAGTTGACATAAAAAGATACCTTAGGATATTTTCCATGAATTAATCACATGAGATGATTGTGTTATCTTAGGAAATTAATGGTTTTTAGGAAATAAGGGAAATAATGAGATGGGGTTTCTCTGATTAAAGGTGAAATTTATCCATGAGAGAATGATATGTATAGAGCCAGGGTATACATATTCATGGTTGAGGTTAAGATGACTACCAGATAACCACATAACTCTCATATGATTATTTGGTATTTTGAGATAAGGGAATATGAAAAGATGAAAGATAAGCTAACCAAGATGAGCCAAGATCTATCAACTATAGTAAGGACATAGATGCAATGCATTGAGAGGTTCTTATTTTGGTTTACCATCAAGAGAAGCCAAATGATATGCCCCAGATCCGTATTTATGGGTTATGATGTATAGTCCAACCCAATTACAATAAAATTTACCCCTTTTACTTTGTTCCATATTATTGACATGTTTATTTTATTTAAGCACAAGATCTCCAATGTTAAATTCTCACTCTTTTACATGTTGATTATATGCTCATTTTAATCATTCTTGATATATACAAAGGTGATCAAGGGCTACTGCATGATGATTATCTAAGAGTTTGATCTAGTATAAACACTCATGATGAAAATCCTCATCAAAAATGATGTCTTTAAGGGAGATGCAAAGGGAAAGGATTCGGACTTCTAATGGAAGTATAGCTTCTGTACTATAGAGTAAAATAAAGGAGCAGCACCTGTAGAAGTTTGAATACTAGTTCAATATGCCCATGAGGAAAAAGGGATATGAAGATGCCAATATTTTCCAACTTCATTAACAACTTTAGTTAGGATTTTGACTAGAGTTTTATTAAACACTTTCGCTTCACCATTAGCCTAAGAATAATAAGGCGAGGAAAAACTTAATTTGATTTTAAATGAGTCACATAGTGCCTGGACTTTCTTGTTCTTGAAAAATTTACCATTATCTATTATTATTTTATATAGAACTCCAAAATGAAAAATAATATGATGATGGATAAATGCCACAATCTTTTCTGCCTTAGTAGAGATAAGTGGCATAGCTTCCACCCACTTAGTGAAGTATTTTGTAGCAGTGATAATAAATTCATGACGCTGGGAGGATTTAGGATTGATTTGCCTTATAAGATTGAGCCCCTAATGGGAGGATGGATAGAATTCCCTTGTTGCCTACAAAGCTTTACTAGGGACATGGGATAAGTTTGCATGTTATTGACATTTTACACACCTCTTAACATATATGCAACAATATTGATTCAGAGTGGGCCAATAGTAACGTAGATGTAAGATCTTCTTAGTGATTGTGTGGCCACTAAAGTGTCCACCACATGACCCATCATGTACTTCCTTGATGGTTATGGTAGATTCATGCTTTTTGAGACAACGAAGAAGAATACAATTGAATCCACGCTTATAGAGAACACCCCCCAATATGATATAGCAGATAGCTTTCTATTATAAGATGCACCTGGCACCTTTGGATAGATGGGGAGGAGATAATCCTTAAGATGAATAAGAAAATATTTTTGCATACCATGGCTCCTCTAATTTTTCCTTAATATTACTAATGGATAGAAGATTAGTCCTTATGTAAGAAGGTTGATTAACTTGATGGATAAGGACAAATAATTTAGACTCTTGAGATGAGGATGGGATAAAATAAGCAAGAGATGCCATAGTATCAGTAAACTTATTAGTTGATCTAGGGGTAGCCTAGATGGTATAACATTCAAAGGTGAATAAAATTTGATTAGTTAAGGTCTTATATCTTTGAAGGATATCATTCTTACATTGATATACACCAGTAATTTGATTGACCACTAGCTAAGAATCACCATAGATATTAATGGACCTAAATCCTAATACAAGGGCAACTTGGAGACCTATAATCAATGATTCATACTCAGCCATATTATTGGTGCAGTCAAAGTCTAACTTAAAATACAAAGGCATGGGAATACCTTGAGGGGGGAATAATATAATTCTTGTGCTACCTCCTTGCTCACATTTAGATCTATCAAAGAATAGAGTCATTTCATATTCTAAGATTAATTGGGAAGTGGATGTGATATATTCATCAAGGAATTCACAATTAATTAGTTGATTATCACGAAGAGGTGATTCAACTAGTTGATCAACAATAATCTACCCTTTAACAAATTTTTGGTGGAGAAATTCCAAATTAAACTTGGCTAGAAACATAATCCATCTGTCCATCTATTTATTCTAGTCAGGTTTAGAATGTATGAACTTAAGGGGATCAGTACTCGTAAGTATGTACATCTTATGGTTAAGAAGGTAATGATGAAGTTTAGAGGCTACACAGACCAATGCTAGGCATAGTTTTTTAGTATACGAAAAACATGTTTCATATTTTATGAGGGTATGACTTATATAATAAATATCTTGCTCTTTATGATGCTCATCTCGATGGGCAAGCATAGCACCTAAAGCATGATCTATAGTTGAGATATAAAGGAAGAAAGGATACCCTTCCTTAGGTGAAGTGAGGATAGGAGGTGATAAAAGATAGTCTTTGAGTGCATCAAAATCTTCTTAACAATGAGAATCCCATATGAAGCCACTATCCTTATTTAATAGATGGTGGAAAGGTTGACATCGATCAGAGAGTTGGGAAATAAAATGACAAATAGACTAAATATTGCCTTGTAAACTGTGAAGCTGCTTAAGGTTGGATGGAGGAGGCATCTCTAAAATAGCCTTGATTTTAGCAGGATCCACTTCTATTCTATGAATAGAAATAGTGTAACCTAGGATTTTACCTATCAAGATGACGAAAATTCACTTTTTTGGATTTATACACACATAATACTAGAGTAGATGATCAAAAATAATCTTAGGTATAGATAGGTGATCTTTGCAAAACTTTGACTTCCTAAGGAGATCATCTACATAGTCTTTGACATTTTTTTTTATTATGTCATGAAATATATAAGTCATGGCCTGCTGATAAGTAGCTCCTACATTCTTTAAGCCAAAAGGCATAACATAGTGGCAAAAGGTCTCCCAAGGAGTAACAAATGTAGTTTTATGTTGATCTTCTAGTGCAATAAGTATTTGATTGTAACCAAAAAAACCATCCATAAGGGACAACATTTCATGACCATCAGTCAAATCCACTAATTGGTCGATGTTAGGGAGAGGTAAATCATCTTTTGGATAGGCAAGATTTAAATCATGAAAGTATATACAAATACGAAGTCCCCTTGTAGGCTTAGTGACTAGAATGATGTTGGACATCCACTGAGGATAATCAATGGGTTAAATAAAGTTAATGGATAAAAGGTGTTGTAGTTCCTATTTTACTAAGAGTACAACATGAGGATACATTTTGTGGATTTTTTGCTTCATCGACTTAGCATCAATAAAGTTAATGATGTTATGGGTCAATACCAGGAATATTTCTATAAGACCAAGCAAAGGCCTTACTACGGTCTAAATAAAAAAGTGGTAAAATCTTGGTTTTCTTGTGGATCTAAGGCTTTATTAATTTTAATAATCCTTGGGGTTTCCTGAGACCTGATATTAATATCAATAGTGGCTTCATTTAATAAGTTAGACATTTCAAATGGAAGAGAATTATGTAAATAAGAGTTTTAAATGCCCAAATGAGTCAAGATTGACTCATCATCTTGACACTAAAAATAGGGATGGTTGGCATATCATGTCTTATTAAGTCAGGATATACTAAGGGGATGGTTTATATTTCACCATCATGATGGAAGATGAATGGTTCTAAGGAGTCATATTGACTGAAAAAAGGTTAAGAGGGATGGATACGATATCGCTAGTTGAGGAAGAGGTGTCAAATGAGGAAGATGGTTCTTCTTCTTCTAAAGATGGTAGAAGAATAGGTTTTGGGGTAGATTTAGAATCTTTCTTAAAACCTAAGCCATGTTTTTCATGTGGCTTTCTAAAATCTCCTAATGTGACATCATGAGGACCCTGTTCATATCTACCCATTTTGAAACCTTTATAGGCACAATGATAAATATAAGTTTTCATGAACTAGGGATTGATAAGAAAGGAAAAATTGGATGTAAATGGTTTAGTATAAGTACTATCATCAGGTTCTAAGGTAGCTTGATCAATCCCACCATATATTAAGTGAGTATGAAATAAGGGTGGTCCAAATGGGATGAGTTCACCTAAGTTAGGTAAATACATAGGTCATTTGTTAGGATGGCCATATTCTCTAGGAGTGAGTAAGGTGTTAAGGGTTAATAGCTGATATTCCCCCATCAAAATTTGTTGTATTAGGGAGTCAATGGACTCTGAAGTAGGTATATATAAGGTAGTGATAATCATGTTAGTCGAGGCTTGATTAGAAGATGAAGATGGGATTATGTTAGGTGAGGGTATTATGACATTTCTTGGCCTAAAGGTGAAGTTTCATGATTTAAAGGGATGAGGATCAGTAGGGATGATGTGTACCTAGCCTTCATTTTCATATTTAAGGCATCAATGGACTATAGAGGGTACACATCACATCGTACAAATCCATAGACGTCCTAATAAAATGTTATATTAGAAAGTCCCTTTTATTACATAAAAGAGTTCATGAATGGTGCGAGGATGTACACAAATGGGGAGAACAACTATTCCTATCATGGGTGTTATCATGTCATTAAACACATGAAAAATCACTGAGGATTGGGAAATAATGGTTTTTGGTAGTTTTAATTATTGAAAATCATGTGAGGAGATAATATTAATATTGGCCCCATTATCAATCATAACTCTTTTAATTTGAGTTTGATTTATTTGAGCTCTAATGAAAAGGGTGGGATCTTGATCTTCAAGCGATAAAGGAATAACCTTAAAATCATTAAAACTAAGAGTCGAGACCATTTGGATGGATCCTATAAAATTTGATAAAGGTTGAGGTTTGTCTGGTTGGACCTCAATAGCTTGGAGAGATTCTATCATTTCCTATCGATGTTGTGGAGAGTTTTTTATAAGCTCATATAATGGCATTTTTACAGGCATTTGGTGGAGTTGTTTTAATATGGAGATTTGTACCAACTCCTTGGCTTCAACTGGGGTAGTTCCAATAAGAGAAACTTTAGGCTTTTATTTAGATGTTTTAAGCATATTAGGTATAGAGGCTCCTGTAATTGAAACCTTAGCTTTATTAAGATTTTGGTTTTGAGAATGGGTGGTTACATGGATGACATCAATGTATAATAAAGGTGGATCTAAAGAGGCTACTGACTCTTTATCACTTATAGGACTGGTAGGATTATGGGTGGATGGAATGGATGGAATAATGACCTTTTTCTTAGGAATATTATCATTTAGATCATCAATTAATAGTTTATCATCCTAGACTAGCTATTGGATTATAGCCTTAAGGGCTTTACAATTTTTTATATCATGTCCATGTACTCTATGATATGCACATATTTCCCAATTTCTATACCAAGTAGGATTTTGGGGATGAAGATTAATGGATCGTATAGGTGGTAACATAATGAGGGATGTATCCAATAATTATTTCAAGATTAAGGCATAAGATCCCTTCAAAGGGTCATATAGTGGTTTTACAGGGTTTTGATAACAGGCTCTTTTGACAAAGTATTACTCATTTGGTTTTATCACTTAGCCTTTACAAGAGGGATAAATTTAAGCTCTTTTCCTTTAGGTTTATCTAATGGTCATCCCTTAATGGAGGAAGGTGGATATCAAGATGGAGGTGTGACTAATAATGGAGGAAAACTTTGCATTTTCCCACGTATTTGAGTAGAAGCACCTAGGATAGGTACAGAAGACAGATGGGGACCTAAAATAGATGATAGAGATGGTACAAAAGGGATTGTTATTTCATGTGTTAACAACATAGGGGGTATTTAGACTAAGGTTTTTATCTTTTGACATTTGAAAAATATTGACTTTAATGTAAGGATGAGCTAAGGCTTTCTTTGATGGAATACCAAAACAATTTTCCCAACTATCGATGATGGGAGCTTTACCCTTTCCTTTAGTATGTTTGGGGTAAGGATTTTTTATGGTAGAAGATGTTTTCTAAGGGTCAAGGTTTTGGGCAAAAGGATAGGATCTCATTATATGCTTTCTAGGGATCAAAGGGGTGGAATGTCCAACTCTAGAAGTATCAAGATGTTTATTTGTAACATCCCAAGGAGTAGTTTCATTTTCCTCTTTAGGATATTTGGTGTGAGAAGGTGATGCTTCATATGAACAATCCCATGTAATGAGATTAGGGAGCTCTATGGGGATTTTGGGACTGGTTTTATTGATCTCAGGTTAACTCATATCACAAGCATCTCCTATAAGGAGATCCAAGACTAAAGGTTTCTTTGGGACTTCTTTAGGTAATAATTGATCATAGATTGTGTCAATCATATGAGTATCTTCATTTTATGTTTCTCCAGGGTTATCTTGGATTGTATTTAATGTGGATGGATGGTTTGGAAATAGTTATTTGAAAATATCTAAATATTGGTTAGGAGGAGCATTTGGATCATCCAACTGAAGGTCCCCCTTGTCAATAAGGTTATAAATTAATATTTTAAAGGATTAACATCATTTTATGTCATGTCTTATTACACTATGATAAGCACAAAACTCATCTTCTTTATACCAATTGGGTTTAGGATGTGTATCATTGATTGGTCTAATTGGAGGGAGTTTAATAACATTTGCTTGTAGGATTTTAGCTAATATCAAAGTATGAGGCTCTCTTATAGGGGTCTATTTCTTGGGGGGAAATGAGTAAGGCCCCTAGGTTACTGCATTTGAGAAGTAGAAGACCCTGATTGGTTGGATGCTAGAGGGGAAGAAGTTTTTATAGTAGCTACATTTGCTACCCCTTTTGGTTTAGGATTATTACTATTGCTTTTGGAGGAGTCAAATTTGAATTTCTTATTATGCAACTTAACTTTTCCCTTTTCAATGCCATGGAGTTCAAGCTTACGGGCCATGGTAAAGGCTTCGTCAAAGGTCTTAAAAATTTGAATTTGTAACATGGATGATGTATGTTTTACACAAAAATGTGAAAATAATTCAATTAATTTTGTTTGTGGCAAGGAAAAGGTTAGTTGGTTGATTAAGTTATGCCGTCGAGACACAAAGTCTGATATGGATTCATCGTCAAATTGTCTAATAGTGTAAAGATCCGTGATAGTCACTTTTCAAGCAATATTGATCAAGAAGTGTTCTAAGAAAATTTGGGCCAACTGCCCAAAGGAAAAGAGAGAATGCTAGGGAATGGAATTGTACCAATCCAATGCAAATCCTGCTAATGATATGGGAAATGTTCTAAGTAGGAGGGCATTGTCATGTGTTATAAGATAAGATGTGTATCAAAAGGCTCTAAGGTGTTGTTGGGGATCTTCTTTGTTTTGGAATTTAATAAATTTAAGAAGCTCCCATTGTGAGGGATATGGCTGGATAGGGATAGAGGGATGGATTGGCTCATTACAAATTTGCTCATATGTGAGCATCATATTATGTCCATAGGTGCAGGTTTCCAAACTAGCCATCCTATTCATGATGATGTTTATAAGGTCTGTCTGAGTATTATTATGAGGCACACTTCCTAAGACACCTTATTGAAGGGGTTGATAACTTGGTAAAGACATAGACATAGACTGTGAGGGAAGGTATCATGTTGTAGTATACATAATAGGTTGTGATGCCACTACATATTGTCAAACTTGTAATGGAATGTTTTTTTGTGGGGAGGACTGTAAGTAAGTGGTTATCGCTTGTTATGATGAAGCTACATACTGGGTGGCTAAGGAGATAAACTATTGGAAAGGTTTGGTATAAGGGATTTGTTGTGTGTGAAGGATTTGTTGTGAACTATATGTTAAAGTTGTTCAAATGAGTGGGATACTTGCAGGAATTGACACCACTAATGTTTGGGGAGGTATAGTGGATATAGGCTAAGTGGTATTTTGAATTTGAGTAACGAGGGTTAGAGAACTGGTAGATACTACAAGTGGTTGGTTTCTTAGAGATTGCATCACTTAGGTATTAGAACCATATGGAAGAGATTCAATGGAAAAGTTTACCATGGCCATGGTAAATTCTCTAGTTCTCTTAGTTCCCTTGAAAGGCATCCCATATACATGTGGAGAGCCTTGGGTATTGGGGGAAGGAGAAATATGTATTGCTTAACTATTAAGATATTAGTTAAGAGAAATGGGGTTATTGTCCATTATTTCCACAAAGGAAGGATCTCTTTGAGGATAATATTGTGGGAACACATGATTCTCAAAGGACTAAGGGGAAGAGGCAGAACTAGGTGTACATTCTATAAGAGAGGATATAACACCCTCCTCAGATTCTTTCTTTGATTGTTGCCTAGTTAATACCATGAGATAAATAATTAAACAAACAAACAAATAAAACAAAATTTTCTTTTTGAATTATCTCATTTTAATGATGGATGAAAGACACACACACTAAAATCACTCCAAAAAGTTTTTCTATCTCTTTTAACTTTAAGATGTGAGAAAAAAAATGAAAAAGGATAATGAGGGTCCTAAGAAATGGTAATCTAAGTATGGTTTCAAGTATTTTTATTTTGTCACTTAAAGGAAATCTATATTAGTATCAGTACATAGCTTGATACTTGGGGCTTGCTCCCTTCACATCATAATCCCATAGCCAGTGTAGGTGTTTAGCCAAAATATACCAATGGTCTTGAGATTATACTCAGCCAGAGAACAGAGTTGGTCATCCCCTTGGTGATGAAATATAAGTAAGATCACCGAGAAAAATATTGTTGTGAGATGATGAAATCCCCATCGATTTTCTTATGTCAGGTGTTTAGATGTGTTAATTAATATTATGATTTGGCTTGTGTGTGGATAAAGTGATGACTATGATAGATTTTTGCCTAAATTATTCTATGTGAAAGAATTTAAACAAGAAATATGAATGCAATTTATTTTAACTTTTAAGAAAAGGAAATAAAATGCAGTCCCAATGTTATCTTTGGATGAATGCACACAAAGAAAGGGAAAGAGAGCAAATTCAACAATTTTGAATTTAACAAAGAAAAATGAGACCTATAGGACCCATCAGGCGTGCCAAAAGGTTTTAGTATTTTTTTGTTTGCTTTTTCAATTTGGACCTAATTAGCTACTAAAAAAAAGTAAATTCATGGTTTAGAGTTACTTGGTGATGAAGGTTGGTTATGCACCATTAATTAGGCTCGATTGTGAGAACTCCTCTTTGGTTGGGGAGGAATAACCTTGGATGGTTGAAGATGTGTAGATAAAGAGATGCCAAAACAAGGTAAATGGCCTTCAAAAATCACCTAATAATGTCACCAATCAAGTGTTCTTCAAAGTGGAAAGGTGTTGGTAATGTCTATACGTAGGTTCAAGACTGGTTTGGATAGAATTTTGCTATCAAAATGGCTTCCTTCCTTTCATGTTTATGCCTCTCAAGCAATGGAAGTTTGTTGAATATTTATAGATCGACATCGATCCTAACTGATTGGCATTGATCATGAAGAATCAGCATTGATCCACCCAAAATGAGTGAAGTTGAACCAAATGTCACTCCAACGGGTTGGTTGATGGTTAATACAATTTCTGAGGTTGTTAGGTGGTTTTAACCATGGGATTTGTTAGGAGGTTGGGTGGGAGGTTAAATAATTTGTTTTTATTTTATTTTTATAGATTTTATGGTTAAGGATCATAAAACAAAGTTAATTACTATTTAATAGTAGTAATTAACTCATTTAACCTATGCGGTAAAGGTAAAGGGGAAGGTAAATGTAATTATTTAAAATAATTACTTATATGGGACACAATAAAGAATAACGTAATGATGCATCACATTAATACACAAAGGTGTATAAAATTCACATCTACACACTGTCCAATGTAAATTATTTACAACTAATCTAAGTAGTACCCATCATGATCATGGGCATTTTTATCATCCTCAGATTCTTCTGATGGTGTAAAATAGTGTCTTTGCCACATTGCTTCTTGGTATGTAAGTTCATCCAACACATGTTAGGGATCTAATTTAGGATTTGAATATGGAGAATTCCATAATTCCACATAATTATCATGAAGACCATCCCATGTTGAAAGTTGAAATCTAATCACAAGGTGATATGTATGAAAGAATGTCTCTAGGAAGAATGTTGCATAACTAGTTCTATTAAAGTATATATCAAACCAACTTTTCATCATGGGATTCAATGATATTTCATGCTACTGAATAATTAATTTTGATAAAAGATTAGATTCAAAAATTAAATCTAATGTTTTCATTTGTTGACAAGGCCAATTGACTTTTAACAGCTCCAAAGTAAAAGAATTATTAGTATTCCACCAAATCCTGGCAATGTGATTTGCATGAGTAGTCCAAGAAGGTGGCGGCTGACTGAAAATTTCATTTAATTCATCTGCAACTTGATCTAAGTCTCTTATTATTACATCTCTGATTTGGATTAGGGAATTCCATAAGTGATTGGAATGCCAATTGGAGAGGGGTTGAAAAAATAGTGGCATATTGCAAACAAACACACAAACTACCAATATGACAAATATCATATTAACATTCAACACTAATACTTTACAAATATTTTATGGGCCTCCATACTGAGATGGAGCCATAACATGCATGTGAGTGGAATCTCAACCATGAGATAAAGGGATTCACCTCATATCCTAGATAATTCAATGCAACTACATACTCTTAATATAACCTTAATTTGATACAAGCACTTGGCACTAGATATATAAGAGAAAAATTAAATCAATGTATAACTCCTTTGATTGAATGTCAACACCTCTTGATAATACATGATAAAATAAGCATAAGAGACCTTGCTTATAATAGGGTTCGATGAGAATATAAATGATGAAATGAACAAGTGTTGTGTGTGTGTGAGTGCATGTGCGTACGTGCACTCCTCAAGGGCATATATACACGTGGGTTGAACTTAAAACATAGTCAAAGGGGAAAATCAAGGTACAAAAGACCCATAAATTAAGGGGATAACCAAAAATATTTCAATTCATAAAATAGAAAATGCCATATAGGTTTTTATGCTTGCTTTCCATTGAACAAGCCATTTTTGAGATTTGAACATGGATCATCTTGTAAATGTGATTTGCACACGGATCATAAGAAGGGCAATGACAAATAAAGTAATATTGTTTTGACCATTTTAGTGTTAATGTCATGTTTTAGTTGCCATTTAAAGAAAATAATAATACTCAATCTTGAAATCTATATGACTCACATATACCCCATAGGCATAGGCAACATCCATAGATGAAATGCATACAACACGTATAGTTATAACCCTTTACAAAATCTCATTGACTTAAAAATTTTATACAACCAGGTACCATTTTCTAGTTCTTTTAGATCATATTTACAACCCAAAATGGGCAATGATTGGCATTTGAACTATTCAAAACTATGCATGATGTTGAACTTAATAACACACACCCAACACAAGTGCAGGAGCTTTCGAATAAACCAATAGAATCTATTGAATTAATCAATCATATTTTTTGTAATTAAAAAATATTTTTCTTTACAAACTCGCATAAGAAGGCTATGTTGAATAAAATTTTACATGGCAGGCAGAATTAAACAGAGTTGTATTGTTCAAACATAGAATATTCTTTAACAGATGGTCATTTTAAAGGACAAAAGAAAGCAAATCTCAATGTTACCTTATTAAAATGGCAGTGCATATGACCCTACATAAAATATAGTGGTGCATATGACCCTGCATAAAATGTAATCCCTAACTTATTTAGAACCGTTTTAGGATAATGGTGTATATGACACTCCTAAACATAAGGTCTCTAGTCTAAAAGACATGGCGATGGCATAAAAAAAGATGACTTTCAGGTTAAAACCATTTGTAAAGATATAGATGGCCAAACGTCAGGGGAGGTTCAAGAACTTGAAGTGAACAAATAAAGTTTTACAACCAATTTGGGATACAGGGGAAATAGTGGGATTAGTCGCACCAAAAATTGTAGGGGAAAGGGATGACATTGTGAAAGCAAAATCACTCAATTTAAGAAAGTAGTTGTGGAAGGGACTCCAAACGCTCCAAATCAAAAATTAAAACCAAATTAAAATTAAAAAAATATAGGTAATAATTAATTTTTTTTTAATAAAAGATTATATCGTAAAAGTTTGCACAACTATAAATGTATTATTTAGACAAATTTAACAACTTTTACAGCTAATAATATAATATATGCGAGAGATGAAAGCAAATGATCATCTAGTTAATGAATAAATTTTATTTAAACAAACAAAACAATAAATCTTGCAACTAATATTATAAAATATGTGAGAGATGAAGGTGAAGGATCATCTAGGTAATCTTCTCTAAGTATGGCAATCCAATCTCTATACACTTCTTTTTTGTCTGTCTCATTGGCTATTGCTAATGATAAAATTAGTAATATCTTTGGCCTTATAAAGGAGACTTTTGAAAATGTTTTTCATTCAAAAAAAAATTGTTAAAGATATTTTTTATTAAGAAAAATTTCAAGGAACTTTTTTGAGGATGTTTAAGTGGATATTTGTCTCAATGCATCTAAATAAGGTGAGATACTCTAGTGTCTTGATTGGTGAAATTCATATATCAAATAAATCCAACATACTTATAGTCAACCTTACAATGCATCATTCATTATTATTTGCATGCTACATCTCAAACATTTATTCGTATAATGATTGAATTATGTTATTGAAACACTAAAATAGAAAAATATAAAAAGGTGTGCTTCATAGATGTATGATGTGTGGTTAAGGATAAAGTAATGATAGATGATGCAACTAAATTGACTTGATCACACCACCAAAAAAATTAAAGTAAATCTTTTTATGCTCACAAACACTTTGGAACCCTAACTACTGAGTATTTATAAATCTAATGCATTTACAAAATCCATTTAATTTCACAATCATGTGTAACCACAATTTGTTATAAAAAAATTTATGCGGCCAATTTGGGATACAAAGGAAATAGTGGGATTAGTTATACCACCGAGCTTATGTAGTGGAATTCGTTATAGTAAGTCAATTCCCATACATTATTTTAAAAATCATAGTTTTTCTTTTAAATCATTTAGATTAAAACCAGTTTTCCATTGACACATAGAAACTGAGAATAACATGAAATTTGAAACCCTGTAGGAATTGAAGGGAGCCTTTTCCATGAGTTATGTACAGGATCATATAGAATAACGCCATTTTGAGAGCAGTTAAAAAACAAACAAAGCATGGGAAGAGGAAGGGATTTGGGCTGCATAGACCTGGTCATCTGCAACATAGACAAAATCAATAACATAGAAAGCAAGAATAGGTATGGGGAAAAAAACAAAATGCTTCAGATAAGCACATTCATAGTGTGTTCATAAGCCTCCTTTACATAAATTATTTAGATAAAAATGCAAAGAAAAGCAGGGAAGATTGTAATAAATCCTTTAAAAGGACATTTGTCTTCAATTTTACCTATACCTATTGTTTTTGGGGCCCTATTTCTCCTTGGCAGAGACCCACTATACATAAGGTTAAGCTTGCCCAGGGTTTTGTCTTTGTTAATAATTTATTTTTATACATAAGGACAAGATCTTATATGTAGGATCATATGCACTACGAATTTAGAGGAAGAGAGTTGTTCAACAAAGTAGAACAGGGATAGGAGCCTCTCTAGTATTTTCCTAGTTTTAATATCTACACCTCTATTTTTAATTCATGTGTTTTTATTCACCGTTTGATGTGTATTTATGATTGCAAGTTCCGAAATGCATGTGAATACAAGTACATAGAAAAATAAAAAGACTCTAATCCTAGATCTAAGGATCTAAAAAATGCATGTGAATACAAGTGCACAGAAAAATCAGAAGACTCTAATCCTGAAGAAGACGCTGATGAAGGGAAGATTAGCAGCGGCAGCGACAACTTATACAAATCCCAGACATGCAACAAGGTTTTCTCTTCACATCGAGCTTTGGGTGGGCACAGGGCAAGTCACAAGAAGGTGAAGGATTGTTGTATGGAGCAGAAACAGGGCATGTGTATTTATGCTTGCAAGTGCGTAAATGTACTCTATTCTTTATGATGGAGTCATCATGTATATGTACTTTTAAGTACATTAAAAATGTTACTCTTATCATATTTCATGTGTTTGTGCAAACTTCTACGAAGTAAGATTGTGTGAATCTATGTTTGTTTGTGCAGGCTTCCACAAATCCCTTACTATCCGCAAGAACCCGCTCGAAATTTTCATGGCAAAGAAATTAAAGAACGTCTATATTTCGACATTAATACATACAAATTTAACCTAAACACTACGAATTTCATTTACCTAGTGCATTTTTATTCGGACAAGGGTTAAAATTTAGGAAATCCGGCGTCGTTTTAGCTTGTAGGTGAAGGGGAAGGGGTTTTTTCAACAGTCTTAAAACTTGGCGATAAAAGAGCTTACAAAAATGCATTTTTGGAATTTGTATTACAAATTCAAGCGTTGCTGACAGAATGGAGGAGTGAGCCACATGCATGAGTCAAGCAGAAACAAAGAGACAATGATAAAAAAAACAACCAAATCTTGTTGATCGTAATCAATGTCTGCATCCTCAAATCAACATGTTTATTCAAGAAAACTATGTCGCGATTTTCACTCTCTGTTTCATGTTAAATGCCATTTTTGCCCCAGGAACATTAAATTTCATTGCCAAAACAACTGGTTTTGATAGCCCACGCGCCTCAGATCCACTACCACGTATTGGACAAATATTGTTATGTTACACCATTACAAATGCTAGGTGTTGAATTTTTAGTCTAAATGGTAAACCTGAGGACACACACCAATGCAGAGTTTGAGACATTTGGATTTACACCTATGTCAGCTGAACAGAAGTTCTGTTTTTAGGTTCAATTTCCCTAGAAAAGTCTTGAATCCACTTTACATTTGGACTACTCGGTCATCACCATAATGACTATAAATATCAATGCTTAGCAGTAGTGTAGAATGCTTAAGTAAGCAGTTATTACAATGCCTTAGTTGAAATGTATTTTAAAAATAATAATAACTTGCTACCATACCACTGTATGGTATTTTATAAAACGAGAAAGTGACGTGCTTAGGCTTCCTCGTTAATACCCAACCAAAAAAAAAAAATACCAATCATCTTCGTAAGCCACTAATAGTTTTACAGAGGCATCATATTCAAATAGTTGTGTGGTGATGTGTTCAAAGGGGAAACAATATACTTGAATATTAATGCATTTGCTCAGTCTTATCATCCAATATGCCACGGAAAATAGGCCTAACATATTGTGATGAAGAAATTCAAAGAAATTAATAGTGCCAGACATGAAAAGCAGGTCAAAAAAAAACATATCCATTTGCAGTTCCTCTGTGCCAATTACCACTCTATACAATGCTTCTTCAAGGACTCTTTGACTCATTTCGTGGGTGCAAAAAAAACTATTTGCAAATTAGTATGACAACATATCAAATATAAAAGATCACATCACTTGTGTATGCTCGTGCTTTTTTATGTAATTCACATTTCAGTATTTCATGAATCAAAAAAATAAGGGAACCTGCCATAGTGATTCATGAAAATTACTTTCCATGACTAAGTTTTAAATCGATTTGTTTAACGAGTGTAATTTCTAGTTCTGTAACTTTATTATGCAATTTATGATAGGAATGTTTTTGCATTTATTTGAATGTTTTGTTTCTCTATTCTTGTTGTTAGTGATTTTCTATATTTGATAATAATAGGTCTACTCCTACCAACAGGGACTAATACCGTGCTTGCAATGCTTTGCCCTGTAAAACGCAAGTACTATAACTACTCTGTAGCACTTGTTTATGTTTAGTTTTAAGTCTTCTAATTAGTTTGTGCCGTCGAGTTTTTTTTAATTACAAATAATTAGTTTTATACCACATCAAGTTGTATTGTAAGTTGGTATTAATAAAACTTTGTCATATCAATGTCTAAAGTTTTGTGTGTCGATTTTTGTGTCTATAGTTTTTTATTGCATGCATTTTGTATTATTTATTGTCAAAAGTTTAAAATAAGTCTATGTTGTAAGGAAATTTTTTTACTAGTAAAATATGTATGATGATTCTTCAAAGTAATAATATCTTCTTTTGTAAATGAATGCATAATAGGTAGAAATTGACATCCATGACATTTTACTTTATGGGGGGTTTCATATTTACCCATATGAGCACTCAAGGGGAGAATGTTAGAATTTAGTCCTAACATGTGAGTTTACTGCTCCACATTAGATTATTAGTTAATTAGTATATGTGTCTAAATAATAAGTGGATAAAATCGTGTGAGTAATGGCTACGCAAGTAACAATCACACCAGAATAGGAGTGAGTATATTTATCCTATATAGAATAGAGATTCTAGGATTGTGTGAGTTAGTGAGTTGTTAGAACAATTCATGTATATTTCGGAGAGTGGTTATGGGGGGATGAATCTAGAACTCTTATATATGTTTAAAACTTATTAAGTAATTAATTAATTGTGATTGACCAAAATATGTGCACTCACAGTCAAGCTTTTGAATCTTTTCCAATATGAAGGTCAAAATTTAATTTATTACGAAACAATATAATCTATACTACCACTATCAACAATAATTTGTACCATTTACCTCAAGACTTAAAAATGGTTCTAAACAAAAACTTTATTTGTGTAGGATTATTCTCTTTTTTCACAGGCTTTAACAACACCCTCTTCATCATGAGAGATTCTCTAGTTTTGGGTTCATCTATATGGTGAATAGACTCAAAACTTTCCTCATCCACTGGTGTAGTATGAACACTCACATTAGTTCTATTTACACCTTCATTATACATATGTGTAGACTCCAATACTCTATGTCTAGTCTCAACACATCTATAAATGTACCATGGAAGCACAACCTCTACCTCATCCATAGGATCATCTACCTCTAAAATTTTCTCTACCTCTTTGAGTAATAGCATCATTATACTGCAAATTGCTTGCCTTAAGTTATTGCATATGATAACCTCTACCACTTCCAACTCCTTTTCCACATCTAAATGTGAATTTTCATTTCCTCATGTTACTCTTTGTTGCTTACATAACAACTTTTATTTTGCCTTCAACACACACTAAAAATGCTTATTCAACAAACCATAATGTGATCATAGCAAATTCATCTTGAATTTAAATGTGCAACCCATTTACATACCTCAATATATTATTAGCATCATCTTCAACATGACCCACATTATTGGTAACTCTATATCACCTTTTAGTGTAATAATTTACATTTAGCTCTCTTTATCGCAAGTTTTAAAGCTTCTTGAACAAACTTAGGTTGTAATTCGTAAGAATGAATTTAGCCTCCAACTTTGTGACAAATATATTATAAGTCTTAATCTTGTATTTGCCTTTGCATAATATTTTAGCTTGAACATGTTTCCATCATAAAGATGTGTGACATTTCAACTTTGGGCTGATGAGCTTAACTCTTTTGGAATCTTCATACTCTCATAATGGAAATACTTTTCCAACTCAGTGATGCAATCAATGAACTCTTCCAGGTTCAAACTTCCAGAATAAATTTTAGAGTTTATTTTTGGTTTACCATTCATTTTTGCAACAACTATCAAGAATCAATCTCTAGGTTCATCAACCTTTTCCTCTACATCCTAATCCTCAAATGATTCTTATGCAACTTTAGCATCACTTTCATAATCCATTACCACAACACCTCAATGGTGCACTATATCCTAGCCTCTAATTGAGATTTGCATCTCTCATCAATATTTATAGATCTATGATTATTAGCACTCCAACTTCTCTAGGCCTTTTACCACCTTTTTAAATTATCGCACCCAGGCTTATTTATTTAAACAATTTGTGTCCTTCTTACAGAAATTCTCTGGCCCAAGCTTCAAACAATTCACTGAAGGTATATGGGTTATAATTAAATTCAAATTTAAATAATGGGCTTCCCTCAAAATTTAAATATTTCATCCCATGAATTAAAAGGAGAAACTACGAGTGAATTTGGAAGCCTTCCTTATTTTAAAAAGGAGTGCTTTATTAAAATCCATGCATTCAAAGAACAAGTGATGGAAAAAGTTTCAAGGATCCCATCATGATTATATATATATATATATATATATATATATATATATATTCATTTTAAAGTATGGGTCTGTGCATAAAATTCAAAATAAATATAGGCCAAGTTCACAGAAATAGCATGGGTATCATGGGTAGCTTGTAAATAGATTTATTGAGCCTTGAAAAACTAGAATGAAACTACAACAAGGAAGAAAGTGCACATTTTAATTAATTATGGTAGTGGACAGCTAAAATTGATGTCATTTTCTCTCTCTATTCTTCTCTTTTTATATATTATGTAGTTGCTCATTTTGAACAAAGAGATGATCTACTTGGACTTCTAGTCCTCTGAATTTTTTAATTCATATTTGAACCCCTGTTATCTTATGTATGAATATCCCAAGCCCTCTTTTGGAATTTAATGTTAATGTGCATAAATTTTATAAGTGAAAAGCTTATATGGCTCTCTTTTTTATGTCCTTTGGTTTCTATCTTATTGTTAACCTTGTGTTGTTTCTTTCCCTTACATTCATTTTATTCAGTTGTTTCACTTCCTTATCACATGTTGGTAGTATTGAGTTTATATAGGTGGGGTTCATCCCATTTTATTATTATGGTGGATCACCACATTCATTTTCATATTTATCTTTCCCCTTTACCTTCCAAGTTTTATTTTCATGTTAGTAGAGTGACATTAGAGTAAAAAATAGAATCAATTATCTATAAAGGTTATTTTCAAGAAGCAAACCCACACTAAGCAAAGTGTTTTAATAGTTTAGGACTTAGTAGATGTAAATCTTAGGTTGTTAAAGGGTTGAGTATATAAATAATTTGAAATGAATAGAGGAAATAATTAATTTGATAAGTTCTTCCCAAAATAGTAATGACATAAAAAAAGTGTACTTATTTGGAGTAAAGTAGGTATTTATGTGATTCCAGAGGCTGGAATAGGCTTGGATATCAACGAGACATCTTTCATTTTATGACTATAGTAAAAAATAGACTTCAGACAGTAACACCCTTATTAGGACAGTAGTGCCATGTGGTGCTAGTGTCCAATTATGGCACTAGTGTCCTTCTCAGAAGAGCTATCTAAAACTTTCAAGAAAGCTATGGGAGACTTTGAGGGACTTATAGGTGATTCTGTGACTTCTAGAAGCTCACTTGTGTCACTGGTTTACATGAATCTCTTTCAAAACCCTAATGAACATCTACACACATAAAATAACAACCATATCAATTATAAAATAAAGATAAAAACTAAGTTTTGGGATATTATGATCGCATGATATAAAACCCCTATTGTCTTGATTTTTGCCTACATTAACCCAATGTTAAGGGTCTCAGATCGTATTTATTTCTCCCTTAGGGAATGTGCATAATTAACATGCATGGTATGCTAGAATTACTTTTCCTTAGGCCCTTATTTGATCAAGCATGCAAGTCTAGATGTGATAGATGAGTAATAGAGATGTACTATTGACTGATATTATCTAATTATGTGCCAAAATAGTAAGTGCTAGATGTCAAATGCCTTGTCAAGCTCTTTATATAGAATTAAATTTTATTTGAATGACTTTGTTCATTGGTTAACAAGATGCAAAATAGGGATAGAAACATAAGATAAGGCTCAAGGGAGGGTTAAGACCCAAAAAATAGAATAAAATGATTGTTGGACACTAGTACCAAAGGTGGACACTAACGCCATATGGTGTTATTATCCAAATAAGGGTGTTAGTGTCTTGAGGTCAAAAAATAGAGTTAAGACTAGGCAGAATATGTTAGGAGCCCCTGTGACTAGGAGGGGTTGACTCAAGACCACTGGAGTGTAATAAATAGGGAAAAAAAGAGAGGAAAATCTAAAAGACCCAAAATGACCATGCAAAAAAGAGATACATTCATCACTAATACCTTCATGTGAAAGAGCAAAAAAATACATAGTACTTAGGGTTGCTTGACTAAATTAGGGTGTATACATTTCCCCACTTTTTTTCTAGTAGTGCAATGAAATGAAAGTACTAGAGTAAAATAAAAAGAAGGAATGTGTACCTATACTTGTGTGGATGTGCTCTAGACCTTGCCCACTTCTTATCCAAAGAAGTGGACAAGAGCTGGACTGAAATATGTGAAGAGGAAATCTATAATATGTGTGCCCCTTGTACTGAATTTGAATAGTGAACGAAGTTATGAGGAACAAAACCTTATTTTACCCCACCCTGATATTTGAATTGAATCTGAGTATGTAAGTTAAAAATGTGGAGAAATAAGGCTTGTTTTCCCCGACTTTGATATATGGACTGAATCTAAATATGTAAGATAAAAATGTGGAAAAATAGGGCATGTTTTCCCTCACTTTGATATTTGGACTGAATTTGAGTATGTAAGCTAAAAATATAGAGAAATGAGGCTTATTTGCCCCCCCCTCTGATATATGGACTGAATCTAAGTATGTAAATTAAAAATGTGGAGAAACAAGGCATGTTTGCCCCCACTTTGATAGATGGATTGACTCTGAGTATGTAAACTAAAACTAGAGGTTGAAACTATTGTTCAACCTACATAATATGGGTCTGGTGGAAGGCTATGGATCAACCACTACAGATGGTCATGTGACCTAAACTAGTGAAGTCTCAGTGACATCTTAGTGATGATTTGAGTGTAACATAGCAATTTGAACATAGAAAAATGTATAACTTTCCATTCCATTTATATAATCTAGTGAATCCATATAGGATCAAGGATGTGCGCCCTACATCATGCCCCCAAACCTGATATCTGAGTATTATAGTGTGTATCTAAATATCTATATTTTTTATTCAAATTATATATCTAAGTAAACATGTGTGTCTGAATATCTATATCTGAGTAAACCTATGTGTCTAAATATGTATATCTACATAAACTTATATATCTAAGTAAACATGTGTGTCTGAGTAAACCTATGTGTTTGAATATTTATATATCTAAGTAAACCTATGTGTCTAAACCGATTTATATGTCTATGTGAATTTGTATAAATAGTGTGTATATGCACCCCATTTTGGTGAGAGAGATGAAAGTGTGGTACGAGTGTCTAATCAAAAGTGATACTTACCAGTAGATGGTGATAGTTAGCTAGGGTAATGTTATTTTTAGATTTGAATATTTTATCAATTGTAATGGAGTCAGTTGTTTAAATCAATAGTGGGATAGACCTTTGGTCTATATTGAGTTTGTTAAGGGAATATAGGTATTATTGTTTCAGGGATTTGAATGTGAATGGTATATTATTGAAACTAATATAAGGTGAGGTAAATTGGGGTCAAGTCCCATGCATAAGAAATAGATCGCAAATCAGAGTTATGGCTCTCTAGATATCGCATTTAGAAGAAGTTGGTATTAGTTGGAAAAATTGGTCTACAAGGTCAACCTTAGTAAGGTGGTATTTTTAAGATGTCACTTAAATAGGTTGGTTGATTTTTTTGACAACTCATTTGAACCATTTGACTTGATAGTGATTCCTTGTTTAGAGCTAGAGTGTATGTCGAGGATACAAGGTTTAAGTGTGACCCACTATAAGGAGGTGGAGGCGCTTATCCAAGTTGAGGAGGAGGTTACCCTAGTAAGGAATCTATTCTTTTTCCCTACTTTTGACACATTTAGTACATTTTTTATTTTTATAATGATAATCTAGTACTTTAGAGTCTTTTTTAGAAACATGGTGTTATTGTCTTGAAAATGGTGCTAGTGTCTAGGACATGGTGCTAGTATCTTAGGTATGGCACTACTGTCTAGTGTTAGTATCCCATATGCAGTGTTAGTGTCCACTAGGCTAGTTTATGGTGTTTATTATTGATTAATGATGTTTTATGACTATTTTTATATATTTATCTAATATTTTATGATGTTAATGCTGGATTTGGTTGTATTTTATAGGCAAATGTCTGCATGAGAGAGTTTTAGAGTGGTTAGATGATGGAGATGTTACAAGGATTGCCCTTGATAGATGAGGAGATGGTTGTGGTAGATATAGCTAGTTTGGGTCACGTGGCATCATTGGATTTGATACCCTAGGACAAACATATGATGACATCTTGTGTGAGAGGTGGGATGTAGATACCAGTACATTATCACTATCTACTGAGAAGATGATTGTCACCTTGTAGGATGTTTATAAGATTCTTAGGTTGTTAATTATTGGTTAGAGATCAGTGCTACAAGAGGCTACTGGTGACTGAGCTATAGATCATGCTATGAGGTATTTTTCTATGATGTCTATGGCGACTCATTGGGTAGGGAGAAATAATGATATATTATTATCATTAATTGTCACAGTGAATTTTTCACAATTATAGAAGTTATTAACAATTTTGTTTGCTTTATTTGTTGTTTTGGATGGGATCAGGGTATCTATCTCATATAGGATACATGGGATAGTACAGGATATAGAGTAACATGACACTATCTACTTGTGGGGTTGGACTATGCTAGCCCATTCATATTGATATTTATACCGCTTCACTCAGGAGATGTGTGCAAGTGGTATTGGGTCTTCTACATTATTGCATTATTAGGATTATGAGCATATGGTAGTGAGTAGACCAATGTTGCATTGATGGAATGATAGGCTAGCCGTCAAATGTTTATAGAGAGGTAGTGTTTAAAAAAGTCTAAGTTTTTAATGTACTATAATCAGGCGCAGGCATTAGATATTCCCTTTGCACTCAACATTTAAACACTCGATTGTGCTGACATCAATCCATACAAGACATAACCCTTAAGTACTCACCTGAAGTATAGCTAAGAAGGAATTGGGGCCTGTATTTGGCTAGTTGTGCCATGGCATGAGGCTTAAGGGGACTTAAATAATTCAATGAAAACTCAAGGTAGATCCCTAGGCACATGCCTTTCTTGGATTAAGCCTGGGGTCATGTAGGTGCTTAAAGAGTCATAAGACTACTTTTACTCATACTAAATAAATGAAACTTAAACAAGGATTGGGTTATTAGCATCTATCTATACACATCTTTGATACAATATGATGATGACATCATGATAATTATAGGGACTGTATTAAAGCAATGAACCAGTAAAATGCATGAACAATAATTAACATATTTCAATCAAAAGTATGACATTACAAACATACACATCTCATTGAAAATACTATAAGATATGTAAAACCAGACACACAACTCATTTTATGCAACATCATTAGTCAATAATCAAAGTTCATAACAAATTTTATATTCATATCATAACATTAACAACCCAGAGGCTCACAGATGAGGTTGGGCACATAGAATCAAAGCTAGAGTGGCCTCTATTCTATTTTAAAGCCTTAATGGCAATGTTTACAAAGAAAATTCATTCTAATAGAGCTTCACTATAGTACTTTATCTCCTCCTTTCCTCTTCTAGCTTGAGCTCCTTATATAAGCCTTTAGGAGCATCTTTACTAGGGTGGAAGTTGCACATTGAGTGTTGAGCTAGAATTACGTCATCATAACTATTAGTTCCATGACTCTAAAAAATCCACATTACACCTTATATGTCCCTTCAAATATTTGATGATGCCCTTAAATAATATAATATAGTTAGTGGCCTGCCAACTAGTGCAATATTTGTGCTACAACCTCTAGTTGGCTAAAAAAACTCATAGGCTAACCAGTTGACAAAATTATCATCTTGCACCTAGGTGGATGTCATGTTGGCATGAATCCTCTACTAATGGGTTAGGGGCCTAGCATTTACCCCATACAAAAAATTTATTCCACCCTCAGACTAAGCCATCAAACTCTTGGGAGGACAAAACTCAACCGTATTCTCTTGAAGCTCAGTGCTAAAGTCTTCAAAGCCCTTAATGGCTAGCTTGATTTCTTATGCAACACTATCAATCTCAGATGATGCAATATTTAGTGAAAGTGTATTTGTCTTTCATTGACAATAATATAAGAAATGTAAAACTAGACACACAACTCATTTTATGCGACATCATTAGTCAATAATCAAAGTTCATAATAGAGTTTATATTCATATCATAACATTAACAACCCATAGGCTCACATATGAGGTTAGGCACATAGAATCAAAGCTAGAGTGGCCTCCATTCTATTTTAAAGCCTTAATGGCAATTTTTACAAAGAAAAGTCATTCTACTAGAGCTTCTCTATAGTAATTCATCTCATCCTTTCCTCTTCTGGCTTGAGCTCCTTATATAAGCCTTTAGGAGCATCTTTACTAGGGTGGAAGTTGCACATTACACCTTATATGTCCCTTCAAATCTTTGATGATGCCCTAAAAAAATATAATATATTTAGTGGCTTGCCAACTGGTGTAAGATTTGTGTTACAACCTCTAGTTGGATAAAAAAACTCATAGGTTAACCACTTGACAAAAATATCATCTTGCACCTAGGTGGATGTCATGTTGGCATGAATCCTCTACTAATGGGTTAGGGGCCTAGCATTTACCCCATACAAAAAATTTAGTCTACCCTCAGACTAAGCCATCAAACTCTTAGGAGCACAAAACTCAACCATATTCTCTTGAAGCTCAGTGATAAAGTCTTCAAAGCCCTTAATGGATAGCTTAATTTCTTATGTGACACTATCAATCTTGGATGATGTAATAGTTAGTGAAAGTGTATTTATATTTCATTAACAATACTATAAGATATGTAAAACTAGACACACAACTCATTTTATGTGACATCATTAGTCAATAATCAAAGTTCATAATAGAGTTTATATTCATATCATAACATTCACAATCTCAAGGTTCACAGATGAGGTTGGGCACATAGAATCAAAGCCAGAGTGGCCTCCATTCTATTTTAAAGCCTTAATGGCAATGTTTACAAAGAAAAGTCATTCTACTAGAGCTTTTCTATAGTACTTCATCTCCTCCTTTCCTATTCTGGCTTGAGCTCCTTATATAAGCCTTTAGGAGCATCTTTACTAGGGTGGAAGTTGCACATTGATTGTTGAGCTAGAATTATGGCATCATAACTATTAGCTCCATGACTCTAAAAAATCCACATTACACCTTATATGTCCCTTCAAATCTTTGATGATGCCCTAAAAAAATAGAATATAGTTAGTGGCTTGCCAACTGGTGTAAGATTTGTGCTACAACCTCTAGTTGGTTAAAAAAATTCATATGCTAACCACTTGACAAAATTATCATCTTGCACCTAGGTGAATGTCATGTTGGCATGAATCCTCTACTAATGGGTTAGGGGCCTAGCATTTACCCCATACAAAAACTTTATTCTGCCCTCAAACTAAGCCATCAAACTCTTGGGAGCACAAAACTCAACCGTATTCTCTTGAAGCTCAATGCTAAAGTCTTCAAAGCCTTTAATGGCTAGCTTGATTTCTTATGTGACACTATCAATCTTGGATGATGCAATAGTTAGTGAAAGTTTATTTCTATTTCATTGATAATACTATAAGATATGTAAAACTAGACACTTAACTCATTTTATGCAGCATCATTAGTCAATAATCAAAGTTCATAATAGAGTTTATATTCATATCATAACATTAATAATCCAAAGGCTCATAGACGAGGTTGGGCACATAGAATCAAAGGCAGAGTGGCCTCCATTCCATTTTAAAGCCTTAATGGTAATGTTTACAAAGAAAATTCATTATACTAGAGATTCGCTATAGTACTTCATCTCCTTCTTTCCTCTTCTGGCTTGAGCTCCTTATATAAGCCTTTAGGAGCATCTTTATTAGGGTGGAAGTTGCACATTGAGTGTTGAGCTAGAATTATGTCATCATAACTATTAGCTCCATGACTCTAAAAAATCCACATTACACCTTATATTTCCCTTCAAATATTTGATGATGCCCTTAAAAAATATAATATAGTTAGTGTCCTACCAACTGGTGCAAGATTTGTACTACAACCTCTAGTTGGCTAAAAAAGCTCATAGACTAACCACTTGACAAAATTATCATCTTGCACATAGGTGGATGTCATGTTGGCATGAATCCTCTACTAATGGGTTAGGGGCCTAGCATTTACTCCATGCAAAAACTTTAGTCCACCCTTAGACTAAGCCATCAAACTCTTGGGAGCACAAAACTCAACCATATTCTCTTGAAGCTCAGTGTTAAAGTCTTCAAAGCCCTTAATGGCTAGCTTGATTTCTTATGCGACACTATCAATCTCAGATGATGAAATAGTTAGTGAAAGTGTATTTGTCTTATTTATCTCCTTATGGAAGGCTTCTACATTTTCATATGTCTTTACCACACTTATGTCTAAGATCTCTCCTTACTCACAGGCCTTAGTCTGTAGAGTGCAGAATAGTTCTTCCAAGGTCCACTCTTGATCCTTGACCTGATTAATTAGTGCATTCATACTACCCATGATTTATGACCTTTTTCCTTGATTGTAGAGTATACTTGAGCCATCAGCTACTCCTTCTCATCCTTTACTTGTTTTAAGCATGTATCTATTATTGAGGCTTAGTTGGAAAAGTTGAATAAAATGGTGTCTGCTCTTTCTGTGCCCTTCTTTAACTTTATAAAGAGGTCTTCTACCTCTTGGATCTTGATAGATATCTCCTTTTTTAGTGTGATACTAGGGTCTTCATCCTCTTCTAACTCTACTAGCTCAGGATGTAGTCTTGGGAGCATCTGCTCCACTAATACACAAATCTTGTCGACCTATGAAAGGCTTGACATGTTGACATTGACCAAAAGAGATGGTTCAGCCACATCCACATGATCACAAATTTGTTAAAACTTTAACCTATTAGCCTGCACCTCATCCTTGGCTTCCTTAAGGAGCCTTTTCCATTTCCTCATCTTGTTATCATTGATGATGTTTTGGTGTGTTACTTTTGTGGCCATCCTTATTAGCACATTCCTAAGTTGTACTAGGTTTATGGTGCATGGGTCAATAAAAAGGGATTCATGCCCTTCTTCAAAATATTTTAGGTTAAAAATAACCAATTTAGGCACCTCAAATTGGGGCTCATCCATATAATGGTCTAGCATAAATGAGAGTTATGTGCACGTCCTTATAGTGGTAGCTTGGGGGCATAGTTTCATACATGTAAATATCTTCATCCCCCCAGTTCTTCTACACCATCTCCCTTATGTTCAACTCTCTATTGTCCTTCTCAAAGATAACCATATTTATTTATACTTCCTCCTCTTCACTAGCACCAATTCTCTCTTCAACATGTTCCTTCGAATATTCACTCATTTGGTCTTTGGGGGTTGCTTCATCGAAATTCTCACCCTCATCTACTTCTTCATCCTGGGGTTTTTTAATAATTACCTCTAGGATAATTCCTTCAATGCCAATGTCACCTTGTTGTTGATGGTGCTCTTCAACCATCTTTATTTTTTTCTCTAAAGTTCTAGTATCACCTTCTTTCTATTTAGACACCCTTTCACTACTTGGGTATGTCTCTTGTCCAACTTCTCTTGCTTTTCTGGCGGGGTCACCTTGCACTTTTGTGACCACTTCTACTATTAGTCTTGCACTTGAGGGAACCTTTGGGACTCTTTTTTCCAACTTGGCATTTTTATATTCCCACTCAAGCTTCTACTTCTCTTCAAGTGCCAAATCCCAATTGATGTCTTCATTACTCAATCCCATCTTCCTCCAGGCCACTCTTTTCTCCTCAACTATTTAAGGGGCCATTAGGGAGGCCTTCTCACTAGGTGTCGGCACTGATTTCCTTAGAGGTATCATTAACGAGGTGGCACTGGATGTGAGGCTATTCATTTCTTTTGTTACCTATTATGTGGTGGTCATTCCACTTTGTAAGGCTTCCTACACATTTTTGGTGTTGAGATCCTCTTCTCCTTCCCCTATTTGTAGGATATAGGTCCCTGCTCTATCTTCTTTAGTCTCCTCCTCTATTATGGGCATGAGGGTCACCTCTCTCTCCATATATACAAGGGTTATGGTAGGGAATGTTATAGGTCCCTCAATATTTTTCTTTGGCTTATTACTGGAAGAATCACCCTCTTGCATGAATGTCATGTGTTTATTTGGAGCGAGGGGTGCCATTTTTTATTTGGAGGCAATTTTCAATTATATGCACTCCATTATATCTTCTAGCTTCTCACACTATTTCCTTTGGAATGTGTTTACCTATAACTTCAATGTAGCCTTCCCTTCATCACTGACTAGGAGGGGGTAGTCATCATCTTTTCCAAGATCTCCACCCTTTTTACATGACTTCATCTCATAGTAGAGGTTAAAGATCCACCCTTATTATTACCATTTGGAGGGGATAGATGTCAGGCTTGTCACTGTCATCCTCCTTATCTTTGGTGGCCTTGGCTCTAGGGTGAACAAATTTATGCCTCATCATTTTTATATTATGATCCACAACCTTGGTATGGATCTCAATTTGTTGCATGTTATTCATTCTCCTTAGCACCACTATGAAGTATTGGCTGAAAATGTGTAAGGTCATCGAAGACACCCTAACAGATTCCTATATGTGAGTGTTAAGTGCACCACACATAAGTGTTGTATCATGTAAAAGGTTACCATTCCCACTAGTTATTGAGGGAGTTATTGTGGGATGCACCACTCCTTCTCAAAGGCTTCTACATACTTTTTAAACCATGCCTACACCCTAGTTTTATATTTATATGAGAATTTAGGTGGGTCGAGGAAGTACTGGTAATTCATCGTAGGGGACTCATAGTTGGGTAGGAACACACATAGGAATTCATCATCACCATCCATCACACTTAAATCCTCCATTACTATTAGGATTAGCATTTACCCGCATCATAAGGTCTCACGTGCTCAATGGCACTCTTAAACATTCTTGATTGTCTCCGTTGTGATGAACTTGGAGATGATGAAACTTATTCCTTGTGTCATTTGGTGGGCAATGTATAAGAAGGTCTTGTTGATATCATACCACCAACCACTAGGGCAAAGTTTGGTGCTAAAAAATTACATTGCTTCCCATTTATTAGGGTCTTAGATGTATTTTATGGGGAACTCAAACCCTAACGTGTAGTATCCCAATAGTTTTATGACCCCTTCTACCTCCACCTCATCCTCCATCATCTCTCTTATGTCCTCTCCTATACCAAGTAGCCCTATGATTCTACTAATGAGGCTTACAGATCCTCATGCACCATTCAATGAAGTAGAATTGGACATCAGGTACTTGTGAGAGGAGGAAATGCACCAATTTCTCTAGCTTGTTGAAGCTTGATAGTTAGAATAGTTGTGTGGCACCCATGGTCTACAATTTATCTTTGATGGAGACATCAAAGAGTGCATCACCTGTCTTAGTCTTCTTGCTCATATCTATCATCCAGTCTTTATTCAACTCTTGCAAGTTATTATCTATCTTATGATTATAGTCCTTAAGCTTGCACATATGTGCGAAGGACACCCACTTCTCCTCTACCATGACCTCTGGTGGGTATTCCATCTCTCTGTAAGTAAAATTTAAACTCATAGTTGGATTTATTTCTAAACATGTACTCCCTCCACCATTTGCACCTCCAAGTTCATGGTAGCTACTTCCATTACTACCTATTCTTTCTTTGCATCTTTTTGCACTCATGGTGGACCTATGCTTAGCAATTTATTTCCCATCTTGAACCTATTACTATTGAAGCATAGATAGTTAATTATTTCAAAGCCTAAAATTGTGCCTGGTGTGCTTTATAGTCATGGTAAATATGACTGCTTGGTTGGCTATCGATCTTCTTACCCAGTTAATGGTGGCCTAGTCATTCTCCTAAAATCTTACTCCCCTATTTCTCTAGCAACTTCCCTTCGCTTGTCTCCCTTTATCCTCAGGGAAAAATGAAATCTTCTTTGTGTTATTTTGTTCTTGATTGGGGGTTATTGGGAACTTGGTTTCTCTTTGGTATCATCTTTTGGTTTTAATGGCTTCAGCTTCTAGCTATATTCTAATCTCTTGAAAATGATAATAACTTGCCTTTCTCTACCACCTCCCCTTTTATATCATGTTTTTAGCTACCACATTTATGGATGGCAGTGTTTATATTCTTGAAATCTACTAAAACCTAAAAAATCCACTAAAATCCTCTACCAAATTCTCATTTAATGTGGATATTTATTCTTTTGCCATCATATCATTTACTATGTTAATAGTTTCTTCAATAAAGTGATAGGTGATTTAAATGATCACTTCCCACTAACTTTTGGGTGGGTTCCATCTATTTCAATGGTAATTATCCTACACTTTGTTCAACTTATCATGACCTTTGCCATTCTTATGGTTACCTAGGTACAACATTTCACATGTGCATGATTCAACTTCCTAGATTTCATTACTTCTCAATGTTGCACTTCCTTTCTAGCATGCCTCTCTTTCTTGGTCAATTACTTTGTGATTTCATGTCTCTTGCTTTGGACTTCTCTACCCCATATAAATCCTTTTGTTAGTCCTTTATCACCTTATTGTCTCCTCATACTTATAATTTTCTGAGCCTAGCATAATTCACATGTGCCCAAAGACTTAGGTGTATGGCCTCAAGCACTTAAAAAGTGACTGGGATCAACTCACCCAAATAGATTTATGCAGATGTAAGTGCTATAAATTTTCACTTGTGGGCCTAAGAGTGCCATGCTTATTCAAACAACACAACAAAAACAAACATAAAGAAAAGAGTTGGCTTACACCAATTTTATTATGGTCAAAACCAAGCAACTAAGTTTTGACCATAAATATGGTGTTAGATGGTGTAAGTGCCATCCAAGTGATGGTATACCTTCAATCTATTGCCTTTGAAATTCCCAGGGAGCATTTCACTAGTCAACATGCACAACTTTCATGTGTCATTCTCCAAAATATTTTGGATGACATAAGGTCCCATCCACCTAATCTATAATTTTCCTAGGTGTCTGAGGTACTTAGAATCATATAATAAGACCAATGAACTTTCTATTAATACCTTGCACTTAATGTACTTATCATTCCATACCTTTTATCAAGCCTTTTCTATTTATTCGCTCCATCATGTTTGGGCTCATGTCTTATCTAGCCTCTCTAAATCTTCCAAGCATGCGCTTAAAAATTCTTGGTCATCCAATCGACCAATATATTCTATGCTTAATGAGGTCACTAAAAATTCCATTAGTAAAATGGCCTCTATGCCAAACATTAGTTGAAATTTTGTAGCCTTGTTCAGGTGCTTGTATGTTATCTGATAGGCCCATAATACTAATGACACATGGTCATCCCAATCCTCACAACCAACATTGCATATTTTTGTGAGTCATGTCCCCAATATTTTATTGAATGTCTCTATGGTGCCATTAGCTTAGGGTGGTAGGGTGTCATTTTATGGTGCACCACCATGTATTCAAACAATAAGATCCACACTATTTGATTGAGGAAATGCATGCCACAATCACTAGTAAAGCTAATCGAGCATCTATATCGACTAATAATATTATCCTAGATGAATCTTTCTATTGCGATGGCTATACAATCTTTGGTTGAATTGCTTCACCCCATTTGGTGAAGTAATATGTGGAATCTAGAATGAGTCATGCATCTATATGCCTTACAATGGGAGTAATAGGCCCAACAAAATCAATGGCCCATTTTTCAAATGGAACCTAAACAATGATGGGGATGAAGGACATCTCATCCTAATGGATTAATTTTCTAGTGCATCAGCAAACATCACATTTTTTGGTTTCTTAGTTTGCATCATGAAATAAAGTTAGCCACCACAAACCTGATTGTAGCACTTTTCATGTCATGGCATCTCCAGCATAATGGCCTCCAGTAATTACCTCATGCACTTCTTGTATTATTGAGACTCGTTCACTCTCTAGGACAAATCGACACATGATTTCATAGTGGTTCAACTTGTATAGTTCCCTACCAATGAGTTGAAAATGGGTGGCATGAATTGCAAGCTTCTTCTTCTTCTTAATTGTCATGGCCTAAAACATAGATCTAGAGGTCAAAAATATGGTGATCTCTACCAAATCTTTTGAGATGCATTAGATCCTATAAAGTTACATGTTAGGTATATCATCTTCAATTAGAACTACCACATTGCCAAATTTGATGTAGGATAGATGGTTTGGGCTTGAGTTTTATTTGTCAAACTTCACTATCACAACAAATTAAAATTCTTGAAATAAAATAATCCATCGACAAATACACCCATATAAATTGGGATTGTTCACCAAGTACTTAAGTGCCTCATTATTAGTGAATAATATGAAGGGGGTTATCAACAAATATTTTCAAAACTTCTATAGGTCATAGACCATGGCAAGCACCTTGCACTCAGTTGTGGTATAATTTTGTTCTGCTTTGGTTAGTTTTTTGCTTGTAAAAGAAATAGGATGATCCATTTTCCCTTCACTTGGTTGCATGAGAATGGTGTTGATTATAGTACCAGAGGCATTGATGTAGACATGGAAGGGATTTTCTTAGTTGATAAATTGTAATATTGATGTACTTACTAGTTTGTTCTTCAGGGTCTTGAAAGCATCTTCCTATGTTGTACCACAATAGAATGGTCTATCCTTCCGTAAGAGTTCCTCTAGCTATACCAAAAGTTTGGCATAATTCTTTATGGACTTCCTCTAGTACTTGTAATGTCCAAAAAAGGCATGCATGTCTTTCTACATTAACAATGTTTAAAGCTAAAGGATGATTAAAATCTTGGCTAGATCAATGAGTAGACCATCTTTGTAGACAATGTGCCTAAGCAATGTGACAAATAACATTGTGAAAACACACTTCTTGAGATTCAAATAAATTGAAAACTATCTACACCTTTCAAACATTAGGCATAAATTGTCATAGTGATCCTTCACTAACCCATACACTATCCAATTGTCTAAGTATACTTGGAAGAACTTATGAATGAAGTCTTTAAATGTAGTGATCACCACCTTATAGAAAATGGTTGGTGCATTCTTCAGCCCAAAAGGCATCATGTTATAAGTGAAACACCCCCATTTGATCACAAAGGTGGTTTTGGGCTTGTCCTCCTCCTTGATCTAGGCTTGATGGTATCTTGAGAACCCATCAGTAAATGTGTATATATCATAACCTACGATGACATCTAATACTTCATCGGTGAGCAAAGTTGGAAAGGGGTCAGTCACACAGGTGACATTCAACAGTTTATAGTCAACATAAATAAAAATATGTCCATCCTTTTTGATGTTGATGACCATGGGGATAACCCATTAAAATTCATGCTTAGGGTATATGACTTCTACATCTATCATGACATCGATCTCAGTCTTGACCTTGATATGACGATTTGGGTTCATCTTGTAAGGCCACTTTTTGGTGGGTCTCACACCATCGACTAGTTTGATGCTCATCTTCCTAAGGGATGGGTGTGTCCCTTTCATATCTTTATAGTTCTTTGGGAATAGGTTTTGAAATTATTTTAGGAGATAGAAAATACACACTAGTTCAATGTTAGCCCAATAGGTACCCAAAATGGTAATTTTGGGTTCCCCCTTTGAATTGATATGTACCCTTGTAGTTCTTAATGGCACTTGGTAGGGTTCATTCTTCTCCTGGTGTGAATCCTTGACTTATTTATTGCCCTCAATTGTTTCTACATAAATATGGGTAGGATCTTCTTCTTCTAGGGCACTATCCTCAAATTGGTACACTAACTTCCTTTTACCTATCAAATCCTTCTAGTTATGTGCCTTCCATGTGTTATCATCTTCCTCACTAGAGTGATTGTTTAGAGTTTTCTCTTTGAAGAAAGTTGGGAACACTAACCATTTTTCAATGAACATGTCCTTTAGGCACTTTTCCAATATAGTAGTGTCCTCAAACACTGACCTTTAAACTACCTATAATGGTTCAATTAGTTCAAGATTTTATGAAGAAAAGGAGAAGGTATGAACAAACCACTCCTTAAGGGCATCTTAGTCTGCTATTTTGTAGCATGTCTCATTGACTACGTACCATGCCTACACCCAAGTCTTTAAAGTTATGTAGAAGGCATGCACCCATAAATTTTTTGGGGCATTTCCACCACAAATAGTCCATGTCTCTTCATAAAGATGTACATGTGTGATGGGGTTAGAGTTGCCATAGTAGGTTGAAATTTCTAGGTCCTCATTGCTTTTTTCTAAACCTAGTACAAATAGTTTCCTTTACATCCTACCAAATTGGCAAACTAGGCTTATGCACTACCCACCAATGAGTGGCAATGTTCTTTAATGTATACACTAGTGCACCCATTCTATCTACTTCTTTTGGGACACATGACTCAAGGTCATGAATATAGTCCTCCATAGGATTACTTCATATCTTGAGAGCACAAGAAGTTTGCCTTTATTAAGGAAAAACACTCTCTTCCCCCTTTTCTTAGCATAAGGGACCCATCTTTTAGGAGTAAAATTGATCTATATCTAGCTTATCTTTACTGACTTTGGCACCTTTGCTTGCATCAAGTGATACCATCAACCAAAAGTCTCATATGCTTCCTCAACCCATCGATCACAAACAACATTTGTGGTGTCTGAGGCTGACTAGCTATCTTTGCAAGAGAGGATTCCTTGATCATTTTGGTCTAGAGTCTCGGTGCTTTGCACTATGATGTTATAGATATGATTGATTTCATCCTTAATGTCCACATTATTGGCATAGGGGGGTCCTTGGTCATTTGAGAGAGGTATAACTACCCTTTCCTTCCCATTCTCAAATTTCATGTAGTGTCTTTTCAAGGATAACTATACATTATTTGCATAACACCATGGCCTTCTTATAATAATCAGGTAGATGTCCTACTCTCTTAACTCTATTACTTCAAATTCAATACAAAATTTGGTACCCATGATATCTACAACTATGTTCTTTAGAATTCTGATAGGTTGTGCCTGGGTTTTATTGGCCATGAAGAGTACATGAGGGGAAGGTCTCAAGGCTAGCTTACCCATTTTATCCTAAGTAGTCTTGGTCAACATGTTGACCTCAACACTTCTATTTAAAAGAACCTCATAGATAGACCATCTATCAATAGTGGCATCCACTAGGAATTCTTGGTCATATTCAACATTTTTTATATGTCAAACTTCTCATTCCCTCTCCATACATTATATGGTGACCTCAACTTGATTTTGATTTGTATGGTCTAGAAGCAAGTTCTTCAATATGGGCATCATTCCTTCTATCTACAAGAGGTACAAGTTCTCAATTAATTTGTGTACTTCAACTTCTTGTCTATTATGCTTATTTTGAGAGGCAACAACCTACACTTATAGGTCTCAAAATAATGAGAGTTATTGTAGGTTTTGTATTACACTCATATCCTATTGTAATACATCTTTTTGGCATGTTGGGTCTAGGTATGGTCTAGCTTTTTGTTCAGGTCATGTTATGTACTCATTTTGACCCTTATCCCCATATTTTGTTGGGGGATCAAACCAACAATAGATTACACTTGTGAAAGCAATAAACGTGGAAATAAATCAGATAGATAAGTAACTAAAATGATAAATAGCACAGAACAAGATATACAAGAAAACACCCTAAAAACTTGTATTGAAACTCTTTACAATAGGAATACAATTTGAAGAAACTTCATTCTTCCACACCTCTCTTAGATGCACACAAGATCTCTCACTAGATCTCTATTCCTCAAGAGCTCTCTCTCAAGTACACTCAAATCCAACAACCTGGATTGATGCAACTCTGTACTATCCTTCAAACATTCACAATGTTCTACTCTTACAGTTCTACACACAACACTTACAATTCTAAGCTAAGAAGATCTTCCTACATATAGAAAAATAGGAAACTTGAGCATGCTCTTACAACAAACAATTAAGCCTCTTGAACAAGGGCTCTAAAAATAATATTGCTAATAATAGAGACGCAAGCTTGAGTCCACGACTCAAACTTATCATGCAAACACTCGCTGCTGTCCACGGAAATAGATTTCTGGACACACAGGTAACCGACGTCGGTTCCTACCTGTTCGCCTATGACAGTCGTCGGCCGACCATACCGCCGATGTCGGCGCCTCTGCAACTGCTACTAACCGACGTCGGTCTCTCCTGACCGATGCCGGCGTCTGTGTAGACCCGAACCTATTTAAGTATGCTCCTTGGTGAAGCTTTTAGCTCCACACCCTAACAATCTCCCACTTGGAGATAAACTAGCTGCACCAACCTGTACAGCATCATCTTCTAGCTCCTCCGTCTTCAACTCAATCATGAAGACCAATAGAAGTTGAATGAAGATTCAACTTCTCCATCGTAACCGGCTTTGTTAGCATATCAGCAGGATTCTTGTCTATATGAATTTTCTCCAGCTTCAACTCACCATCTTCCAATACCTGCCGTATGAAGTGGTACCTTAGCTGTATGTGCTTGGTTCTAGAGTGAAAGGCCGAGTTCTTGGCCAAATGGATTGCACTCTGACTGTCACTATACAATCTGCAACTCCCATGCTCCCTTCCAAGCTCTTCCATGAACCGTGTCATCCATATCATCTCCTTGCTAGCTTCTGTAGCTGCAATATACTCTGCTTCTGTAGTTGACAAGGCTACAACCTTCTGCAACTTAGATATCCAACTAACCGCTGTTCCACCTACAGTAAAAATATAACCTGTGGTGCTCCTCCTGCCATCCAAATCCCCTGCCATATCTGAATCTACATAGCCATGTAGAGAAGTACCTGAACCTCCATAGCACAAATGCTTGCTGCTGGTTCCTCTCAGATATCTAAGGATCCATTGAACCGCTTTCCAATGTTCCTTACCTAGATTGGCCATATACTTGCTTACTACTCCCACTGCTTGGGCAATATCTGGTCTAGTACACACCATTGCATACATCAAACTCCCTACTGTGGAAGAATATGGAACCTTACTCATGTACTCTACCTCATCATGTGAATTGGGACATTGTTCTTTGCTTAACTTAAAATGTCCAGCCATAGGTGTACTTACTGGTTTTGCATCCTGCATATTAAATCTCTCCAACACCTTGCTCACATAATCTTCTTGAGACAATATCAACCTGTGATTTTTCCTGTCTCTCCTAATGCTCATGCCAAGGATTTTCTTCGCTGCTCCCAAATCCTTCATAGCAAACGTTTGAGCTAACTTCTCCTTAAGCTCAGAGATATCCTGCATGTGAGACCCTGCAACCAGCATGTCATCTACATACAACAATAGAATAATATATCTACCGTTATCAAATCTCTTGAAATACACACAATGGTCTGATTGACACCTACTATAGCCATGCTCAGTCATAAACCTGTCAAATTTCAAGTACCATTGCCTTGGAGCTTGCTTGAGGCCATACAAGCTTTTCTTTAACCTGCACACAAACTTCTCCTTACCCTTGACCTCGAAACCTTCTGGCTGTTCCATATAAATTTCCTCATCCAAATCTCCATGAAGAAATGTTGTCTTAACATCTAGCTGCTCGAGATGCAAATCCTCAAAAGCAACCAAAGACAATACAACCCTTATAGAAGTCATCTTAACAACAGGAGAAAAAATTTCACCAAAGTCAATACCTGGCTTTTGTGCAAATCCTTTTACCACTAATCTGGCCTTATATCGCATCTGACCATCCTCACTTTCCTTCAGCCTGTAGGTCCATCTGTTCTTCAGTGTTCTCTTATCAGCTGGCAATTCAACCAAATCCCATGTTTGGTTCTCTCTTAGGGACTCCATCTCCTCAACCATGCCACGCTCCCACTTACTCCTGGACTCCACCTGTATTGCTTCTTCAAAACTTTCTGGTTCTCCTCCATCAGTTAGCAATAAATAATATAAGGAAGGAGAATATCTAATTGGAGGCTTACTTACCCTTTCAGACCTCCTGATGGGTGTCTTGGACTCGTTCTCAACACGCTGTCCACCCAAATTTTCTGACAGTGACCGACCTCGACCACCTGTAGACCTGTCACTCACCGTCATCGATTCTTCCTGACCGACCTCAGTGCCTGGTCTGCCGACATCGGTCTCTGTATGATCGACATCGGTTTCTGTACTGCCGACGCCGGTTCCTACCCTGCCGACGTCAGTCTCTGTGTTTTCTTGCAAGTGATTATTTCTTTTTCCCGTGAGCTCATTTTGGACCATAACTTCATCCAATTCACTATTGCTCTGCCCAGATTGATCCAGCTTCCTTATCTGATCACTGTACATCACTCTTTCATTGAAAACAACATCACGACTCCTGATTACCTTGTTAGTTCCTAGATTCCAAAATCTGAAACCAAAATCATCTGAGCCATAGCCTATAAATGTGCACCTCATAGACTTAGGATCAAGCTTCTTTCTATTTTCCTTATCTATATGCACAAAGGCTTCACTACCAAAGACTTTGAGATATGAGAGATCTACCTTTTTACCTGTCCATGCCTCTTCTGGAATTCCACCATCTAGAGCTGTAGAGGGTCCTCTGTTAATCAGGTACACTGCGGTGTCAACTGCTTCTGCCCAAAACTCTAAGGGCAACCCTGCATGCAATCTCATACATCTTGCACGCTCCATGATAGTTCTGTTCATCCTTTCAGCAATACCATTCTGCTGAGGTGTCCTTGGAACCGTCCTTTGCCTATGAATTCCTTGTGTATAACAATACAATTTGAACTTAAGACTGCAAAACTCACTGCCATTATCAGATCTCAGGCACTTTAACTTTTTGCCTATTTCATTCTCAACCATAGCCTTCCAAAACTTAAAAGTCTTAAAAACATCAGATTTCTTTTTAATACAGTAGATCCATACCTTTCTTGTGGCGTCATCTATGAATGTAACATAGTACCGTGATCCGCCAATAGAGGCTACCTGAGCTGGTCCCCACACGTCTGTGTGAACAAGCTGCAACTTCTGCCTTTTCTTAGTAGACCCGGTCTTGAGAAAACTAACCCTTTTCTATTTTCCAAATACACAATGCTCACAAAATTCTAGATCCATACTTTTCAAATCTGAAAGCATACCTTTAGACTTAAGTATTGACATCCCCTTCTCACTCATGTGGCCAAGCCTTGAGTGCCACAATTTACAATCCACACCTGAAGTAGATAAAATTGAAGGAGATTTGTTAGTAACATAATTACACAAGTAGAGAGTACCTTCTCTCTTACCTCTGGCCATAACTAGTGCACCCTTGGTCACCTTCCAAGAATCTGCTGTGAGAGTTACTGTACAACCCTCATCACCTAGCTTACCTGCAGAAATCAAATTTCTTTTCAAACTAGGAACATGCATCACATCTCTCAACACCCATGTGTTGCCATTCTGCATCTTCAGCTGCACTTTACCTTTGCCAATTATTTTACAAGGCTCGTCATCCCCTAAGTACACTATTACAAAATCTCCATGGATATAGTCACTGAAATACTCTCTATTAGGGGTAGCATGGAAAGATGCACCAGAATCTAATACCCAAGATTCTATGTTATTATGCAAAGAGAAAATTAAAGCATCCTATGCAATACCTGCAACCTTGGCTTCTTCCTTTCCTTCGTGTTGGTTGTCCTCCTTGGGCTTTTACCAACAATCTCTGCTTATATGCCCCATCTTTCCACAGTTCCAGCATTGTGGCTTCCCGCCATTCCTAGATTTGGATCTTCCTCTCACCTTAGACTTAGATCTTGATCTCCTCTTGCTCTTTTCTTTTTGCCTTCCCCTACTCTCAAAATTTAAAGTGTTCCCAGATGTCTCTTCTGTGCTTTTCCTACGTATTTCCTCATTCAAGATAACACTAACCACATCCTCTACTTTCAAAATATTTGATGCAGATGCAATATTAGAAACTGCCATTACTAAGCCATGCCAGCTTTCAGGCAAAGAACATAATATCAAAAGAGCTTTTATTTCATCTTCAAATACAATATTGACAGAACTTAACTGATTAACAATTCCATTGAAATCATTCAGATGAGTAGAAACAGATCCACCTTCATTCATATGCAAATTAAATAATTGCTTCATAAGATATACCTTATTTGAAGCTGAGGGTTTTTCATACATATTTGCTAACGTGGTCATCAACTCTACCATAGTTTTTTTCTGTGACAAATTAGATATCACAGTGGAGGCCAGACTCAGTCTTATAGACCCAAGAGCCTTTCTGTCAAGAACTTCCCATTCTTCATCCTCCATGTCCTTGGGCTTCTTTGCTATCCCACCTAACGGTAAGTAGAGATCTTTCTGATACAGATAGTCCTCTATCTGCATTCTCCAATGTTGGTAGTTCTTGCCATTAAAATTTTCCATTCTCAGCTTACTTTCTTCTGCCATTGCTTCTCCCACTCAAATAGAAATTCCTGCAGAAACACCTGTGAGCAACCTGTAATCTGTAACCTGTAACCTGTAACCAAGGCTCTGATACCACTTGTTGGGGGATCAAACCAACAATATATTACACTTGTGAAAGCAATAAACACGGAAATAAATCAGATAGATAAGTAACTGAAATGATAAATAGCACAGAACAAGATATACAAGAAAACACCCTGAAAACTTGTATTGAAACTCTTTACAATAGGAATACAATTTGAAGAAACTTCATTCTTCCACACCTCTCTCAGATGCACACAAGATCTCTCACTAGATCTCTATTCCTCAAGAGCTCTCTCTCAAGTACACTCAAATCCAACAACCTGGATTGATGCAACTCTGTACTGTCCTTCAAACATTCACAATGTTCTACTCTTACAGTTCTACACACAACACTTACAATTCTAAGCTAAGAAGATCTTCCTACATATAGAAAAATAGGAAACTTGAGCATGCTCTTACAACAAATAGTTAAGCCTCTTGAACAAGGGCTCTAAAAATAACATTGCTAATAATAGAGACGCAAGCTTGAGTCCACGACTCAAACTTATCATGCAAACACTAGCTGCTGTCCACGAAAATAGATTTCTGGACACACAGGTAACCGACGTCAGTTCCTGCCTGTTCGCCTGTGACCGTCGCCGGTCGACCATACCACCGACATCGGCGCCTCTGCAACTGCTACTAACCGACGTCGGTCTCTCCTGACCGACGCCGGCGTCTGTGTAGACCCGAACCTGTTTAAGTATGCTCCTTGGTGAAGCTTTTAGCTCCACACCCTAACAAATTTGAGGCATAACTTAGGTACGAGCATAATTGGTGGCTAAGTGGTGAATCCACTACATTTAGTTGCCTACACCTTGACTTCGTCTATGAATGTAGGTTACACTTTTGGGCTCCATTTTTCCATTTTCTACTCGTGCCTAATCATTCTTATGCCCTTGTTTATGCCAAGCCTGCCTTATGTCAACTTTTTTGTAAAGGTCAAGGTATTATTTGAACTTATGGGGCCCTCAATAATACCCACATGTGGGATGCGTAAGGAATTCATGTTGATAATGCTTTATTGAGCCACACTTATAACATGAGCATGATGGGAACCTTCTATTACCACATCCTCTGCCTTGCCCTCTGGCATCTTGTTACATCTTGAACCCTATATTTTGTTAGCAATAGCCATAATTACCTTAGTTTGCTTGCCCTCTAACTTATACTATATCCTATCATGCACATCTTTCTATATTTTTGTGCATTTCATCAATCACCTAGAAATCAGTAGTGGTATGGGTGTAGGCATCATGAAAATGACATTAGATCATTATGTTGACTTAGCTAGCACATTGTAACAAAGGATAGTTTTGGACATCATGTGATTCTCAAAAAACTTCATAGCTTAGAATCAGGGTGCACACATTCCTCCGTGGGTATTTAGTTCTATTATGGCGTTCTAACTTATAGTCAGTGCACCATAGTCCACTTTGAGCATCATGCAAAGAGATAAAGGTAAGCTTTTGGATTTGGGAGGCCATAGATGTAATCTATGCCTCCATAAATGGGTTAATCCTAATGTTTGAAGTTATAACTACCTTAGATCTTAGCATGAATTTGAGCACTTCTTGAGGGTCTATAAAAGTCTCCATGTAAGGTGCTCTTCAAAATGGCATGAACAACCCCCCAATGAACCACTATGCATGTTGGGAAGGGTAAATATCATACAATATCTTTGATAGGAGAGTTTTGAACTTTGCATCATACATATGCACACTCTTTAAGAATATTTGGGTAATTTATTTTAGTGTGGTGATGCTCTATTGTTTAAACTCTAGGATTTCAAATTACTTCAATAAAGCATCCTTCAGGGCATCATAGTCAATCATGGCCTAGTTGGGATCAAATTTTCTATATCAAGTGTGGGTGAAATCTAGTAAAGTGGCTTCAAACTGAGTAGCCTTGCACTCTAACTGGGTTATGACTCATGCATGACACTATAGTTCACACTTTAGCACATGTTTTGCAGCATTTTCCACATTGTGATACTCTAGTAGGTGCATATCCATTTCATATTAGATTTGTTGTGGGGGGAAGCTCATACCTAAGGCACTTATCCTCCTAATGCTTTTCTTGGTGATGTTCCTCCAATGTTTCCATCCATAGAGGTAGGTGTTGTCCCCATCATATTGGTGGTGCAATTGATGACATTGGTATTGTGATACTTGATTTTGGCACTAGACCACTTCCTATGGGATGTTTCACACCTTGTGTGGCTGACATTGACTGAGTTGGTATGATTGCATTCAAGTTATATTATAGTGAGCTAAAACCCAATGGTCTAGAGGTAATTATACTTACCTATTTATATGAAATAATATGTTCAATCACAAAGTTATAATCTGAGTCTATAAAACATCTAAAATCTAGAGCATTAGCAGGGTTAACAAGTACTTTTGTATTGTCTTTAAGTAGGGGATCCAGCGTGTGAGCATGCACATTAATTTAAAATGGGGTAGGTGAATTAAGTCTATATGTAGTCACCAAATCTTGTAGTAACTCATAAAATTACACATCCATCAAGTGTCAATCTCAATCCATCATTTTAATATATCTCTCATCTTCACACTATTGTATTTCAAGAGATCCTTCCCATTCGTTGCAGGTCCTCTCATCACTTCCAAGTTATAGTTTCTCTATTAGTTGGCACTATCTCTTATTATAGTTCTATCTTCTAAGCTCTTATTTGTTAATTTGCTCATCCATTTCTATTACGTCTCACCTACAAATCCCTTTTTCCTCCTTTGTGCAGCTCATACACAAAAGTATTTTAGCCTTCTATCCCCAAAGTTTCAAAATCATAATCAACCATTATCTTTGTGAGCTCTACACTGAACTCCTTCATGAACGTGCCTCTAGGGTCACACAAAAATTGGTAATCTACTTATTTAGGGCATGAATATGTTGAGACTATGAACTCAAGTGCATAGTGATTTAGGGCTCCTTACTGCCATTTATCCATCACTCTAGTCCAAGTAATATCTAATGTCTCAAGCCTCTCTATGCACTCCTTTTTCCACTCATAACACCATCCATAGTTATGCCTTCTATGGGTTGAATATGCAACCAACCACCTATACACATGTTCATGTAATGCATAGAAAAATACCTCATATAAAGCATCATATAGGTTATCCTAAACCCATTTTCTTGGCTTTTTTCCTTTGTAGGTTGGATGCTTCTATGCAAAGCTATCTTCCACCTGTTAAATCTAGTGCTCAATTTTTTTGAGCTAAAGTTGGTACAACATTTTTTCATATCAGTGTATCAATAAAATTCAACATGGGTCCCAATAATAGAAACCAAAATGTTGTGAAAAGTCTAAGGTCTCAGTTTACTACAACTAGGCACAGGTGTTGGATGTTCCCTTTTCATTCAACATTTAAACACTCAACTACACCAACATTAATCCACATAAGGCACAAGCCTTATACACTAACCCAAAGCAATTTGAGAAGGAACCAAGGCCCACATTGGGCTAGTTGATCCATGGCATGAGGATTCAAATAGGGGAATTAAATAATTCAATGGAAACTTAAGGTAGATCCCTAAATAAATGCCTTTATTGGATTAAGCTTGGGGTCATGTAGGTGCTTAAAGAACCATAAGACTGCTTTTACTCATACTAAACAAATGCAATTTAAATGGGGATTGGGTCACTAGTGCAGATCTATACTCATCCTTCATATAATATGATGATAACATCATGATAATTATAGGGACTCTATTAAAGCAATGAACTAGTAAAATGCATGAACACTAGTTAACATATTTCAATCAAAATTATGGCATTACAAACATATGCATCTCATTGGAAATACTATAAGACATGTAAAAATAAACACATAGCTCATTTTATGTGACATCATTAGTCATTGATCAAAGTCCATAACAGAGTTTATTTTCATATCATAACATTAACAACCTAGAGGCTCATAGAAGAGCTTGAGCACATATAATCAGAGCTAGAGTGGCCTCTATTCCATTTTAAATCCTTAATGGTAGCTAGAGAGATGTTTATAAATCAAAATAATTATTCCATAGCTTCATTATAGTCCTTTATCTCCTCATTTCCTCTTTAGGATTGAGATCTTTATATAATCCTTTAGGAGTATCTTTGTTAGGGTAAAAGTTGTATGTTGAATGTTGAGATGGAACTCCATCATCATAACCATCATCTCCATGACTCTATGAGCTCTACACTACACTTGTCACATCCTTTCAAATATTCAATGATGCCTTAAAAATCTAAAATATGGTTAGTCATCTACCAATTGGCACAAGATTTACACTACAACCTCTAACTATCTACAAAAACCCATAGGCTAACCACTTGATAAAATTATCATCTCTTAGCTAAGTGGATGTCATGTTGGCACTAATCCTCTACTAATGGGTTAGGGACCCAATAGGTGGACTAGTATGACCTACATAACTAGGAAGAGCATGATGTAGTGTTGACAGGTACTAGATGAGTTGATAGATGGAGATATTATCTAGAGGCCCTACACGGGATATGAGGGTTGGTTTAATAATAGTGTTTAATTAATATGGGTATGAGTGACCTATTGGTTACATGATTTTTAGGTCAATGTATTCAATAGGTTTAAGTATGAGTGAGTGATACAGTAATTTGGGGTTAATCAAGATGTGCCACCAACACCTTTAGTGTGGTTAAGGAGTTCTCAAGCTCTAGTGAGGCCATAGATTAATCCCAAACCATCAACTATAAAGTTATCTTTGATTATATTCATAGAGTAGGATTTGATGATTAATATACCATGATGTGGATGATGTAAGAGTTATTTATGCATATGTATCATGGTTGAGGGATCATAGACGGGCACGACTATTCTCAAGAGGTGGGATCATCATGAAGGATGTGTTACATGTTGAGCCTCTTAAGGTCATTGATGGTAGGTTTCCATTGTATGTTTGTATATTATACTTACTTTGTTACTTATTTACTTGGGTAGGTATCTAATGTATTATGTTTGTATATGTAGGTTCAGGTGATGATGAGTATTGGGATACTACTATTTGGTTTGTGCTTTGAGTATAGACATAGCACATCCCTGATGATGTAATAAATGATGGATTATTAGAGAGGGCCATGGATGTTTCTAGTGTCCATGCTCATTTATTTGATTTATAAGCCATTGCTACTATAGTATATAGGTGAGTAGTTGCTCATAGGGATGAGGCATGTGCAAAGTTATAGAGATGAGTTATGCCTACACCTAATATTATGGGTGGGGTAGGTATCTACATAGTGAATGACTATTTACATCTAAAATGAGAGCATATATATGTGATGGTTGAGTTAAGGGTGTTATAGGAGATAGAGAGTAGACACAGGCCTATATTGAGGTCTCAGAGGGATATTGAGGCCTACAATTCCAGTATGGATGTATCAAAGAGTGACAGTGAGGGGGCTAGTCCTGGTGACCAAGTCCATATTATTGAGTGATTGATAGTATTGTATTAAAACTATGCTCTGAGTTATAAAAATATATGGATGTTTGTTGTTATATGGGCATTGTGTATATTGGTATCTTGATTTGTTGCATCATACATTTTTACATGTGTTTAATTATATTCATTGTGTTAAATGGTGATATAGAAATATGTTATGTGTTTAAATAATGGTAATGAATTGTTTATCTATTTATAAATTTTTTAAGTAGACATGTATAGTGGATTAGGAATGTTAGTTGTTAGTATGGGTGTTATAGGAGTATCATAGGATATCTTAGTGTGAATCATGTAACTATAGTATGCATTATTTGAACCCAAACAACATGGTGAACAAGTGACCATATTGTTCATGTTGTGTTGGTGTATAAGTATATTTTAGAACTAATATTTTTCATGGTACACTTCTAGTATCTAGGTGTGTAGACTCTATAGTAAAAAGTTTAATCAACTATCGTATAAAAATTGTGATTTGACCTCTATGATCTCTAGTAAATATCTTAATTAGTGGTTGAATTGAAAATGTGCTCTGGTCTTTGTGATTATTTCCAAATATCTTAATTGATGGGTGAACTAAGACTATGTTTTAATATTTGTTGTTAATTCCAAATATCTAAATTAATGGCAAAACTGAGACTGTGTTCTCACATCTATGATTGTTTCCAAATATCTTAATTGGTGAGTGAATTGAGATTGTGTTCTAATCTTTGTGATTATTTCCAAATAACTTAATCGATGGGTGAATTTAGACTATGTTTTGATCTCTATGATTATTGCTAAATATATTAATTGGTAGGTGAATTGACACTGTGTTTTGATCTCTATAAACTAGTTGCCATCTTTATTAAATCTTTGGTATGTAATATCTCTCATAAGTGTCCTAGAAACCACATGGCTCATATGATGAGTAACTAATGGCTCCTTAAAGGGAATGTCCTAGGATAACTCAATTGTAAAGAAGTATGATCTAGGAAATTATGTAGAGTGAGATTTTGATGCCCCCTATGTGAATTTTATAATGCCTCTATCGAAATACTTGTCAATACAACCTCAGAGTGCATGATAGTTGTTTTTTGAATGTCCATTTATCTTATGAAAATTTTAATATGGTTTATTCTATATCCTATGCAGATGGTGTGATGGATGGTGATAAGTAGAAGGAAGTGTGATCATCTCCTTATCTAATAATGTAAGTAAGATATCGCAAGGCCTATCTCTTTATAAAAATTATATAACCCCTATTTTTTTGTCTTATGTTCTACTCACTATAGGAGGTGCTCTATGAAGTGGATCTTTTCCCTTGATGAGTATCTTGATTGGTTGATTATATTCCACTTGTTTCTTAATTATAAATGGAGTATGTTCTTGTACTATGTTAGATGATTATGGCTCTAGGAAACCTAAATCTAAATCTACCTCTGAATGTGTAGCAACTAGTCCCAACTCTATCTCCAATGTTATAGTTGTGTTACATAGATGACAGAATGATTTAGCTGTATGATATAATAATTTCTCCTCAAGGATAAAAATAAGGCCTTTATCAAAGATGTATTATAACTCTAATTTTTTTATCAGTAAATTAACTGATGCATACATGACTTGAATCTTACAATGTACTCAGTTATTGGTTTTCTCTCACCCTAGTGTAATGAAGGTAATTTCCCATATGTGACTCAAGGTCCCTTATTCTTTATATAGTGCCTAAGAAAGACTACTTATAACTCATCATATGTATGTAGTGAACCATTGGGATGTGCATGATGAAACCAATTTGATGCCTCACCTTATAGATACTTTTGGAGAGTCAAATTGTTAGTGACATGTGCCATGGATTTTTCATAACCCTAAAGGTGCAAGTATGGGTCTCTATGTACATCAAATTTTGGTAACACTCTATCTAAAAGTTGGGTGGGAAATTTGTAGTGAATATTATGCATGGAATAGGATTGCCATGGATGGCATTAGAATCATCCCAAGAGTGGTATGCTTTACTTTCAAGTGTGATATGGTGTACTTGTTATTGTAAAGTACCCACAACATGCATCAAGTATATTATCTCTTGTGAAGGTATAATATCATCATTAAGTGGTTCATATGACTCTTGAATTTTTTATTAATCTTATCCATTGGTACACTTACTTAGGAAGCTTTTTTAGGGAGGATTGGTTTTATCTCTACAACCTTTGGAGGGGTGATAGCTTGGACCTAGTGAGAGGTAAATGGGCTATCACCCTCGTGGAGGTTAGGTTGGGAAATATGTTCTACTTTAGTAATGGGGGTTGAGGGAGATTTAATGGTATCTCTTATTTCCCTAATTTTCAAAAAAGTATCACATGTTACTGGACTAGAAGATACATTATTATCATGTGAATGTAAGTTATGTAAACTATGAACATAAGAATAAGTGCATGTGTGTTTTTAAGCATTGAAACTAGCTTCAGTTTGAACATGATAAATAGGTCAAGTAGGGAGAGAAATAAAATGTTTAGACTCAATGTCTTCTTCACCAAAATCATAGTAATCATCATTATTCCAAAGTTTATCAAAATTAGAGTTTAATTCACTTGTAGAAGTAAGAGTAGAAGAATAATCATCACATGATCACTAAGAGAGAGAGTAGGAAAAGCTTTTGATTTTTTACTACTATGTAATATATCATCATGTGTTGGTATAATGCAATTCATGTCTTCACTAGTTATGTGTGGAGTGCATGTATGATTATTACTTTCAATCTTGGAGTCAAGGATGGAAAAAGTAGCAATCATGTTTTCATTTGGCATATTATTACATGTAGGAAACGATTTAGAGATATTTACATTATCAACATTTTGCAAAGAATCTTTGTGTTGAGATTGGAATGTAAAATAAGGTGATAAAATAATTTCATCTACTTTAGTTTGTGCATTGGTAAAAGGTGTAATATCATTTATACATAATTTTTCAAATTTAACTGAGAAGGATAAAGAAGATGCATTACTTTTTTTTATGTTGCTTGAGTCATGTGAAAGTCTATTTCATTTTTTGCACTTATATTGGTCTAATTTAAATAAGGAGGTAGAGAAAGTGGTTAAAAAGATAGGATGACATTGGAATAAATCACTACCAACAAGAATTTATTTTGGCATTATATTGTTAGTTTGATTTTGAGGTGTAGGAGAAGAGGGAGAGGAAAGAGAAAAAGATGCATCTAGTATATCCTCATCAACACTTTCATTATCATGCTCATAGTAATCCTTATATCCATCATTACAACAATAATCATCATCATTATAAATTAAATCATTATCATGTGCTAATGTTCAATCTTGAAAAATTACCCATTCATTATTATAATTATGAGAAAAATTCATAAATGCATCAATTGGGTGAGGGGTAAGAGGCTTCTTGAATGTCATTTTAAACTTACCAAAGAAGATAGTCTAAATAATAGAATAAAAAAAAATGCTAGGTAAAATGTAATCTAACATAGGTATATATGCAACTATGAGAAATACTTAGCCCAATAAATAGAAAAAATCAAGATTGTACTTAAAACCCTAAGGTCTGGTATTTAGATATATAGGGACCTAGTATGTGGATCTAGGGTTTTATAAGGGTTGTTTGGAAAACTTTAAATTATATTAAATTAATGAAACCCTAGTATAGGATTGATTTTGATGAGTAAGGTGTTGCCAAAAATCATAAAAAATAGAAGTTTTTAACCCTAATTTAGTGCACAAAAAATGAAGGTAACCCCTAAGCTAAACTAGGCTTTTAAGCAATATTCAAAGTAAGTTAGGTTAACCAAATATTTTAATAGTTTAGGAATTAGTAGATGTAAATCCTAGGTTGTTAAAGGGTTGAGTATAACAATAAATTGAAATGAATACATGAAATAATTAATTTGGCAAGTTCTTCCCAAAATAGTAAAGATGTAAATAAAGTGTACTTATCAGGAGTGAAATAGGTATTTCTATGACTTGGGAGGCTAGACAGGCTTAGAGATCAACCATACATATTTAATTCTATGACAATAGTTGAAAATAGACTTTAGATAGTAACACCCTTATTATGATAATAGTGTCATGTGGTGCTAGTGTCTAATTATGGTGCTAGTGTCCTTAAAAGAGTTGTCTAAAACTTTTAAGAAAGATATAGGAGAGTTTGAGGGACTGTAGGTGATTCTATGAATTTTAAAAGCTTGTTTATGTCATTATTTTGCATGAAAATAATTCAAAACCCTAATGAACACTTGCACACATGAAACAATAATGGATCAAATACAAAAGAAAGAGAAAAACTAGGTTATGGGATATTACGATCACACAAGATAGAATCCTTGTTATCCTATCCACTACCTAAATTAACCCTAATGTTAGGGGTCTCAGATCACATGTAGTTATCACTTAGGAAATGTGTATAATCAAGACACATGATATGCTAGAATGACTTTTATTTAGGCCCTTCTTTGATCAAGTATGCAAGTCTAGATATGATAGATGAGTAAATATAGTGTGTTAAGTTATATTATTGACTAATTTTATGTAATTATGTGCCAAGATAGTAAGTGCTAGATGTAAAATGCCTTGTAAGTCTCTTTATGTAGAAGGAAATTTAATTTGAATGTAATATCTTGTTCACTAGATGACAAGATGCAAAATAGGGATAAAAAAACATAAGAGAAAGCTTAAGGGAGGGTTAGGACCCAAAACATAAAAAAAAAATGATCATTGGACACTAGCACCAAAAGGTGGACACTAGAACCATGTGCTACTACTATTTGGATATGGGTGTTAGTGTCTTGAGGTCTAAAAATAGAGTTAAAACTTGGTAAAATAGGCTAGGGGGCCTTGTGACTAGGAGGGGATGACTCAGGACCACTAGGGGTGAAACAAATAAAGTAAACAAGACATAATAAAGTCTAAAAGACCCAAAAGTACCATGTGAACAAGAGCTACATTCATCACTAAGACCTTCATGTGAAAGAGCAACAAAAAACATAGTACTTATGGTTGCTTGACCAAATTAGGGTGTATATATAGAGATACCATGTTTTGGTCATTTTGTGGGCACCATCAAGTGGGAAAAATTGACCATCAATAGTTATGGCATGCCTGGTATGATAAATTTGTATTTAAATTGAAATTTTTGAGTAAATCCTCTTAATTTACATTAGAGTCAGATATTTGTGTGATAATTTTACACCCATCTACTTTCATAGGTAATTTTTAATCATCTAGCAAATTTTATGGTCAAAATAAACCAAACATAAGAAGTTTCAAACCTTGCCTTACCTTCAAAATAAATAAAAAATCCAAGTATATTTCAAAGCAAGCTTCATTTTTATATATTTCCTTGTTGCTCTAATGAAATTAGACTATAAATGGCACACCCACAAGTCCTTCATTTTGTATATTAGAATTTTAGGAGCCCAGTAAAGGTACAATAATGGAATCCAACCCCTAAATATACTTTAAAGATTCTTCCTACATTCAATGGAAAACATTTTATCAGTTCAATAGAGCACATTAAAGATGTGGAAAATATATGAGTATTACATAATATCATACAAAATGATGTTACACTTAGATTTTTTGCTTCATCAATCAAAGGAAATACACAAGAATCATTTAGAGGATTGGCTTCTCAAATAATATCAAATTAGGATCAGCTTGGTGAGAAACCACACAAGTATTTTAGAAAAGGGGTGGGTGTTGTATTTTTTATTCAATATTTAACTAAAATCAAGAGGGTGGCCATGGATTATGTGTTAGATTTGACAAAAAATGAAAACTGATACCTGTATATGTTCATCCTCCATTGACTATGGTTTTCTTTTATTATTTAAAAGCTTTTAATTATGATATTGCATTAATGATACAAGGTCTAGGTGGAACACTACTAGAAGATTATGAATCCATTGTTGCAGTTGAAAGTGACCTTATAAATGCTAGTGTGTTAGCTCCTATTCATGTAGTACCATTAAACCATGAGCTTCATAAAGTTTCCCATAATCCCAAAAGCTCTGGCATTCAAGTCTTGAGCTTACCCTAACCATCCAATCATTCGTCCATGATTGGGATAATAAGCTTGTCACATAAGTTTTTAATGACTTTCTAGCTTTAAAAAAATAAAACTGACATTTTATGTAATTTAGTGATTTCATGTAATGTCTTCAAGCATATATAAAAAAATTCAAATAGCCATACAGTAGGCCCATGACTAGCTAGTTCTTCAAAATTCTTTAATACTTTGTCCCCATCCCCCAAAAAGTACAATAATATTCAAGATGGAGCCTGAGAAATTACTGGAAAATAAGTATGTATTTTTCCATTATGATGAGATTGAAGATCCAAAGGAACAAATAAAGAATGAAAAGCCTAATATATAGATGAATCATGCATAAAGCAAATGGAACTTGAATAAATAAGAGAATCATAATGAGTTATTCATTTCAGAATGGAGTGATGATGATGATGAGGAGGAGGAGGAATTAACACCTATAGAAGAACTAAAATGGAAAAAAATACTTGAGGAAGAGCCCATGGAGATTGACAAAGAAAAAGATTTATTATCTACTTTGAAGGAAGGCTACAAAATTATTGAGAAAGAATGCCATGTTCTCTTTCTTGAATAAGAGCTGCCAATGGATTTATTCTTTGCTATTAAGAGTGGTTATATTCTTATTGATTTAATAGAATGCATTATATTCTTTGAGGTATAGTACATTAATGCATATCCTACTACTATCACAAGGGATGAATACCACAAGGATCCCAATTACATTAATAATAAAGTGGAATCCCATGCTTAAAAATAATGCATAATCTTTCCTTTAAAGGTGAGTTATCTAATTAGATTCTAAGCCCTCTTAGAATTAAGTAAAGAGAATCCACTAGTTATGTTCATAACATAACATGACAAAGAGCCAAAAATTTATTAAAACTTGGCTTAGAATCAAGTAAAAAGAATCCACTAGTTATGCTCATAATATAACATGAGGAAGAGCCAAAATTTTATTAAAACTTACCCTAAGTAGTCATTTAAGTGAAATCATAAAAATGGATATGAAGATTGATGCATTATTAAGTGAAGGTGGATTATAAATAAAAATAAGAGGCCCAAAAATTTAAAATTTAAATTTTCTTTTCTTATGTATGATCACAATTTCTACCAAATTAAATTCTTGAAGGTTGATTATAAATAAAAATAAGAGGCTCAAAAAATTAAAATTTGAATTTTCCTTTTCTTATGTATGATCACAATTGCTATAAAATTAATTCTTAGTTCAATTTAATAAAAATAGGAAGCTATTGTTCAATTTTAGTTAATGGGTTTGTATAAATCCCCACTCATGTTTTGTTAGAGTAAGATTTCTAATATTTTGAAAAATAAGATGTATTATGCATAATCCTGCATAGTCTATTTGGACTTGTGTATGTGTTTTTGTTTTCATAAATAATTATTTAATAGTGTCATAAGGGAATTTCAAAGATTAACAAATTTTAGAAGGAAGAAGAGAAATAAAAATGTCAAGCTCAAACCTTGTGTTCTGGGCTATGTCTACATACTGGTGAAGTTATAGAGCTATGAAAGTAATATAAAAGAATATTTTTTTCTCAAAATTCTTACCTTTTAAATATATATTTGTGCTAAAAATAGTAATTGGGTCATTTTTTGAATCGAACAACTTTTTATAGAAGTTGTTAGGAAAGAAATCAAAAGCCCAAATTTGTAATGTAGAAATGGAAGAACATTTTAATAAATTTGTAGATCCAAAAAGATAGAATTGAAAAAAGAATTTAATAATAAAAAATGTTCATTCTTGTAAAAAAAAATGAATACAAATAATTTAATCATTTTATTTTAAAAACTTAAAATGATCTCCAGTCATTAATTTTTTTAATCTAACAGTGTGAGATTTTGAAGAGATCCTACTGATGTCATATCCAATAATACCCTCCATCTATTAGATTAAAAGAAAATCCTCCCAATCCATTGATCTCATAAAGCTAAATAAAAGCTTAATACCTTAAAATAATTTTTTCAGCCATAATGAAAAATTCAAGAATAGATGGCAGCTTTGAGTTGCTTTGATAAAGGAGGATGATCCCAGTGAGACTATCAGATATGCACCAAAAAGGGAGAAGTACCACTGATTGAAAAATTAAATGATGGAGTGCACGAATTTTCAATCCGAAATCTTTTCCATGAGAAAAATAATGAAAGGCAAAATTTGAGCCCTTCCAACCATTGATATTTCCAACTTCCAAAGATGTGATATTTTTGACATGTGGAGAGCCTAATCCCTTTTGAAAATCCAAGATGACATAATAAACATTAGATGTATTGCATGGACCTCCAGTCATCAGATCTTAATTTATTAAAAGGATTTAAAAATTATATAAAGAGCTTAAATGAAGGGACCCCACTCAGCATCATTTAAAATTCAAAATTCCCCCAGTCTATCAGATCAAAGGGTTCATCTCCAGCCATCATGCTCAAAGGTAAAATCATAAAGTTAATGCTTCAATTATGATCTCTAATATCTAAAGGTGAGAGCTTGTTTTGGGAGGAAAACATACATCACATATCCATAAGTGCCTTAAGCCATCTCATCAATCCCAATCACATGGACCATAATTACTGATCTTTTGAAAGCTTGTAATCAAAAGAACATAAAGATAAAGGCCCCATCTTGGATTTCAAGTTGTTGATATTTATAAGATCTAATGGTGTGATTTCATTTAGAAATGATTGTTGATGTTGCATCTATAAATTACCTTAGGTTATCATATCAACACCTAACCAAATCCCCCTTTCATTTGTCCCATCAATCATAGAATATATTGGTCTTAAGCTCATATAAGAATATTGAAGCTTAAAAAACCACAACATGAAATCAATAAAATGAAGAGGTCGATTTGCAAAAAAATGTCTAAGTAGATGATTAGTGCAAATCTTAACATTTTTATAGTAATGTAGAGATGATCAAAATTTGTTGAAAAGGTTCACGTGAAGAAGAAATCAGAAGTTGTAAAAAATTTAAATTATGATTAGCTTTGAGGGATCTACCCCTTGACCCACCTTGTACCACAATATTAAATGCACATAGGGTGATACCTTAAGAACCTGCAAGGGACATTTCTCCTTGACCTCATTGGGAGCTACTAAACCCAAACCCCCACCTTTTGAATTTCAATGCCAAAGGAAATATTGATGAGAAAAATTCACTAGATGAAGAATAGATTTTATTGATTCCTTACTTAATGGATGAAATCTAAGATTATAAAATTGACATTATGAAGGCAAATTGCTCTTGAGAACTGCCAATTTTTTCAAATTCTCACACCCAAACTCATTCATTTTAAGTGGTTTATATTATTTTAAAAGAATTTCTTTAACCCAATCTTCAAACAATTATCTGAATGTAATGAGCTATATTTAAATTCAAATTTCAATAATGGGCTTTCCCCAATATTGAAAAATTCTATCTTGTGAATTAAAAGGATAGGTTACATATGAATTTTAAAGGCTTCATTATTTCAAGGATAAACCATGCTTTATTAAAATCCATTCATTCAAAGGAGAAGTGGTGGAAATGTTTCAAGGAGCCCACCATGATTAAAAATTAAAAAGAAAGTCTTCCCTTAATTTAAAGTATGCGAAAGTGGATAAAAATAAAAATAAATAGAAAGAAAGTATGCAAGGACAACATGGGCATCATGGACAACCTGGAAACAGATTTCTTGAGCCTTAAAAAAATAGAATAAAGCTAGAGCAATGAGAACGTGTAAATTTAAATTTAATTATGATAGTGGGATGCTGAAATTAATATCATTTTCCTTCTCTTTTATTCTCTTCTAATTTTATATTATGTAATTGCTCATTTTGAACAAAGAGATGATTTTCCTGTAATTCTATTTCCCTTAATTACTAAATTCAAATATGAATCCCTATTATTTTGTTTTTTTTAATATCCTAAACCTTATTTTTGAATATAATTTGAATGTGCATAATTTAGGTAAGTGAAAATCTTCGGTGACTATCTTTTTTCTACCCTCTAGATTCCATCTTGTTGGTAACCTTATGTTGCTTCTTGACTTTACATTCATTTTATTTAGTATTTTTCACTTACCTTCTTATATATTTCTAGTATTGAGTTTGTATAGGTAGGGACTCATTCTATTTTATTATTCTATTGCATCACCACATTTGTTTTCATGTTTCTCTCTTCCTATTTCCCTTCTAAGTTTTATTTTCATGTTGGTAGAGTAAAATTAGAGTAGAATACATAACCAACTATCTTTCAAGGTTCAATGAAAAGATAAGTCCCACACTGAGAAGAGATACTATATTTTAGCCATTTGCGAGTGCCATTAAACATAAAAAATGGACCATTAATGCAACATGAGCCTCCTCTTTGTGACATTTTCTTAGAAAATAATATCTATTACATCTACCCAAAAATCTTTTTGTAATATGTTTGCAACTATTTTCAAATCACACTCACATATGTAAAAATTAAAAACAACACACAAGGACTAAAACATTTTTATAAAACTAAATGATGCAACCATGGTTAGGGATCTCAATTAAGAGATTCCTTAGACCACCCAAACTTAAAAATTACACAAAAAATATGCAAATAAATATAGTAACAAACAACTCATATCATTATTTGATTTATGTCTTAGGAAATTACAAGGCACATACACAATGAAAACAACACAACAATATCAAATTAGATGCATTACAACATTATATCCTCAGATATTTGTTTGTTATCTCATGGACTTTGCAAGTTTAACTATATCTCAAAATAGTTACTAAGAACTATCTTTCAGCTTCTAACCCCAAAAATTCTCTCCAAAAGGAATTCCCTTTGCACAAGTTTAGGGTAATGTTTATAAAGGCACAAGACCCACCTACTTACATTAACTACTTAGAAACCCACTAAAAACATTAAATAATTAGCATAGCCTCAATGATAATACATCACAATAGAGTATATTAAATAGTAACATAACTCAATACACTATAACACATCACATGTAACATGTTATCCTTTTATTCTGATTCTAATTTAACCTTCCCAATAAGAAATGGTTAGTTAGATGAGATCAAGACCTTTTTTCCATTGATCAGATCATAAGGCCCATTAAATGTCTTCATAAGCTATGTGTTTCAATTGATAGATATAATAGCATCAAATGAACATATTATATTACCAAAAAACCCATATATATCATGAATTTTACCACACATTACTACAAGGTTCCCAAATAGCTCTAGAGTATGTGGTAATTTTATATCAACTATAAAATCTATAAATTAACTATACTAATGCTAGACTAACTCCTAATATCAATTTCATTCTCCAATATTACCATAATTTAATGAAAAATTTATGTGGTGAATATATAACTCCAATAAATTTACAATTATCTTTCTTCCATAGAAAAAACTAGACTATGAGGTGACTTCATTAAATGCCGTGATGCTCCAAAAGATATTATAGACCTTAGAAATGTTTCATTCATCTCCGCACTACTTCACTTGATCAAAAGACTTAATAAACCTAATCGCATAAATATTTGCAAGATTATTCAAACTATGACAATAATTGTGCAAATTAATAGACTTGTACCAAACTTTTTAAAAAGGATTAATTCACATAAACTTGCACAAACTAGACTTAACTAATCTGACATATTTTTGGTTGATATAGGATTACATGTGATCCTAAATGCTTCTTCATCAATCATTATCACTTTGAGATCTATTCACATCGATATCATTTAAATATATATTATTATAACTTGTAAGAAAAAATAAAATAGTAGGAGGAACACTCACTTCAATTCCAAATTCCATTTTCTTTTCCAAACAAGGTTAGGGTTAACCAAAGGAATTTCAGCAAAATCAATAGGTTTATAATTTATCCTAACACTCTTCCTATTTGGAACCTCATATCTAATTAATTTATATGGAATAAGATAAAAACATGCACACCATGTAAATACCTTAGGGTTTGAACAATATACAAGCCAATTAATTGAGTATTTTGAAAGAAACACACAAGATTTGTGGCTAATAATTTTAAAATAATAAATGGAACAAGCCCAACAAAAATCAGATCTATCACTAAGGAAACAATATCTAACCCTAGAAGGTTACAAAGATGTTAGAGTATATGGGTTGACTAAAATGTAATATAATAAAGTGGGTTATATTTCAAAATATGATATATTTACCATACAACATGTGATTAAATCTAATGAGACCTAAACAGTAAAATTAGACTTAATTGCCAAACTAATTCTAAAATTGATAAATTTATAGTTTTGAGGAATATCATATTTTTACACAAATATAGAAACAATGATCATAATCTAATAATACATTATAGATTTTATGGAAACACATTAAGAATACATAAAACTCATAGTGACGTGAGTACCTTGTTGAAACCATACACTTGATACTCATGGTTACAAAGATTGTATACTAAATGTTTCTAAAAAATAAAAGATAGGTAGAAATTGATTTGATGATTTTGTTCATTGAGTCTAGGGCTATAAAATATTCACTTGCCTTTTTGAAATTCCATACATATCTTTGGGAAATTCTCTTTCTTCAAAACCTTAAAAGTGTAGCTTAACTTGTTGAAGATAGGAAAAAACTTTGTTGTAGGGCTTGTGCTCAAGATCAACAAGGTTTTAAGCATTGACTACTTATCAAGGCCCCTAAAAATCTAAAATAATAATAATAAACATGCCAATTATAATAAAATTAAACCAAGGAATTCAATGTGATGTAGAGTATAATCTCATAAGGGACAACACATGTGTTATATCAGAATTAAGGGATAGAAGAGGAGATTGCTTTGATAGAGAGTCTCTATGTTATATGCATTTATGCATAGCTCTATGAGTTTTAGTGCTATAACTAGTGCTTGATATCTTCTATAATGCAATGGTAAATGCATGCTTTTTAGGTTTCCTTATATTTTTAATTTATGATTTAAATATTTAAATTAATTTCTTTTACTCATTCTCTATATGCCCTAAATGAAATAAAGCACTTGTATCTATAGACTTATTGAATTAAAACTAGGGACATGTTGGTTTGTAAGCTAACACACAACATGCAAGAAATGCCAACAAATTAGGTTTCAAACCCTGGGGGACCCAAAACTAAGTCAAAGGGGCCTAGCCCCAAAAATGTACATTGTATGTTTTTAGTAGAAACACTAAAAACTCAGGGAAATAGGGGAGAAGAGAGATAAAAATAAATGTAACTTGTTGAGAAATACTTAAAAATATAAAAACATAATAACTAAAACATAATATAAATAAATAATTGATAAACACAGAAATACCGTAGAATAATACAATTTTATGCCAAATAATCACTCCATAAATGCTCTTGATAAGTGATTTTTTATTACATTAGAGGTGTTTTTATTCTCATAACTAGACCATAGATAATCATCACATCAAAAATATGTCATTCCCATCATATCTGATATTTGTTTAAAATATTTAATAAAAAATAGTCACCAACTAGAAAGACTTGTTGCCATCTTACAATTTTAAAAACTTATCCGTGTCACTTCATAAAATGCATCACTTTCAACATGCCAAATTAATATCCATTAAATAGAATTTTCTATTGGTTTGATTGATGTATTTAATAATGTAGCATTATTGGTATTATAAATACAATTCATGGATATTGGCAATCCAACATTCAAGTAACGAACAAGCAATATTATGAGTGTGTTTGAGATATTTTTGTTTTCATTGAAGGTGGTAACAAGAATCCATTAGCATGAAGAAGAGGAAGTGTGCATAACTAAACTCATCACCCAATATATTATAATGAGGGATAAGGTAATATTATATTAGGGGTTTTTTTTTTTTTTCCTTTTAACATGGAGTATATGATGATTCAGTGATTATGCACGGTTTTCAAAAAGTGAGTATGAATGTTTATTTGATCTAAAGGAAATATTATTATTTTTATTTTAATAATAGTGGAATAAGAAGAGCATGATGCATTTGAAGAGAAAGAGGTGAAAGATAATATAGAGATCCAAGTAATCCTAAGAGTGGTTAGCATTATTGGATCATTAGATGTAGATGAAATTTATTGATAATCTAGCCTTTAAGATGGTTGGTGCCTCTAATAAATGAGGTACTTAGTATATTTTATTATAATTGTATGCTTAGGGTTCAAGTAATCTTATCTATTTTTTTCAGAAGCATATCAAAGTTTTGTCTACATGAATTTGTCCTTTTAAGTTTTTTAAAACTAGGTTTTACACCTCAGACTAAATTTTGAGGATTTAATGTGTAAGAAAAGACATTTAATAATAATAGGTAACTACTAGATGTTATTATAATGTGTGTTTTTATGATAAATATGTGATGAATGTTTTATGAATTAACATGATGATATTTAATTCTTTAATAGATTAGTTTATATGTTGGTAATTATAATTATTTTGCAGCGTTTATTTTTTGAAGTATGCGGTATGGCATGCTAAAAAGTGGGTTTAAGTTTTGACATTTATTAAGTTTACATCTAAAATTTTAGAGTGTTACATCTAGGGTTTTACATTTTGGATGTAGCATTGTTGTTTTTATTGTTGGTTGCTAAGATTTTTGGGTATGAAAGGGGTGAGGGGTAAGGTATCTATTCTCAATCTATGTGTATTATGTAATATAGAGGTTTACTTATGGTTTTATTTCACCCTTAATTAAATGGTAGGTTACTGGGGTTACCAAAATGAGATTTGTTGGGCAAATTATATCCCATGTTTTTTAGAGTTATTATTTTTTTAACAGGTTACACATGTAAGCTTATGTATTGATAGGGGTGTATCTTCACTATTATATTATGAAGTTAATTTAGCACATGTAGATTTACGTATTTATACTTAATGGTACATAAGTTAACTGTAATGTGTTTTGAAGTTTGTCACATTTTGCTTATTTTTGAAGTCATTTTATCTTTTTGTCTATTGAATGCTCTGATGCATGACATTAAGTTGTTTATTCTTGTATTTTGGACTCTCATGTAAGTCACTCCCAAGTAGCTATAATGATTGTTTTTGAAGTGTGTAGATAATATATTTCATTCTAATACTTATGTAGAATGCCCAACTTCATTGTTCTCAGAATATATGATTATACATATTTTTTGTTTTTGTTTCTTAGAATTATAAAGGATGTTTTTGAGTTGGATTACCTTATGTTATCTTATCATTTTTTAATGCTACACCATTAGGTTTTCCTAATTTACATAATTTATGTCTTGATTCATTTTTGAATTTTTGTATTAATCCACTTAGGGATAACCCAAGGATAGATTCATCATTGCATCAAAAATATGCCATTCCAGTCATTTTCAAAGATTTTGAAGCAATAAAATCAAATTTAGAAAGGACTTAATAGTATTAAATTCAAACCTTCATTAGGATAAGCATCATGTCATATGATTGGACATGTAGAACTGTGTGATTAAAATTGTTGAGATATCATAAATAAAAATATCATAAGTGTTATAATCGAACATGTATGACAAATTTAATAAAATAATGGGTTTTTAATAATAAAAAATAAAGAATATTCATCATCTAGAAAGACATGTCGTCACCTTATAATTTTAAAAACTTATTGGTGTCATTTTATAAAATACAATGCTTTCATCATGTTGAATTGATCTCCGTTAAAAGGAACTGTTCTCTAGATTGATCAATGTATTTAGTAATTTAGCTTTTATTATGTCCACATAAAAGTCTTAAATAATTTTTTTTCTTTCAATCATTATTAACTAGAAATATTTCCTCTTAGAATGAGAAATATTTTTGAGAAATATGTCCGTAATATATTTTTATTGAGATTTAAGTTATATTTTTGGATTATATTCTTTTAGCAACCATAATGAAAGCTTATTTAATTTGTAATAACTATTTTTTTATGGTTTTCATTTGCCCCATAAGTTAGGATTAAGATAAAGTGGAATCCTCCATTGTTGCTCCTTGGTGGTGGAGATAAACCCCTATTACATTTCTAAAAGTATTAATCAACAATTATTGAGAGTTTTATATTAAAATTGATGTAGATAGGATGCATGGTATGTGAATTTTATTGAATCCTTATAACATATTAAGTTCTTATTAAAGTCTTCCAAGTACACATGCTATTGTTTAATGTTCTCTTAAATATGACATATAAATTTCATAGTTAATAAAAATCATTTCATATATGTCGAACCATTATAAATACATTTATTAAATGCATGAAATGATTTAAATAGAATTTAGAGAGCCTATAAAAAAAATTAAGTCTTAATTTTTAAGATGAATAGCCACTTCTCTTTCGATGAATCTCAACACACTTTATCATCATATATACCAACTATGACATTTGAAAGATGCATGCACTGAAACATATGTAAAAAAATCCATAGACTTATCCGATTATGTTGTCTATTTCATGTGGTTAATATAGTAGGGTATCCCCAGGGAGATCTATGAATCTCTCATGACTATTAGGTGGATAGTTACTATAATTATCATAATACTTTCTCTAATCCTACTAATTGAGACATGTCATTCCAATCAATATTGCCCTCTGCATTTGAAAATTAATATAACTAACTTCCCCATATTTTTGTGGTACATTGGATTATGCATTATATTTTGTTGGCTCTTTTATGTTATTATCATTATTATTTTCTTGGTTATGTAGTTTTTCTTTTTTGTTTGTAGCTATTTTATTTTGTAAAAATAAAATAGGTGTATCTTGGAAAATGAATGCAATGTGATCATAATTCTAGTCAAGTGTTGCATTCATTTATCTTGTCCACATTGTATTGGTATAAATTAATGTCAACGTGGAATATAATTAGACAAACTTTAAGACCAAGAGTTATACATGATTAAATGGAGTCTATTATGAGTGGTTAAGTTAAAATAGTCTTAGTCAAATGTTCAATGTTGCATCCAAGATATATTCACAAAGTAAGAGTACAAACATTAATTTCACAAGTGTTATCAATTGTGATATTGTTGCATTGCTTTGAAATATTTGTCCATTGATGAGGACATCCAAAACTGATGACTAGTTGGTAAAACACATGAATTTTGTTAAATATTGAAATCAAGATGAGAGTAGAATTTGAGCACTATGTATCCAAAAATAGCTTTACATTGCATTACATTATGTAACCCAACCACACTATGTTGTTGGATGGTGGAGCCTGATCTTATTATAATGCCCAGTTACCAACAAGGGGGTGTGTGTGTGTGTGTGTGGGGGGGGGGGGGGGGGGGGGGGGGGGGGGGGCGGGGGCGGGGGGTGGGTGCAAGGGGGGAATGCCCCCCCCTCCCCCCACAACTATGGTTTCCATGGGGGTCTAGGGGTCCCGAAGCACAAATTTTATGAAAATACATTATAAAATTTTATAATTTCATAATAAATATGGATCATTCACTATTAGATCACAGATCTAATGGTATAAATTATGTTGGTGCATTTTTTCCCAAATATGTAAATCTCCTTTGATATGAGGAAATTATAATCATGGTGGCACACTATGTGTGAGTGAATATGATATTGCAATAGATGTATTATAGGTTTATCCCTTCATTTGTTGGACTGAATAAGATAAAAACTAGTTATTTCTATGTGGACATAGCCCATATTGGGTAAACCACGTTAAAATTATGTATATATTGTATTGTGTTTTTTGAATTTTATTTCCATCTTTATTTCATTAATATTGGTCTACATTATATATTCCTAACATATGCATGTGAGACTAACTTTCCCAAAATAGATGGAAGAAAGGCATCAAGCCAACATCCTCATACATGTGAGATAATCTCCCCAATACACACAACTAAGAAATATAAATAGAAGTTTAGGAAAATCCTACACACTAACACCCCCCCCCACCCTTAAGCATAGCTTAGGTGGGTAGAATAAATAGGTCTAAGTAACAAGGCTTAATGAGGTACCCAAGTACAAAACAAATCTCATAAAGTGGAGAAAGGGATAAAACCTTTAGGAAAAACTCCCCCCACCCCCCCCCCCCCAAAAAAAAAAAAAGAGAGAGAAAATAAGAAGAGAGGGAAAGAAGACCCCCCACCAAGATGATGTTCAATCAGTGTATAATCCAAGTATAGCTCACAAGATGACCAATGTCGATAACAAGATCCTCTGCTTGAAGACTAAAGAAGTTTCATCTGCATCAAATAATGTTTTTTCCCTTTACCAAAGGAAGAACCTGATGTGTGTACTATAATGACCATTCCATAATAGAAGATGAGGGTAGTAGTACAAAGGTCTTTAAATATGGTCTAAGGCTAAAATATGGCATAGGTCTAGAAAGATGGTGCATAGGAATAAAAAGTAATGTCATTAAAGTATACCTATCATAATAATGACATGGAAAATTCATTGAAAAATGTCCATATGAATTGAAGAACATGGCTCAACAACTCTCAAAACTAAAGAAGATACTATAGATGAAGCATACAGATCCATATAATGAATATCCATAGTAACAGATGTGTTGTCAAAGTTATCACTAAGTGTACTCTCACTTAAAACAAAAGAGTCCTTAAAAGTAAAAATATGTGATGGCTATAGAAGAACAATATTCTGAATAGGAATGAATGTTGAATCTGAAAAAAGATAACTAAGGTTTGGCATAATCTCATTATGTAGTGGTGGCTCAATAGAAGGAAGAAAATTATCCATCAAGAAAATGTCATCACAATAAATAAAAGTAGGAATAGAGAGTACAATAGTCTTCAAAGAGAAAATAGGAAGAAGAGGAAGAGGAGTGATAAAAATCTTAGATGGATCTCCAAAAAGAATTTGAAGAGTGATCTAAATAGTGGAAGGACACTCTATGTGCTCCACATGGTGGTGTAGATCCCATGAAATGTGCATCAATAAATGACCATAGACATAGTCACAAGAGTTGGCCTAGTCATTATATTGACAAGGGTCAATGGGAATCAAAATCTATCCATATAAAAATGGAATAAGGTCCTATTCTGTGAGCAAGCATTCCATGTACATCTACCATGAAGTATAATTATTCTTTCCAATAAGAACCATTGGTGTAGAATCAACTTTATTCATCTATTGGTATCTCTCAAGTAGATTCAACATGACTAAGAGAAGAGACCAAAGAATTGCAATGAGAAAAACATTGCACAAGTGATAATACACACTCAATGAATAGACATCAAGCTTAGTTGATAATGCATCCAAGAATGCAAGAGTAATCAGGGTATTGGTCACCAAAGTGGCATATGTAAATCAAAAAAACTATGTGCACATAAGAGATAATGTAGGGCCCACAACAACAACCCCAAGACAATCAACAATGACCCCCCATAAAGTATACAAGTAAGATAACATGCTTGAGTGTTGGACGTCAGATTCAATTGAGAATGTGTCCATGAGCAATCAATGTTTGTGATGTCAAAATTGAGAAACATATATGTGACAAGTGAAACAATCCAAGAGTTATGTCAATCTCTACCAATAATGCATCCAAAAGGAGAGGGAAGCAAGACATGGAACAAACAAGGAGAAGAAGGAAATTGTTTTGCTTGTAAGGGGGTTTGACCACCTATTAAATTAGGCCTCACCCTCTATCTTCGTTGAGTAAAAATATGATGTATGTAACTAAGAAATAAAATGATATCCTTAATATCTCCTTAATAATATCTCTCTATTATAATATTATTTTTATATAAAAGCAATAAAAAACACTATAATGTTTTTATATTAAAAAACAAGTAAAAAACTCCCACTAGATATTGTCCCCTTTTACAATATATTGTTTTTACATTAAAAACAATAAAAAATCTCCACATTTTTTTATGAATAGTACCATAGTCAGTAAAAATATGTTAACTTTTCTGCATTTTAATTAAATTTAAAATTTTAAAATTATATGGAATATGAAAACAAAGCACATAAAACTAAGAAATAGTTGAGCAATTGTTTATAGTTTGAGAGCAGTTTGAAAAACAATAGGCATTTTTATCAAAAATGGATTTGCAAAAAAGTGACAAGAAACATTGATTAGAGGCTTGGGAATAGAAAACTCGCAGAGTGGTGGATGGAACAGCTATCAATAAATTTGCTTGGCCTAAGACAAAGGTTAAAAAACCATAATTTAAACCTAAAAAACTAAACTTGATTCCCCTAATATCATCACATGTAAATGACAATGCTAAACAACATTTGGAGAAGAAAAAAGATAGATGAACACACAAATATGCAAGTTTTTTTCATAATTTACAAGAATAAAAAATAGTAATCAACTCAATATATCAAGTATTAACAACAAAAAAAGAATTGATGTTTGTTACTATTATCACTCTGGAGTGTACCCTACTTGAAGATGTGTAAAGCACACCCTCACTCCAACAGATAAAATTAGAATTTCTCAAAGTGTGGGTGACTTTATACTGAGAAGAACCTCCAGATAGGGTTGGTTCCCTTAAGATTTATCAATTAAATCTGATTTACTATGATTTTGGGATGAAAAGGGGAAGGGAAAACTTATCTAATTGGGTGATGCACGTAAATTGATTACATCCTCTAGAAGTTGCTAAAACTAATGCACACATGTGAATCAATAAAAGTCTTATGTTTTCCTTAAGCATAAATATTTTAGATGAAGGATTAATAGAACTTTGGATTCGAAATTCATTTTTTACCTCTTTAAATGACCTGCAAAAGGTGAGATAGAAAGTAATAGGTGAGCGATGGACATGCCAAAAGGAGATATAATCTCACTTATATGCTGATACACAATCAATTACACTTTATTTTCTATCAAAACTCATATTCAAAATAAAAATCTCCTTTATTGATGTATGGTCCAGATTACAATTTCTGCTTCAGCTCTAGGAATAATGAAAAATGGCTTCAAAAAGCCAATATATATGTTTCCAAACATAGATACAGCCAATGCAGCATTAAAAATGGAGAAGGGTTAGTCTTGGTTTACTAACTCAAGACTATCCTTTTACAATGTTTAAACAATTCATTAAAATCTTCAAACTCCACCAAACATTCATGAATCTTCAACTTTGGCATAGAAAAGAGATGGTGGGGCCCATTAGACAAGTCAAATCCTCCTCATGCATTATGATACACTAATATTTAAAAATTAACTCCACTTTAATATGATTTGGAAGTGTTTGAAAAGCTTAAATCACGTGTTAACCAAGAATAGATGCAGCATTTGGCAAGTAGTCAACTGTAACAAAAGACTAGTCAACCCCAATTAGCCTTCCCTTGCATGGAAATGGATCCTAAAGAATTAAATTCAAATGATAATTCATGATAACATCATAAATATGGCATGTGAACTCAAATTAAACTCCTTGATGACTAATTCCAATGCCAAACTCAAACTTGACAAGTAGATCAACTAGACCATTTAGACTAAAAAGGCCTAAAGGCTAATATGTGCTTCTTGTCATAATTAAACCTACAATAGGAATCCATAAAATCTGAAAAAAAACAATAATTAGACCTGGAACAACTTAATTTATCATCAAATATGTGATTTTGATGAGAAAACCCTCAGTACTCAATCAACAAGGTTGACTAGGCCTATTTTGCTCCATTTTCCAATAGACTGACCATTTTGATTGAGTTGGTAGGGATACTTATGGGATGATTTTTTATCAACTTAATATTTCAGTATGAATAACAAGTTTTAGTCTTCGATCTCCATTGACTATATTCCATTTAACTACCCTTTATTTCATTTTACATGCTTTTTTCCACAAAAAACATGATTTTTCCCTCATCTATATAGATACATGCATAAAATTGGCATTTATGGAATCCTCTCTAAGTTTAATTGATGTTTTAAAATGTTTTAGGTTGATTCATGATGATTTGATGTTAATAAAATCCATTTTTCTCAAAATTAATTTTTTAGGGGTTAGGAGGGTTTTTAAGTTGAATCTTTAAACTGATGATTCATGAAGTACATACCTCAAAATCCTAAACAATTTCCATTTATATGTATCACATTGACCCCCCTGACATATCTAAAAATATTGGGCTCCCATGCAAAATATGTGAAAAGTTACTATGTGGATGAAATTTGTATGTAGGGTTTACCTTGCATTCTAGGCTACCTACGCTCTTAGCGATTATTCATAAACCATAGCCCCTCAAATTATCTAAATTGTTAATTAATTCTAAGTACATATGGGTCTTCAAAACATACTAATATCATTTGGTCAAACTCCACATGTGGTGAACAAAATGAGCATCTAAACAAGAGGCTCAAAAGGGTGCTTAGAACTGTAAAAAGTGAACATCTTCATCAAGATGAAAATAGCTCCTTCCTAGCTTCACCAAGACTTAAAAAATCATTATGTGACATTTACCATGCTTTCAAAACACTCTAAGATCATATTTTTATTAAAAACTCAAAAAACCCCTTTTTGGCCTATATGCCTATTTGCTTTCATAAGCATGTATGGTCATGGTTTGCATAAAATTTGGAGTTTTAAAATTATTTAAATGTTTTATTATGATGTAAAACTATCATACCATTCTTTTAAATCCTTTACTTGGGCTTAGAATCTTTTGAAGCACTCTAGAATGAATCATGCTCCAATGGTGACCTCAAACGGATAGGCTGACGTCTGAGACAAAAAATGAGTATTTCCACTCATCCAATATCCATTAAACTTTTTCATATGGTTATCCAACTCATTATGACCTTTTGTATCAATTTTGAGTCTTGATTCCACTTGTAGCTCCTAAAATCTTCAAATTTCCCTAAAATATGTTCCCTGTGCATGGACTATCTACAAAATTAAATGAGTTTTCCTATTTTTAAAGTGATTTCATGGTATTTATAGGCTATAAATGTAAAAAAAATCTTTTTTCAACTCATTATATCCTTCAATAGTTTGTAAAACTCTTCTACCCCTATTTCAAGCATGATTTGATCTCCAATAAGGCATTTAGGCTCCAAATGACTGCGTTTACACAACTATAGGTGAGAATTTATCTAGTTTGAACATTATTAATGCCCATATCATCTTAAATATGTAATTAAATACTATTTATATCAAATTAATTCCCTCCACACATCTCTTTCAAAGCAAGATGACTCAAGACCAAGCCTATAGGCCCCTATACTGCCAAAAGTTCATACAATGGCCTATAGGGTTTATGAGGAGAGGTGAATGTATACTTACAAAAAACTTGGAGTGTCACTCTAAACATTCTAATTTTATCATATCAGATATATTAAACATCATCATCAATCTCATAAAGATCCATTGTAAATCAATCACCTTTAGCTTGTGGACAAGCCTGTAGGGTTTAGTTTAAGACTGTAGGTCATCATAGACAAAGAGTTCGAATATACCTCCCAAAAAAATTGAAGCCCTTCATGGCCTAATTTATGATCCTATCATCATTATCCTTTGAAACATTCTTGAATTAAAATAAACATGAAGATTTTACTAATAGTATTGCCTCCTCAACTTCATAATGGTCAACTTTGAAGGAAGGCTTGTGTCTTTAAGTGATTGTATGTGAAACATTTTAAGGTGTATGATTGTCACCATGTGCTTCTAATCCTCAAATATCCCTTGAAAATTTTATTCAATTCCATCATACTTGACATTATGACTTGGTTTAAGATCAAGAAAACAATTTCATATCACTACACTCCTATCGACCCCTGTAACCCTGAAGGCACAGTCGTAGGTCTCTCTCATGCTATTCTAGGTCTCCTTAGGCTCCCTTTGAATTACCCCTGCATTGGGATTAAATATCCTTGAAACCCTGACTGAGGTTAGTGCTACCAATGTCTTAGAGCCTCCAAACTGTCTCTTTGATCCTAAAGAACCATCCTCCCTATGACCATACAGGATTTTTGGTAAACTCTAAGGCTATAGATGGTGATCAAGGGATATGACTATAGGTCATCATTGCACCTTTATTCCCTTCTTAATTATACTATCCTTATAAACCCCTTCATTACTCACTTGAAAGCCTTATGAGAGCTCAAACCTTTGGCACATAAACCTTACTCTCAGTCTATAACCCTTGGTTGTAGCTCTTTAGGGAATGGTTGTAAGAACTTTAATGTTGGGTTGATTGGGCTATAGACTTAAAAACTCTCCTTATTGAGTACTTTTGTTCCCAAAATTAGCTACGCTCATTTTTGGAACAACCCCTATGAAACTTGTCTATTTCATGTTTTTCACTCTAAGTTTGTCTTTCGAGGCAAGTTTTTCTTGTTCTCGCATTTGCTCAACTAGCTTGATTCAAAATTTGTGACGTTCCCTTGTTGCATTTTCTCAAAAACATGAAAATTGTTACAATTTTGATGCATCCAAAGGACAAATTTTCATTTCTCAGAGTTTGTTGTTTTCTTGAGTTTGCATGCAGGGGTAGCAATTTTCGCCGCCACTGCATGTTGTTTTGTGTTTCCCGTGCAAAGGCAGCATTTTTTGCCACCTTACATCCGTCGTGCAAGAGTGGAAAAATTTTCTGCCCTTGCATCTTTTGTTTTGTTCCATGCAGGAGCAGTGATTTTCACCACCCCTGCATCCCTTTCTAACCTCACATGCAGAGGTGGTGAAAATTGCCACCCCTACATGGTCTCAATTTTTGCGCGTGGCATTTATGGCCACACGCACTGAGTGGTTAGGGGTGATTTTAGCCCCCATTTAATCCCATTTCTTCCTCATTTCAATATATTCTTCTTTGCTTCTCATCCTCCAGTGCACCTGAGCGATCTAGTAAGCAAGAGGAAGCACGTTTTCATCGGATTTGAGCATTATTTCATGATTACCAGGTAAGGTTTTGTGTTTCTTTCCTTCTAGTTTTAGTTTTGTTTTGTTTTTTGATTTTTTCTTCTCTTCATTTTATTTTTCCTCTTTTATTCTAGGCCTAGGTTTTTATTTTACTTTTATTCTTCCCCTTCCTCTTTTTTCCCGCCGATGAGGTGATCTAACTGTGTAGCAAAACCTCCTCTTTCTTCTTCCTGACGGCCATTCCAACCTATGTAATGGCAGAAAATTTTGCTGCCCTCACATGTGGTCATCTAACCATGTGTAAAAGTGGTAAAATTCACTGCCTTTATAGGACCTTTGACCAACTCGTGCAAGGGTGGCAATTTTTTTTGTCCTTGCATGAAACCTATCAAATGTGTATTAGCGGCAAAATTCATCTCTGATACACATTTGCCCGACCAACCACTTGCACAGGTGGCAATTTTTACCACCTATGCACAACCTAACTTTCTCTCAAGATGCATGGGCAGTGAAATTCACCACTGATTCATCCTTCTTTCTACCCTGACATGCACAGGCAGCAATTTTTACTACCTATGCACAAAGACAATCCTCATTATGTAAGGGCAGCAATTTTTGTTGCCCATGCATACCTTTTCCCCATTTTTACTAACTCTGGGAAATTTTCTTTTTCCTATTTTTGGAGCCTGATTTCCTTTTGCTTTCTAACCTACTCACGCCTCAGCCCTTTCAAGCGCATTTCCTTGGTCATGATCACCCAATGTGTAATTTTCCCAGATTACCAATATTTCCCCTAATTACACGATCATGACTCTTATCGCATTTTTTCCTCAAAATCCTTCTTCGTCAACATAATTTTGACAAAGGCTTATCTTGATGATTGAAGTTTCTCTAAAGAAGTCAAAGATGATGAAGTACCAGTATCAAGGTGTTTTTCTAATCACCTCGATCACTTCTAATGTCGATGACATTAGGGATACAGAGAACGGGCATGTAGATATGGCCAAGTTCGTATAGAAAACCAAGGCAAAAAATTTGAGCTCTAAAATGAAGAGGATAATTGAGAGCAATATCCATCTAGTCTCCTCTTATCCTGTGGCGGCACATCACATAGAGTTCATCCTCCAGTGCACCCAATTCTATAACAAAGATACCAGAGCTATGTCAGATGCTAATAGAAATGTAGCAATTTGACTAGACCCTGAGTTTATCGATAAAGTTTTCATGTGCCCTCCTACTACTGAAGTGTTGAAGATCAACTTCATTAAAGCACAAAAGGAATATGATAAAGATTCTGAGAAGGCAAAGAAGGTGATTAACAATAGATGGCTTAAAACTCCCAGATCCAACTTATCCAAATGGCCATGGAACTTTCTGAGGAGTGACTTTATATAAGAAGTTGGCGACTTGATTACTCTTCTCAGTAGAGTACGAGGTTTACCATCTTCTCAATTTCATGAATGGATGTATCCCTTCATCAAGATAATCCTCCATGGGAAACAAGTCATTTTCTAGGGTGAACAGATCAGTAATGCTCTACATGAGCAATTGACAAAGGTGTCTACTACCTTGAAGTTCTATATGAATTCATACCTGGTGTACATTGCAGCTTTAATGAGAACCTTTCCATGTTTGACATCAGAGGGAGATAGCAAAACCACACCTGTATAACAATATTACCCTCAGTTGACATTAAAGGGTTCAATCCATCATTTTAGGAGGGTAAATGATGCTTTCTTTATGATATTTTTGTGTCTCTTTGACTCTCTATTAGAACAAAAAAGAGTGTCAAATGAAGCCTGGATTGTTGTGAACGAATTTGGCTGTATGTTCTTATAATTCCCTACTTTTTGTTATCTGTGGTTTGGCTTTTTCTAAGGCTATCCCTATATGCTCCCAAGATTTCCTTCAGATAAATTGGTCTTGATGGAGCTGTGTAGACAAATTATTATCGTACATAATAAACAAATAGAACTTAAGAAACCTGGTTTCAGATTCCCAATTGAAATTGGTAGGTACTAGGTGTTGACCGCTACAAAAGCAAGGGAAATGGAGACCAAAATGCAACTTGTCACCATGAAGCATTTCAAAAGGAGGCCAAATTTTGACTATAGAGGTGTCAAAGACATGATTAGGAGGAAGACTCAATTCCATGAACCCATGATTGAAGACGTCTAGATAGATTTAAGGACAGTGAAAGATATCAGGAAGATGGACTACAACAGACTATCTCTTGAACAAATAGAGTATCCAGGGCTCGTTGATATCCCTCCAAATCTAGTAGATGAAAGAGATCTAGTCAATAGTAGATATCTTGTTGAACAAGTCACTAACTCTCCTCTTCCTCCAATCCAATGGTCTCAGAAAGAGTTGACCTCCTTGAGGATGAGATTTGAACCAATATTGGCTAACACCAATGATTACTTAGCAAATAAGGGAATCACCTTAAAAGAGTTCATCACGGGATCAGAGGCCGAATTTCAAGAAGAGATAAGGAGGAGAGTGAAAAATAGAACAAAGAATAAAAGTGATGTTCCTTCTCCTTCTAGGCCCCATAAGCCTAGGATCATTTTTGTATCAAAGAAATCAAAATTTGCCAAGAAAGAGCTAGCATCAATAGATATGGGGGTTGAGAAATAAAGCACCCAAGAATAAGCGGCAGAATAGATAGAAATTGATGATAGGGTTGCGGGTCAACAGGGAATGGAAGTTTAATCTCTGCAAGAAGGTATGTATCCAGACACAAAAATTTATTCTTCTCTACCCCACTCACCTGTTGTAACTCTTTCACCTATTTTTCCCATCAGTATTCCCTCTTTTGGAGCCACCTCTCCTTCTAAATTTATTTTTGGCAACCCTCAAGGTGCTTCTGGAGATGTTCTTCATTCATCAAGATCCATCCCCAGTCTATCATCTCCTTCTTTCAACATCAGAGATAGTTCCACCTTCGACCATTCAATAGCAGGTGTGAATTTAACTGATACTATGCCCACTATGTCCATTGTTCCCACCAGTAGTGCAGGTGATACCCCATTGACACCAACTACATGGATTGTTGCTAATGTAAGTTCTTCTGCTTTCCCACCTTGGTTGTCAACTTTCACACCCAAAAAAAAAAGAAAGCCATCTCTCCAGATGGCTTTGACTTCAGTAAAATAGTATCGGTGAAAACTAAGACCCCCAATAAGCCAAAAATCCTTTCAAAAATGATTGGAGATAAGGGGCACAAATTTATGGAGATAGCCAAACCCCCAAAGGATGCGACTCTTGAGAATTTTGATATGAGCAGCTACTCCATCTCTCGAGTTGAGTTAGGGAAAATAACTCACGAGGGCACCAAGAGTGATTTGCAATCCGTGATGGATATTATGATCCATAAATTTGATAGAGAAAGAGAAATGAAAGATCATTACAAAGCAATGGCGGAACAATTGACTGCAGTGATCAGGAGATTCAATTTTCCTCCAGAAGCGATAACTCCAAAGTCTTTCTCCATAGATGATCATGTAATCCAGAAAGTAGAAAAGACTTATCTAAAGGGAAAAGTACTTGAAGACTACTTAGATAAGATGCATGCACAGGGGATTTCCTTGTTTACAGAGGTGTCTAAAAAGACAGGTAAAATGAAGAAAGTGAGAACAGAGTTAGAAGACCTTATCAATATTATTTCTCAAGATATTGAAAGCACAAATAAATATCTTAGCAAGTGGATAGAGATGAAAGCACTGAAAATACATACCCTAATATCAATCGGTGTCATTGCCGATAGATATTCTTATATTGAAATTAAAGAATCACTGATATACAGGATCTAGGTACTTAAAGAACTGATCAACAACCTTGAATATTCCAAGGATGCCAGTGAAGAAAGCAACACCAATCTATTGAACAAATTGGAGGAATTACCTTGCAGACTCACCTCTCAAGACAACCAATTCATTTTAGTAGAGGAAATGATTCAGGAGTTCGAAGGTATGATCTGAAGGGAATTTGAGGAGAAAGCATTCTCAATGGTTTCTGTGGATAATATTTTAGATAATCAGTTAACTCTGGACAATATAAGAACCAAGTTAACTAGTCATGTAAAATCAATCACAGCAGTTAGAGATGCCACAATCAAAGCTAAGGTGGTCTTCAAAAGTACTATTTCACCAGACAGTATTAGGATACAGGCAGCTATCACCATGTACGATGCTCATCTAAAGAAGGTTGGTGACAAAATTTGAACTATTCTTCCATTTCTTCTTCTCCATTTTTCTCATGTACTTTGTAATTGACTTGGGACATTTGCACATGTACTTTTGTCATGTGTAAATACATGTAAAAATTTGGAAAAGTCCCAAAGTCAACAGAGACTCATCTTTGACTAGGTTTTAATTATTTAAGTATTTTCTCAATTTTGAAAGCTTTTCCCTATATATATAGAGGGAGCCTCTTTTGTAAAAGGATCTTTTGATAATTAAGAGCAAAAACTCTGCCAAAATTGAGATGCTTTCTGAGACTTTGATCTCAGCTTGTAAATCATATTTTCTTGAATGAATGAGAAGTAGGTTATTTTCAGACTTTGTGTTGAAATAATTTGTGTTACTTAGGAGATCGTTCTTATGTTCTCTTTTCTAATAATCTCATCTATTTGATTAAATAAGCAAAGTGTGTGTAGAAATTATTTGAAGACATTCTAAAGGATATCAGAAAGACTTTGAACTACTTTTATCCTTTGTGATCTTATAATCTGTTGTAGTTTTAGGTGAAGACTTTGAGCTGCAATTCACTCTACTATTACGTACGCTTAGAATCAGTGAGGGAAGCAATGAAAGACTTTGTGCTTTCATGGGTTTCTCATAGACCTAGTTACTATCCAAAAAGATTTTTTGCTATTTGTTGAATATCATTTTTGAAGGAAGAGAAATGCTTTTAGTCATCAACTAGGATTTCTCTTTTGCTCTGTGAACATTATCTCTAAAAAGAGAGCGATGGATGGTGTTATCCTACCCTGAGTGTTAATTTTTACTTATTTATTTATATATATATATATATATCATATAAATAATTTATAAGGAACCTCCCCTTGATGAGAGGAGAGATTTATCTTATTATGATGTGGTAAACCCACACTTTTTGCCATATAAATCTTCTTGTACTATGATTGATATACGCATTTTTTCATCGTTTGATTGATGACAAAATATTCACCCAACAGCTTTTAGCGACTCTGATGGGGACTATGAACGTGCATTTTGAAGCCTCAAACTTTAACTTGAAGTATTTCTAGTCCTTTTTTATTTTACACTCTAGCAGATCCATCTTACACATGAAGCCAGAGAGCTCAAGGTATTGTTGATCTTGTATTTGAGTTGGTGTGACGAACTAACTTTGAGATTTCTCCTCCACCATCTCACCTTTAACGAACTAGAAGTTTCCCTCTTACCAGCATCAGATCTCCCATACCTGGTGAAGCTTCTAGTCTCAGTACTAGTAAAGTTTTGTCTATACTAACCCCACCAAGATTTGTTATCCCACCATTAAATCAACATATCATGGTAGTCCAAGGCCCTTGGCACAACTTATTTGGTCCTTTCAATCTAGCCCCACCTTTACACAAACTACCTCATAGTTTGAGAAAGAATTTCCCCAAATTCTATGGTGATGGGAAGGTTCATCCTAATAAGCATATTATTGCCTTCTCTATAGCATGTGGTGTGATAGGTGTGGAATACGAAGATATAGTGGTGAGACTATTTATAGAAACTTTGCAAGGCGCTATCATAGACTAGTTTTACCACCTTCAAGCTCAAACTATAATTGGATGGAATACACTCAAAGCCAAGTGTGAGGCCAAGTTCAAACCTACTGAAGATGCACATGCCTTTTTAGCTCAGCTTACACAAATGAAGAAGGAACCTCATGAGCCCATGCGAGACTTCATTGCTAAATTCAAAAAGCTGAGGAACCAAATTCCTATGATCGCTCAACCAATGTCAGAGAATCTCAAGTGCTTTTTCATCAACTCTCAACTTTCTGAAGTAAGTTTTCTATTGAGAAGGCCAGTCCTATGGATCTTTTTGTAGCCCAAAATTTGGCTACCGAGGTGGAAGATGATCTTATTCTAGTAGGTAAGATCAAAAAAGACTCCAATAAAAATAAATTTTCTTCATCTACTGAAAGTTCTTCCATGAGTACCACATATCCTATGGTGCAAAAGTTGATGAATGAACTGCTAGCCTTGAAAAGACAAATGGCCCAAGGTATGTCTATTCCTCCTTATTGGGATATGCCAAGAAGGACGTTTCCCAATCAGTCATATCAAGGTAATGCTGTCAGAAATCAAAGACAACCAGATCACATTCCTCCTCCACACAGAAAGCTTGCCATTAAAGCAGTACCTGCTAATTTAATAGTTGGTTACCTTGAATCTAAATATGATTTCTCGCTCTAACCTGAGTTGGACTAACAAGATGATGTTAATCTCTTTGTATAACAAGAAGAAGAATTAGTTGGTGACTCCAATATTGGTTTCCTGGATTATCAAGATGAAGCTAGAATTAAGGGAGAAGTGTTTGATGGATCTTATGCTATTTTTACCAAGTCTCAGAACCAGTCAGCTCAACAAGTTGATAAAGAAAAAGCAGGAGAAGAATCTCAGCTAGTAGTTTCTATCGCTAAATGAGGGACTTCACTACCTTTCTAATCAAAGGACCCAGTGACTAATAAGAAAGTAATTACCTCAAATCATCCCATACCTTCTACTTTATCTCTCAAACTAGTGCCACACATACTAAAGATCAGGATGACGGGCTTTCACCCTCTGCCTCTAGCTCATTTCAATTATTTGATATAATTGACCATGCCAAAAAGACCAAGATTTAAATGACTGAGATTGAGTACTTATGAGCCAATCCTAAATAGTTTGATAGGCTGGTAGAATACGTGAAAAGTAAAACTTCCCCTATAGGATAAGATTTTCCAAAGGTGACTCATGATTCTTCTAAGAATAAATCCACCTAGAACAATCTTGTCGCTACTCCTCTTGTTGCCTCTAGGAAAATAGAACCTTTCTATGTTCCCCTTTTGATAAATGGTCATAAATTGAGTAATTGCATAATAGACTCTGGAGCTTTTAATAATGTTATGCCTACCAAAGTAGAAGATTCCCTTGGTCTTACTTTGACTAAGACTTTTGGGAGGTGTTTCTCCATGGAAAATAAGTAAGTCCCACTCTTGGGCCAAATCAAAGATGCCCAATTTGCATTTGCAACTTTTCCAAAGAAGAGAATCAAAATGACGATCCTGGTGGCCAATGTTCTAGCCTCTTATGGTATTCTTCTTAGGCATAATTTTTGCAAAGATGTAGATGGAGAATTAAATATGGATTTGTCTAAAGCAAGAATACCTGTTAAAGGTGTTATGAAGAAATTGCTCCCTGAGAAAGAGTCAGAATATATAGTCACCCAAACATCTGATCCTAAAGCCTAAATTTTATTTGAATCATTGAGAATGGGTAATTGTTTCTTGACTACTGAATATGCTTTCATCTCACCAGATGAAAGTCCTTTTGGTGACAATTCAAAAAATTTAGATGCCAAGATAGAAGAATTGTCAAAGCAAAGTTTAGACAACCAAGAATCTTCCCTAAATAATGAAGAGAAGTTTTTCAAAAGATCAAATTCTAATGATGTTTAGACTTTGGAATTTGATGGTAGTTGCTCTACTACTGGTTCTAGAGCCAAAATTGTTTTGATCTCCCCTCAAGGAGAAATTTTTCTCTATTCATATAAGCTGCAGTTTAATAATACCAATAACACTACTGAGTATGAGTCTTTGTTGCTTGGATTGAAAGTTGCTCATGCTAAAGGTATTAAGGTTCTTCACACCCTTAGAGATGTTAAACTAGAAGTTTGTCAGGTAATAAATCTATACCAAATAAAAAATGAAAGATTGCGACACTATCGCAATCTTGTATGGAATTGTATTGAAAGCTTTGATGCTTTCAATATTTATGCTATACCGAGAGAGTGTAATGACTGTGCATATTCGTTAGCTATTTCTATGACCCTCATGGTTCCCCATTAAGACTTCAAAGGAGACAAGTACACTATCAAGCTGGTTTTTCAACCAAGTGTACCTGATAATGCTAGTCATTGATAAGTGTTTAACAATGACAATCAAATCATTGCTTTTTTGGAAAAGATTGATAGCTTTGAAGATCTTTATTTTGAAGGAAGTGAATATCCACCATGGGATTCAATTCCCAAAGTAAATTCTCAAACCGGTGAAGAGTTCCTTCAACTCAAGGGAAATAAAATTCTAAAAGGTTTGGTTTCTCTCGAAAAATTATTTGATAAGCAGGACAGATATGTCAAGCAGTGACAAGTGGATTCAAGTTCCTCCAAGGACTTTGATCAGATAAATTTGAGTACATAAGAAAATCTCAAAATGGTCAACATTAGAAATTGCTACATTTCTGATGAAAAGCTCAAATTTGCTGCTCTTCTTCACCATTACATTGATGTTTTGGCATATTCTTATGATGATTTGAAATCTCTCAGGCCTAAGGAAATTCAGCATGAAATTCTTCTTAAGGTTGGGTCATTGCCTTACAAGCAAAAAAAAAGGCAATACAACCCCAAAATATTAGGTAACATCTTTTTTGAGATCCAAAAAATGCTGAATGTAAGAAATATTTTTCCAATCCATCATTCCACTTGGATAAATAATATAGTTCTTGTAAGGAAAAAGAATGGGAAAATTCATATCTGCGTTGATTTTAGAAACCTGAATCAATCCTCTTTAAAAGATAACTACCCTCTACCTATCATGGATCAAGTCTTGCAAATGGTGACTAGTTCAAAAATATTATCAATATTGGATGGTTTTTCTGGGTACAATCAAATAGAAGTCAATGAAGTAGATCAACATAAGACTACTTTTACCATGCCTTGGGGCACTTTTGCATATCATGAAATGCCTTTTGGTTTGATCAATGCTGACGCTACCTTCTAAAGAGCAATGGATCTTACTTTCAAAGATGAAATGGGAAAATTTATTGTGGTATATCTTGACGATTTGACCATTTTTCCAAACATCATCCTGATCATCTACATCATCTATAACAAGTGTTGGAATGCTGCCGGCAAAATGGTATTTCTCTTAATCCCAAAAAGTTAGTTTTTGGGGTTATAGAAGGTAAGCTTCTTAGTCATACTGTATCTCGAGAAGGTATAAAAATTAACTCAAAAATAGTCAAATCTATCTAAAGTAAATTTTCTACGAAGATTCATTCTAGCATTTGCAGAGAAGACTCACCACATTGTGGACATGATGAAGGGCAAAGCCACTTTCCAATGGACTACAGAAGGTAAGTCAGCATTTGAAGACATCAAAAAAGTGATCACCTGTGCACCAATTTTGATTTGTCTAGATTACATCAAAGACTTCATAATATACAGCTATGCTTCTTAGCCTACACTTTTGGCTATTTTAATTCAGCAAAACAAAGGTGTGGAATCTCCAATATCATTTATGAGTTGTCCTCTCAAAACTCATGAATTAAAATATTCAAATATGGAGAAACATGCTTATGTTGTCGTTAAGGTGGTGAAGCATTTCAGATTTTATATCCTGAATTCACATACTGTGGTTTTGGTGCCTGACACAACAGTGAAGTCCATTCTAACTCAACAGGAGTTTGGTACTAAAAGGGGCAATTGGATTGCTAAGATTTAGGAGTTTGATCTTGACATCAAACCTACAAAACTTATGTAGAGAAAGGGCCTCTGCCAGTTGATTGTTGATAATATCCCCAAGGAAATAGAAAATGAAGAAACAGAGGTCGAAGATGTGCCTACGGTCCTCTTCGTCACTACTACTGATAAGTGGTATTCTGACATCACTCATTTTCTTACCTATGGTGAGTGTCTCGCTCATCTATCCTACAAAGAAAAAAGGAATGTTAAGCTAAAGGCTGCTAGCTATGTCTTGTGGAAAAATGGTTTGTATAAGAGAAGCCTTGATGGGGTATTTCTTCGCTGCATCGATAAGGTGCAACAAGGTAAAATCTTGGAGTCCTTCCATAATTTGGTCTATGGAAGACATTTTTTTGCACCAGTGATAGCTCATAAAATTCTATGAGCGAGGTACTATTGGCCTATGCTATTTCAAGATGCTTACAAATGGGTGCGTAGGTGTGAATTGTGTCAACAGTTCATCAAGAAACCTAAATCAGCCGCATTACCCCTCAAGCCAGTGGTAATTGAAAAACTTTTTCAATAATGGGGTATTGACTTCATTAGCACAATCAACTTGTTTTCAATTGTTGGGCATGATTATGTCCTCATTTTGATTGATTACTTTACCAAATGGGTGGAAGCCATTCCAACTAAGCACGCTACTTCAGAAGTGGTATGTAATTTTCTTAAGGAAAATATTATTTCTCGATTTGGGGTTCCAACTAAGATTGTAACAAATAATGCAACCTATTTCTCTTCTCATGAGATTACCTATTTCTGCTTTTATTATAGAATTACCCTCTCTCGCACTTTTGATTATTTTCTACAAGGAAATGGCCAAGCAGAATTGAGCAACAAGAATCTGGTTACTATTATCAGGAAACTGGTAAATGATAATCAGAGGACTTGGCATAAAGCATTGTTTGACGCTTTGTGGGTAGATAGGATTACACCCAAGAGGGCAATAGGCATGTCACCATTCCAACTTTTGTATGGTTTGAATGTAGAATTACCAATCACCCTAAAACTACTAGCGCTCAGGTTGGCAAAGGCAATCGAAGATTCAACTTTTGAGAATTCTATTGATTAAAGGATCATGTGCCTAACTAAATTATATGAACAACAAACCATGGTGGTGGACCAGATTACTACACATCAAAATTAGGTAAAGAAACTCTTTGACAAGAGGGCAAGGATTCATGATTTTTAGATTGGAGATCAAGTCTTGTTATGGGACAAGAGGAGAGACCCAAAAAGAATGCATGGCAAATATGATTCTTTGTGGAGAGGTCTATTTACCATTCATCAAGTCTATGGTGAAAATAGCTTCTTGCTGGAGTATCAAGATGGAGCACCATTCTCACTGCCTCACAGTGGATAGCATTTGAAGCACTTCAATCCTTGAAGTATTAGATGAGTTCACTTGTAAATTTGTATAATTTTTGTGTTGTTTGTTTTCTTTTGGTTTTTCATGTCTTTTCCTTTTTTGGCTTGACTCTATAGCCCAATGGCTTGGATGAAGGCACTTAGAGACTAGTTTCTACTCCTGTTGATTAGTTCGATCAACAAAAGTTCCCTAACAGGAGTCAATTGTTCCCAAAATCAGCTATGCTCATTTTTAGAACAACCCCTATGAAACTTGTCTATTTCATGTGTTTCACTCTAAGTTCATCTTTTGAGGCAAGATTTTCTTGTTCTCACATTTGCTCAACTGGCTTCATTAAAAATTTGTGGCGTTCCCTTATGTTTTCCCAAAAATGTGAAAATCATTATAATCTTGATGCGTTCAGAGGACAAATTTGTATTTCTCAAAGTTAGTTATTTTCTTGAGTTTGCATGCAGGGGCAGTAATTTTTGCTGCCACTACATGTTGTTTTGTGTTTCCCATGCAAAAGTAGTATTTTTTTTTGCCCTTGCATTCATCATGCAAGAGTGGAAAAATTTGTTGCCCTTACATCTATTATGTTCCATGCAGGGGCGATGATTTTTGCTGCCCCTGCATCCCTTTCTAACCTCACATGCAAAGGTAGCAAAAATTGCCGCCCCTGCATGGTCTCAATTTTTGCATGCAAAATTTATAGCCGCATGCGCTGAGTGGTTGGAGAAATTTTTTGCCTCCATTTAATCCCATTTCTTCCTCATTTCAATCCATTCTTCTTTGATTCTCATCCTCTAGTGTGCCTAAGTGATTTAGCAAGCAAGAGAAAGCACATTTTCATTAGATTCAAGTGTTGTTTCACGATTACCAGGTAGGGTTTTATGTTTCTTTCCTTCTAGTTTTAGTTTTGTTTTATTTTTTGCTTTTTTCTTCTCTTCTTCTTTTTGTTTTTCCTCTTTTCTTTTAGGCTTAGGTTTTTATTTTACTTTTCTTCTTCCCCTTCTTTTTTCCCGTTGATGAGGTGATCTAGCCGCATGGCAAACCCTCCTCTTTCTTCTTCCCAATAGCCAATCCAACCTATGTAATGGCGGAAAATTTTTCCACCCTCACATGTGGCCATTCGATCATGTGTAAAAGTAGCAAAATTTGCCACCTTTATAGGCCCTTTGACCAACCTGTACAAAGGTAGTGATTTTTGTTTCCCTTACATGAAACTTATCAAATGTGTATTGGTAGTGAAATTCACCACTGATACACATCTGCCCGACCAACCATGTGCACATGCAGTATTTTTTGCCACCTATGCACAACCTAACTTTCTCTCAAGATGCATGGGTGAAAAAATTCACCACCGATGCATCCTTATTTCTACCCTAATGTGCACAAGTGGAAATTTTTGCCACCTATGCACAAAGACAATCCTCATTATGTAAGGGCAGCAATTTTTACTACCCATGCATACCTTTTCCCCATTTTTACTAACTCTAAGAAATTTTCTTTTTCTTATTTTTTGAGCTTACTTTCCTTCCACTTTCTGACCTGCTCATGTCTTAGCCCTTTCAAGTGCATTTCCTTGGTCATGATCACCCAACGTGCAATTTTTCTAGATTACCAATATTTTTCCTAATTATGTGATCATGACTCTTATCACAGTTTCTTCTCAAGATCCTTCTTTGTCAACATACTTTCAATAAAGGCTCATCTTGATGACTGAAGTTTCTCTAAAGAAGTCAAAGATGATGAAGTACTAGTATCAAGGTGTTTTCCCAATCACCTCAGTCACTTCTGATGTCGATGACATTAGGGATACAGATATCGGGCACGTAGATATGGCCGAGTTCATAGAGAGAACTAAGGTGAAAAATCTGAGATCCAAAATTAAGAGGATAATTGAGATCAATATCCATCTAGTCTCCTCTTTTCTTGTGGTAGCACATCACATAAAGTTTGTCCTCCAGTGTGCCCAATTTTATAACAAAGATACTAGAGTTGTGTCAGACGCTAGTGGCAACGTAGTAATTTGATTGGACCCCGAGTTCATCAATAAAGTTTTCATGTGCCCTCCTGCTACTGAAGTGTTGAAGATCAACTTCGTTAAAGCACAAAAGGAATATGATAAATATCTCAAGAAGGTGATCAACAATAGATGGCTTAAAACTCCCAGAGCCAACTTGTCTAGATGGCCACATAACTTTTTAAGGACTGACTTTATAGAAGATGTTGGCAACTTGATTACTCTTCTCAGTAGAGTACGAGGTTTACCATCTTCTTCTTAATTTTATGAATGGATGTATCCCTTCATCAAGATAATCCTCCAAGGGAAAAAAGTCATTTTTTGGGGTGAATAGATCAGAAATACTCTACATGAGCAATTGACAAAGGTGTCTACTACCTTGAAGTTCTATATGACTTCATACCTAGTGTACATTATAGCTTCAATGAGAACCTTTCTAGGTTTGACATCAAAGGGAGACAGAAAAACCACCCCTATATATCAATATTACCGTTAGTTGACATTAAAGGGTTCAATCCATCATTTTAGGAGGGTAAATGATGCTTTTTTCATGGTATTTTTGTGTCTCTTTGACTCTAAATTAGAATAGAAAAGAGTGTCAAATGAAGCCTAGACTTTTGTGAATGACTTCGGCTATATGTTCTTACAGTTCCCTACTTTCTATTATATGTGGGTTGACTTTTTCCAAGGCTATCCCTATATGCTCCCAAGATTTATTTTAGATAAATTAGTCTTGATGGAGCTATGTAAACAAATTATTATTGTACACAATAAACAGATAGAACTTAAGAAACCCGATTTCATATTCCCAATTGAAATTGGTAGGTACTTGATGTTGACCGCTACAAAAGCAAGGGCAATAGAGACCAAAATGCAACTTGTCACCATGAAGCATTTCAAAAGGAGGCCCAATTTTGACTACAGAGGTGTCAAAGACATGATCAGGAGGAAGACTCAGTTCCATGAACCCATGATTGAAGATGTTTGGATAGATTTAAGGACAGTGGAAGATATCAGGAAGATGGACTACAACAGACTATCTCTTTAATAAATAGAGTATCTAGGGCTCACTGATATCCCTCCAAATCTAGTACATGATAGAGATCTGGTCAATAGCATATATCTTGCCAAACAAGTTGCTAACTCCCCTCTTCCTCTGATCTAATGGTCTCAAAAAGAGTTGACCTCCTTGAGGATGAGATTCAAACCAATATTGGCTAACACCAATGATTGGTTAGCAAATAAGGGAATCACCTTAAAAGAGTTCATCACGGGATCAGAGGCTAAATTTCAAGAAGAGACAAGGAAGAGAGCAAAAAATTAAAAAAGGAATAAAAGTGATGTTCCTTCTCCTTTCAAGCCCCATAATCCTAGGATCATTTTTGTATCAAATAAATCAAAGGTTGTCGAGAAAGAGCTAAAGTCAATAGATATGGGGGTTGAGAAAAAAAGCACCCAAAAACAAGTGGAAAAATAGATGGAAATTGATGAAAGGCCTGTGGGTTAACAGAGAATGGAAGCTCAATCTCTGCAAGAAGGTGTGCAGCCAGACACAAGTATTTCTTCTTCTCTGCCCCACTCACCTATTGTAACTCATTCACCTATTTCTCCCATCAGTATTCCCTCTTTTGGAGCTGCCTCTCCTTCTAAAGTTATTTTTGGTGACCCTCAAGGTGCTTCTAGAGATGTTCTTCATTCATCAAGATCCATCCCCAGTCTGTCATCTCCTTCTTTCAACATCGGAGATAGTTCCACCTTCGACCATTTAGTAGTAGGTGTGATTTTAACTGATACTACACCCACTATGCCCATTATTCCTACCAGTAGTGTAGGTGATACCCCAGTGACACCAACTATAGGGACTGTTGCTAATGTAAGTGCTTCTGCTCTCCCACCTTGATTGTCAACTTTCACACCCAAAAGAAAAAATCAAGCCATCTCTCCAGATGACTTTGACTTCGATAAAATAGTAATAGTGAAATATAAGACCCCCAAGAAGCCAAAAATCCTTTCAAAAATGATTGGAGATAAGGGGCACAAATTTTTGGAGATAGCCAAACCCCCAAAAGATGCGACTCTTGAGAATTTTGATATGAGAAGCTATTCCATCTCTCGATTTGAGTTGGGAAAAATAACTCACAAGGGTGCCAAGAGTGATTTGCAATCTGTGATGGATATTATGATCCAAAAATTTGATAGAGAAAGAGAAATGAAAGATCATTACAAAGAAATGGCAGAACAATTGACCACAGTGATCAAGAGATTCACTTTTGTTCCAGAAGCGGTAACTCCAGAGGCTTTCTCCATAGATGATCCTGTAATCCAGAAAGTAGAAAAGACTTATCTAAAGGGAAAAGTACTTGAAGACTACTTAGATAAGATGCATGCATAGGGGATTTCCTTGTTTACAGAGGTGTCTGAGAAGACAAGTAAAATGAAGAAAGTGATAATAGAGTTAGAAGACCTTATAAATATTATTTCTCAAGATATTGAAAGCATAGATAAATATCTTAGCAAGTGGACAGAGATGAAATCACTAAAAATATGTACCCTAATATCAATTAGTGTCATTTTCGATAGAGATTCTTATATTTAAATTAAAGAATCACTGATATACAGGATCTGGGTACTTAAGGAACTAATCAGTGACCTTAAATCTTCTAAGGATGCCAGTGAAGAAAGCAACACCAGTATGTTGAGAAAATTGGAGTAGTTGCCTTGCAGACTCACCTCTCAAGACAACCAATTCATTTCAATAAAGGAAATGATTTAGGAGTTCAAAGGTATGATCTGAAGGGAATTCGAGGAGAAAGCATTCTCAATGGCTTATATGAATAATATTTTAGATAATCAGTTAACTCTAGACAATCTGAGAGCTAGGTTAACTAGCCATGTGAAATCAATCATACTAGTGAGAGACACCACAGTCAAAGCTAAGGTGGTCTTCAAAAATACTATTACATCAGACAGTATCATGATATAGGCAACTATCGCCATGTATGATGCTCATCTAAAGAAGGCTGGTGATAAAAGTTCAACTATTCTTCCATTTCTTCTTCTCCATTTTTCTCATGTACTTTGTAATTGACTTGGGACATTTGCATATGTGCTTTTGTCATGTGTAAATACATGTAAAAATCTAGAAAAGTGCCAAAGTCAATGGAGACTCATCTTTGACTAGGTTTTAATATTTAAGTCTTTTCTCAATTTTGAAAGCTTTTCCCTATATATATAGAGGGAACCTCTTTTGTAAAAGGATCTTTTGATAATTGAGAGAAAAAACTCTGCCAAAATTGAGATGCTTTCTGAGACTTTGATCTCAGCTTGTAAATCATATTTTCTTGAATGAATGAGAAGTAGGTTATTTTTAGACTTTGTGTTGAAATAATTTATGTTACTTAGGAGATTGTTCTTATGTTCTCTTTTCTAATAATCTCATCTATTTGATTAAATAAGCAAAGTGTGTGTAGAAATTATTTGAAGACATTCTAAAGGATATCAGAAAGACTTTAAACTACTTTTATCCTTTGTGATCTTATAATCTATTGTAGTTTTAGGTGAAGACTTTGAGCTGAACTTCACTCTACTATTACGTACGCTTCGAATCAGTGAGGGAAGCAACGAAAGACTTTGTGCTTTCATGGGTTTCTTGTAGACCTAGTTACTACCCGATAAGATTTTTTGCTATTTGCTGAACATTATTTCTGAAGGAAGAGGAATGATTTCAGTCATCAACCAAGATTTCTCTTTTGCTCTATGAACATCATCTCTGAAAAAAGAGAGATGGATAGTTTTATCCTACCCTGAGTGTTATTTTCTATATATATATATATATATAAGTAATTTATAAGGAACTTCCCCTTGATGAGAGGAGAGATTTATCTCATTATGATGTGGTAAACCCACACTTTTTACCGTATAAATATCCTTATACTGTGATTGATATACCCATTTTGTCATCGGTTGCTTGATGACAAAATATTCACCCAACAAGCACTAAAATCATTCAAACCAAACAACCTCTTTCTATCATGCTTTTAAGGTTTTCAAACTTTTCAAAACCCTCCATCACAATATCTCTCCTTGTTGATTGTAGGTTAACTTTAGGGATTTATACAGATTGTAGCTTGAAGGTTTTGAAAGAACTTAAGACCTAAGGGAATAAGTTTGAAAGTCCCATGTTTTCATATGCTAGCCTCATGGTCAATATATCTTCCTGTTAAGTCATAACCCTACAATTATCAAAAAACCCTCAATAAAACATTGCCTTGTATGAATGCTTGATTGTAGGTTATGTGTTGATGGCTGGGGGTGAAGGTTTAGATTGCCTGTAGCTGAATAATTTAGTCATTTAAAACCCTCCAAATTCTTCTTAATCCAAAAATATCCATATAAAACTCATGATCAATCATATACTAATAATCTCCCCAATTTTCTCCATGGAAATCAAAACCCTTTTAAAACATTGCCTCTTAACTCTGCATTTGACTGTGTAGTACCTTGTGTAAAAACTAAGGCCTAAAGGTGAATGTTTGGAGAGTCCATTGAAAGTGACAAAATCATGAGGATTTTAACATTAAGAACTTTGGCTCATACCACTTGGAAACAACTCATTTGTATAACCCCAGCCCCTACCTTGGATGTAAGGTTAGATGATGGTTGTAGGTGAGGATTAATTACAAGCCTGTACGGTCATATTTTTTGCTAAGTTTGGATGTTCATAGGAGATTGTGCATTTGACACATTCATGGAAAAGATAATCTTAATACCACACTTATGTTCTTGATTTTTCAAGGTCTTAAATTGATAACCTCTATGAGGTCTCCTTGATAAGAAAACACTTTCCAACTGTAGGTGAATGTACCTATAGGCTTGTAGGTTGATTTTATACATCTTAAGTCCCTCAAGGTGTCATTCCATTTGTACTCTATCTCCTTATGTGATCCAAGACTCTATGATGGTGAATTATACCTAAAAGTCTACAAAAATCCTTTGTCTCTCACCTTAAACCAAAAATGACCTTTGTGACATGATTTTGACTGTATACCCTATTGTACATGTTTCCTTTGACTATAATTAGTGCTTGAAAGTGAAGGTCCAATTTGATCTTGCTATCTTAATGGTGACTTCCACCTCACACCATGAATTTTTGGTTTCCACTAGCCTTTGAGAAAGGTTACTCTCTCTCCAAGATAGATCTTGAATCTTCATGGCATCCATATGACTGAGTTATTTCTTGTTGTAGGTCCTCATCCATGACTACAATTTGACCTTGGATAGCCTAAAAACACTCCTTATCATGCTCATAGTGCTCCTTAAGGTGATATCATAGAATGGAGGTAGGTTTTGAGGGGTGAGTGAAGTAGAAGGACATGAAGAATGATGGAGAAAACATGATAAAGGGTGGAATGAAGGTGAAAACACAATGATAATGGTTGTTTGAAACAATGATATGGAGAGGATAAGATAGAGGTGAGAAAGAGCATGAAGGAACATAAAAAAGGTTACTTGAAGCATCTTATGAAAACAAAAACCAATGATCATCACATCCACCCGATTTGGAGGCCATTGGAGAAGAGAAAGAGATTGAAATTGAATCATGGTTTTCTCCAAATCAAATCTTAAAATTTGCAAAAAATCCTTAAAGAATGCTAAACTAGCCCTTTGGAGACACCTTAAGAGAATGGAGATGGGCTTTCTTAGCCATGAAACTTGGTAATCCTGATGGAAGTCATGATAATCATGATATATACCCTGAAAACAAACTTTTTTGAAAACTTGAGGTTACCTTCCTCTTCTTAGACCGTATAATTCACCCTTGTAAGCTTGCTAACTATAGATTTGGACCGACTGACTTTGAGGGATTTGTTTGACCTTTAATTGGATAAAAAATATCTAAAAGATGCCATGGAAAGGTATAAAAAGTCTCCAAGATCCTGGAACAATTTGAATTTCCTTGAAACTCTCTCTCCAGATGAGGAGAAATTAAAGAAAAATAATTGCTTTTCTGGTTGCAAGGCAGCAGAATTCAACCTATCCTCAATTGGATGGTTCATGAGCCTAGAAAATCAAATTGAGAAACCACTTAGACCATCAATAATCCATTTGATTATAGTTTCTTCACCCCAAATTTTTGACCTTCACTATCCTCTAGTAGATCGTACCATCAGAAAACCTACATGTAGGTCATTTTGTGCCAAAAAGTAGAGTAATAGAAGAAGGCTAGTTTAGGGCCTATATGTCCATGAAATACCATGAAACTTCTTATTAATATTGATAATGACCTTTATATGACTTCTCCTTCCATGTATTGTATGGAATCCATACGAAATCTGTACTCCTCTTGCAAAATAAAGGAAAAAGAGTCTATTCTTGCCTTTAAAAGACTACCAAAGCCTTCCAATGCTTGGTAAAGAATATTTTAGAAGTATTTCATGGAAATAATGTAAAATTGGACCTCTTTAAACCTTTTCCATGTTCTAAACTTGTAAATTTGGCACATGTGGGCTATTTTGGGGCCTTTTTGGCTTAGAAATCATATCAAATGACCTTTTTAAAGCTTGAAACTTTAGAATTAAGCTATTTTCACCTTTTTGAACCTATTAAAATATATTTTAAGATAGTTTAATGAATTTTTAAACCATTTTTTATGCTGTTTACCTTATTTTTTGACATTATTTACCAAAATTTGCATTTTTTAGACCATAATTAACCAGTTTGACCAATTACAAAGGGGTAAAGACTAGAATTTTGAAAGTTTCAAATTATAGGGATAGTAATTTTACCTTGATAGGCCAAATTAATAATAGTTACCATCACCAAAATCTTTAATACCATGAAATATTTGTCCATGAATGATAACATCCAAACCCGAAGACTAGTTGATCGAACACACAAATTCTTTTAAAGACTGAAATCAAGATGAGAGAAGAAACTGAGCACTATGTATTCATAAATATCCTTAAATTTCATTACATTATGATTAGGTGAATAGGTGAATATGTATATGGAAGATAGTTGGAACCCAACCACACTATGCACGTGGGACTAACTTCCCAACAATAGGTGGAAGAAAGGTATTAAGCCAACATCCTCATACATGTGGGATAAACTTCCCTGATGCACACAAAAGGTACACAACTAAGCAAGCTAAATGTAAATGTATGAAAACCCTACACACCAACATTTTTTCCATTTATGTGAGACTCATTAACGATCAAAGGTTCTAAGGTTAAAATAAAATTCTTAGTTGGCCCATTGCAAACCTTGTTTCTCATATTACTCTTTTGAGATGCACACTTATGAACTTATTTTCTTGGTAAACTTAATTTAGGTAACCCCTTTATAGGATATGACATGTTTCTTTTAATGATGTTTTCTTTTTTGGTTAATGAGACAACTTTTGGAGTAAGTTATTTTTATGTAAGAGATGAGACAACTTTTGGAGTAGGTTACTCTTACGCAAATAATGTCTTACTTATTGTAATGGGTTCCTCTTACATAGGAGATCTTACAATAGTTGTAGTGATTTCCTCTTGTGAAGGATATATTACAATGTCATTAGGGTGTTTTTTAAGCCCAATACAATCTTTATTGATAAGGTTAATAATTTTATCTTTCAAAACATGACATCTATTTATTGAATATTAATGCATTCTATGATAAGCATAAAAGTATTTAGCCATATATGGATTATATGAATAATATATAAGGCAAATTGGAAATAATAATTATTTTATAACATGCCTTTGAATATTATCCTTGTAGAATTGTAAAGATTAAGGAACTATCGTGTGATACCTAGGAAATGTGTAGGACTAGACGAAGGTTTGTTTTATTTCTTAACCCATTATGGAGATGAAATATCTTGAGACGCATAATTTTTAAATAATAACCTATAAAAATGAGTACTATAAAACATAATTATCATCATAAAAAAAACTCCTTTTCTAGTGATATATCCTCATAAAAAAATTGAAAGAGTTGCAGCTATTTTGAAGTAGATTTTGTTTAAGGGAAAATATAAAGGCCCTCCAAAAAATGTATTATTTTTCAAAGTATATTGGCTGCTATATATTTTGATATTATTAGTCTTGAATTATAATATTTAATCATTAGTAGGTTTATATTTTTCTTGGTGAAGAAAGGGAAGACGCTCAAATGTAACCTTTGGTTTCTTATTGTGAATGTATTACTTAACTCAAAATATGTGTACAAAGAAGTGTATGCAATCAAAAATGCATCATATCTATATATCAATCCTATATCGAAGAAGATAGAGCACACCTACACTTTTTATTGGGAATACATTTGTTAAGTATGACCATGACCAATATGGGGATCTGCTAGAATCAATTAGGGGATCACTTGTCTAATACACCATGTGAGGTAGGGTTCCAAAGCCTAAAGTCTAACACAATCATGCAACAACCCTAAAATATTCCTAGGTTTAATATTCACTTTATTATAATAAACAAGAAAGTAAATTTAATCGAGTTCACACTAAAGCTTATGGCACAGCATGAGGGGTTAGTAAAGTAATCAAAACATGTATAAGAGAATCTCAATTAAGCTAAGTATGAGTAAGACCCTAATACATAGAATATGAAGAGTTATATTATTCGGTCCAACAAATATGCTACTTCTATCTATTAAAGAGAGGAGAACAAAGTTACAATATACTTAACTAAATATGAACCCATCGAGACTTAATCTCTCCCTTGGTGAAAGGGAATTCGCAAGAGGTTATTGTGGTTTGTAAGGATCACTAAGAAAGTCAAAAGCCTCCAAGACTTATCCACAAGACTATATTCTCCAGGTATAAACCCTAAGATAAGACTCTTCAAGTAGAATGGTGGAAGAGTAGATTGTGAAAAATCATGATCAAATAATAACTCTTAATTGCATATTTAAATAATGACAAAATTATCTTTTATTTATAGGTGGATCTTGCCCTAAATCCAAATAAAAACATTAGTTGTACAGGGTCAACTTGATCAACCCTATATGTTTTTAGAGATAATTCACAAGGTATGAGCTACGTTGGTTGAAAGTCTAACAAACCCAAAAAGTGAAAAATACCCATAAACTATATAGGGTTGACCTTGGTTGACCTAGTATAATCAAGAGTCCAAAATAGAATTAAGGCAAGAAAAGGAGGATGAAAAAAGGAAAATGATTGGAGGAGTGTGCAAGGGAGGAGTAATAGCTTAGGGAATGGTTTTAAGAGTTGGTTAGATTGGTAATAATGTGGCAATAAGGGACAATAATCCTATGATGCATTAAAGGTCAGCCTACCCCTTTCCTAGTACACCCCTTAGGGCATACACTCAGAGAGATTGAGTCTCGATAGGTTCCTGCAAGATGTAAAGCATTAGTATTTGATAAAAGTTCAAAATATTATGTGTATACATATGCCCCACTCTAAGCTCATCACATGTCACTAAGGTGTAATAGGGGATGGTGCTTTGAGAAAGAACATAGTAACACACAATGTTGATGCTAAAAAAAACTTACAATATTTTCAATAAAAAATAACTGAAAGTAAATGACTAAAAATTAAATAACTAAAAATTAAATGTAATGCATACCTTGACTTACCTTTATCACTAGATGGTTGTCTTTTATGTTGTTAGTTTTGATTGTGTAGGGTGCAGAGACTAATTTTGACAAACTCAAAAATATAAAACTAAATATCAAAAATAAACAAATGCAAGAAAAGCCAAGATAGTTGGTGCTATGAGGATGGGATGTACTTAGGAAATTGAGCAAGATGGGGTGACAAGTTTTATGTTAGACCAAATTTCTAAGTCAAACAACAAGAGTAAATCAAGTAACTAAAAATCCAAAGGCTACTAAAAATTAAAAAAATCAAACATGTTATCTTAAGTAAGAAAGGCAAACTCACCAAGTCAAACAAGAAGGTAATAAAAAAAATCAATGGTAAAAAGAAGAAACAAAGATGGTAAAACAACATTGATAAGTGAGCAGTAAAAATTCACATCTCACTCAACAATGGAAAAAGGAAGCATAAAAATGGAAAACAACATTGATGAGTGAGAAGTAACAAGCCAAACTCACTTAATAATGGAAAAAGGGAGCATAAAAAGGGAAAAAAACATTGATGAGTGAGAAGTAACAAGCCAACCTCACTCAGCAGTGGAAAAAGGGTACGAACTCAAGTGTCTATGATATTAGGAAAGTTCAATAATGACAAATTGTAAAATTAAATTAAATTAAGTCTAGAAATGTAAAATCATGGTGTAAATAAAGAAGAATCCATAGTTTCTCAAACATGTTTTTTTGCTATAAGCATAGAGAAAACTAAAACAAAGTAGTGTTAGCATGTTTTTAAGAGGTGAAGAAGAAGGGAAAATAGATTTAGAATCATAATTTGTTTGTTAATGGTGGAAATGAAATGGGTGGAGGGGAGAATTAAGGAAAAAACAAGGTAAAGGAACTCTTTATCGAAGTCAAGACACTCAAATTAGGTTTGTCAAAATAAGAGGACTTTTGACCTTAAGGACTCTGAAGAACTTCTCTTAGCCACACAAGTCTTAGGTCAATAAATGAAATATATATATCATCCCATGAAGGATATATTCATGAAAATTAAAATATACCTACCTTCCCATAATGTTTTCTCCATTATTCAAGACCCCTTACAGAGTTATCAGTCTACTATGAAGACTAGTACTTGCGTGAGAAAGTAGGTAACACCATAGAGTTTGTTAAATTTCCCTATTCCAATCTACTGGCCTACCATACCCAAAAGGACCTTGGCTCTATGTGAGGCCAACTATGGAGTTTGAGATATGATTAGAGATAGGATATGTGCTTGGAATCACATCTTTTGGTGTGATTTTGACTTTTAAGATTTATATGTTGCCTTTTAGATATCATTGGCCTTTGTTTCAAATGATTGGGCTTTCAACTTTTTTGATGGCTTTTTCTATTCCTCCTCCATATAAATTTAGAAGGCAAAGAATAGGTGCTAAAGATGAATTTCATTTGAATACTTGGGAAAAGGTTTCTAAGAGAGAGAAACTTCAAAGAGCATGGGGTCTACAAGTATCATAAATCTAGGTGAAATAAAAGTGTTATCTTGACTTTGATATTGTTTTATCCAATGTGGAGTGAAAGAAATGGGAAATCAAGAAGAATGACACATGGAATAGTTTTAATTACTTTAAATTATAAAAAATGTGACAAAGGGGAAAAAGGGATACAATGATAGTAAAGTGTGATTCCTTATCATGAGAATGAGGGAAATGGAGGAAAACATGCTAACAAAAATTGTTTTGTAGATTTCATCTAGGAAAAGAAGCAAAAACTAAAGTTGAGAACAAAGATCAAGAATATGAAAAGGTGGTAATTTGATGAGGAGGGTTGGGTCCTATCCATGGTCTTACACTAAAAATTCATAAAATAAGTAAAAGATAAAGCAAAATATATGGTAGTTTTGTGAGGGACGTTGGTTCCTATCCACAGTCTTACAAAGCAACTCACAAAAGAAAAACCCAAGGGGTGCCAAAAAAAATGGGCAAGTAAAAAGTGTGAGAAAAATAAGATGGTGGTAATTTTGTGAGGAATGTTAGGTCTTATCCATAGTCTTATGAAGAAACTCACAAAATAAAAACCCAAGGGGTGCCAAAATATAAAATGAAAGAAGAAAAGAAGACTATGGTACATCAATAAACCAAAAGACCAAAAGGGAGGACTAAAGGTTTGTGAAAAAGAGAAAATTTATTGTAAAGGGAGAGACCCATGCTTAAATAACCTACAAAAAGTGTTAGATAGATGTAGATATAAAGAATGACAAGAAGAAGGAAATGTCTAGGCAAAGTACTTTTTAAGAAATTGAGCATTGGTGGGCTCTTTGAAAACATGGCCTTCATTGGTTTGTGGGCAATAGGTGTTTGGATCAAGAATGTCTTTAACTAAATATGGTACCAACCATTTTTGGACATATTTAGCTTATTTATCATGAGTGTAGTCTAATTTAAGGACAAGATCACCAACATTAAATGTGTGTATTTTAACACATTTGTTATGTTGTCTAGAAATACAAGCCTTGTATTAGTGGTTATGTTGTAAGGCATAAAGATAAAATTCATTAAGAATATCAAGGGCATGAAGGTGATCTTCATGCAATTCTTCATCAAGAATAATACCTTGAAGAAATATACAAAGAGAAAGAAGCTCAACTTCTAAAGGAAGGACCAACTCAGAACCATAAACTAGAGAAAATGGTGTTGCCCAAGTGGAAGTATGTATTCTACTTCAATAGGCCCAAAGTACAGGGTAAAGATGAAGTTGTCAATCCATGTACATTTCATGAATTATCTTTTGGAGAATTTTTTTTATAATTTTATTAGTGGCCTCAGTTTTTCCATGGCATTGCAAATGATAAGGCGTGGAAAATTTGTGATTGATCTTGAATTTAGCATAAATATTTTTTACATGTTTGTTTTTTGAATTTACCACCATTGTCTAAAATGATGTTATGGGGAATGCCAAAGCATAAAATGATTTTATTAATAATAAATTTATAAATGGTAGGATTAGTGACATTAATGAAGGGCATGAATTCAACCCACGTGATAAATATTTGGTAGCAGTGATCATAAAGACATGTCCATTGTAGGAGCAAGGAAGTTTACCAATAAGATCAAATCCCCATATGGAAAATGGCCAAGGAGATTTCATAGTTTTAATTTTGGTTGGAGGTGAATGGATTATATCATTATGAAGCTAACAAGGATTACACTTTTTAACATATTTGATTACATAATTTTCAAGAGTAGGCCAAAAATAACCCATACATAGGCATTTGCGGGTTGTAGCATGTCCACTACAATGGCCACCATAAATTCCCTCATGTTCTTGTTCAAGAAGAGGATGGACCTCATCTTTCATAACACAACAGAGCAAGGTACCTTCAACATTGTGATAATAAAGGATGTTATGTCAAAATACATACTTGAAAGCTTATTTATGAATATGTGTCTTTTCATGAGAGTCTAAATGAGGAGGATAAGTTTGATGTTCTAGGAATTTAATGATGTCTTGGTACCATGGGATTTGACAAATGGTAATAGCCTCAATATGGCAAATAATTGAATCCGGTGGTTGAGTTGAAAATGGGGATTTTCTTATTTGTATAATAAAATAAGGATCAAAAAGAACTTGAGGAGGATGAAAGAGAGATGTTAAAGAGGTAAGAGAATCAACAAAGGAGTTTTTATCTCTAAGAATAGGCTCAATAGTGAAAGAGATAAAATCCTTAGCAAGAGTGGTTTCAATTTGATGATAGGTGATGAGTTGCTCACATTTACATTGATAATCACCACTAACTTGATGGAAAATAAGTTGAGAATCGCCTAAAGCATGAAGGTATTGAATATCTAAATTAAGAGTATCTCTCATGCCTAAGATAAGAGCTTCACACTCGACCATATTATTGGTGACATCAAAGGTGAAGTGAAAAGATAAATGAATGATCTTGCCAAGAGGACTCATGAGAATGCAACCTGCCCCAGCTCCTTAAAGGCATTTAACACCATCAAAGTGAACGTTCCAAGTATCCTCATGCAAGTCAACATTAATTTTAGGGAGCTATTTGATAACTACTTTTGGTTTAGTAGTACTGAATGGAGTGGAAGATTTAGCAAGTTGATTGACTTCAATATTGGTGGTAAAGCTATAAAATTAATCTTTGAGAGATATAGCTTGATTAAGACCTTCAATGTAAAGGATATTGCCATTTGGAAGATCATATTGAAGGGAAAAAATGGCTAGAATAGGATCTGCATCAAGTTCATCTCTAATGACTTGCCCTTTAATAGCTTTTTGAGTGACAATGCAGAGATCAAATTCCATAAGTAGGACCATCCATTTACTAATTCTATCTCCAAGAAGAAAGGCTTTGGATAATAAATGATGAAGGGGGTCAGAATGAACAATGACATATGTAGTTTGGTAAAGCATGTAATGATGAAGCTTTTTAGTTGTCAAATAGATAGCGAGGTAATCACGTTCAAATTTATTATAACGTGTCTCATAATCAATAAGGCCTTGACTAATGTAGTAGATAACATACTCTCTTCCCGTATCATCATGTTGGGCAAGCATTGCCCCAATTGAATTAGGTGTGGAAGAAGTATATAGAATCAAGGGTCTATCATTGGAAGGAGGATGAAGTGTAGGTTGGTGAAGTAAAGATTCTTTCATGCTATCAAAATATTTTTCACATGGATCTATCCATTCTAAAGTAGTACCTTTCTTGAGAAGGGAATGGACAGAGTGGATGTGATAAGCCATTTCTAGGATGAATCATCTAATTGCCCCAAGTTTGTTGTTGATGATAGCACCAATTTTGGTAGGGTCAACATTAATGCCGTGAAGAGAGACTAAGAATCATAACATTTTTATAGATGTGACTCTAAAGACACATTTGTAAGGATTAAGTTTAAATTTATATTTAAAGAGATGGTCAAAGATGATAGCAAGATCATAAAGATGATTTTTACGATGTTTGGATTTATCAATGACATCATCCACATAGGTTTCAACAATTTTATGGATGAAATGATGAAATATGTGAGTCATTGATCATTGATAAGTGGATCCACCATTTTCAAGGCTGAAGGGCATTTTGACATAGCAATAGGTGCCCCATTATATGGTAAAAGTAGTCTTATGTTGTTCCTTAGGGGTGATATAAATCTGATTTTACCCCAAGAAGCCATCCATAAGAGATAACATTTTATAACCAGATGTGGAATCAATAATGGCATCTATTGAAGGTAAAGGGAAGTTGTCTTTAGGACAAGCAAGATTAAGATTTCATAAATCAATACAAATGCGAATGACCATAGTGACTTTCTTCTGAATGGGAATAATGATGGAAACCCATTCAGAATAATTCATTGGTGTAATAAATTTAGCATCAAGTAATTTGATGATTTCCTTATGGCATAAAGTGGAAACTTTTGGTGGAATTTTTCTTTATTTTTGACACATAGGCTTGGTATCAAGATAAGTAATGATTATGCACCACAATCCTAGGGTCAATTTTAGGCATGTCCCCATAGGACCAAGCAAAAGCCTCATGACATTTGTCAAAGAATAAGCTAAAATTGTCATGTTCAGTAGGTGAGAGCTCATGAGATACTGTGATAGGTCAAGGAAAAGATGGAGTAAAATATTCAATGCAAGTGGTTTATTAAATGAGCACGAAATTACCATCTTGAAAGTGGTATGGTGTATTAGGTAAGGTTGAAATTGGATTTGTTTTATGATAAATTATAGCAATGAAGTTGTTGAAGACAAGATTTTTAGTTTTTAAATTCCCCAAGTTTATGATGTTATCAAGGAATTTGAGGTTCTCAATCATAAAGTAACTCAAGGACAGCTTCGTCACTAGGTAGAGTAGGAAGAGGACCATAATACTCAACATCTACTTCAAGATCTAAAATTTGATTGTCATGGTGATCAAACTCAGAATGTATCAGATGAACATCGGTTGCCTTGGCATCAAGTGTAATTTTGGGAGTAGAAGAAGTAGATGGAGTAGAATAAATTGGAATATCAGTGGGTTCATTGATGGGAGAAGGATTAGAGGTAATGATTAGATCGATAGATGGTAAAGGAGATGTAAAAACTTCTAGAGGTTCAGAAGGCATAATTTGTTTTACTAACCAAGGAGAATTGATAAGAGGAAGATTGGCAGGAGGTGCATGACCCTCAGGATCTAAGGTATGATCCACAAAAATGGTATGAACATCCTGATTAAAAGCATGAATTTGGGATAAGGTTTTTTTATAATGCTAAACATCTAAGTCTCTATATTGAGCTTGGGTCATGATATAGTTTATGTCATATGTTGGAGAAATTGTACATGATTGAGAATCAGGGGGAGTTTTAGAGGGTGAAATCTCAATATTATTGAATGTACAAGGAGACATGATGAGAGGATCTTGAAATAATTTGGCCACTATAAAATTATTACAAGTGAAGGCATATATGGATAGAGAAGGCTCCTGAGCATTACATGGAGGGGGAAAATTAGTGATCTCATCTATGAGAGGAATAGTATGGTCCCTTGGTAAGAGAGATGAAGGAAGCCATTATGAAATGTATGGAGGTAACTTGGTAGTATTGTAAGTATGTTACAAATCATTGGGATCATCATCATCATCAGAATCCACAAGAGTAACTTGTAAATCAGGATTCATGTTGATAAACTCAAGTAAAGGAGGACTATTGATCTTAGGGATGGTAGGAATATGATATTATGATTTAGGATTAGGAAATTGAATGCTCTATGGGTTGGGATTAGCTTCATGCTTATATCATTTTCCATTGTGCAAGAATTTAATACATTGACTACTAGAAGAAGCAATGGCCCTCATTTGATGAGTCCATGGATGACCAAGGAGTATGTTATAAGATAAAGGAAGATCAAGGACCATAAGCTTGGTTCAAATATTCTTGGTCCAATAGTTAATAGAAGCCAAAAACAACCAAGTGGATTTTGATTAGTCTTATCAAAACCATTACAACTAAGATGAGTTTGCTTGAGATGATCCTTGTTATAACCAAGTTGTTGCATAAGCCATAAAGATGTCATATTAATACTAGAGCCTTAATCAACAAAAACTCTTTGGATAAGAGTGGTATTAATGGCTATTTTGATAAAGAGTGGTGGATCATCAACATGAAAGATAATTTCATCATTGATCATGTCATCTTTAAGGAATTCAATAAAGGACTTGGGAGGACACATAGTTTCAATGGTATTGACATTGGTAGATTAAGATTTGATAGAAGGTGGTTATTCATCTATGGAATAAGGATATTTAATTTATTGAAGTTGTTGCATAAGGAATTTATGATGATAGAGTGAAGTACAAACCAACTCCATAAGCAAAATTTTACAAGGCATACAGTTAAGTTCTTCAAGAAAGTTCCAATGAGATTTAGAAGAACCAACACGAGGTTTGGGAGGGAGAATATATTTTGGAGGAATATATGTGGTTGGAGGATTGGAATGAGGAATTTGTTCCTTAGATTCTTCTAAATCAATATTTGTGGTGGTGGTGGCATCTTTAAGTAATTGCTCTTCTAAAGATGGCTTTTTAGTTTGGTAACAAGATCTTTGTGAGTCAGTTTATGATAATAATTGACCTTAGCAGTGTTGACATATTGAAAATTGTTAAAGTATTAGTCATAAGTAGTGTAAATGGCACAAACATCCTTAGAAGTTGATTGATTATTTGAAGAAAGTTTTTGGTTACTTGAAGTAGAAGCTTTAGAAGTTTGTCATTTTTTAAAAAATAGCAATGTATTCTTGATGATGAAGATTGATCATATAGCTTCATGGTTGAATGAATCACCAAGCAAATAAGAGATAGAAAATTTAGTGATACCTCTATAATATTCATGAGAATGCCCAATTTCAACATGGAACCAACAAAATAGATTGGGGTCATACCATGTAGGAGGAGCATTGGGATAGATGAAAGGTTTTGAGGGTGATAAAAATTATTTCATTTGCTAAACTGAAAGCAGTGTATGAGAAGGTAAAGGAACATTGGTTTTGGAAACTCTTAGTTCAGTTTACAGAGCATTACTAGTGATAGAATTATATGTTTGAAAAGATCCTTTAAGAAGTTTTGGATTAGGTTCAAGTTTTTTCATGAGAAAGTCTTGATGTTTAGCTTGATCAAAAGCTTCATTAAGTGTTTGGGGAGCAAAGGTTCAAACCTTATATTAGAGAGTGGGAGCTATAATAAAGAGTTTGAATAAGTTATCATCAATCATGTTATGGTCATCTTTATGGGCCAGTGATTTCCATATTTTGATAAAGTCATGAGTTGATTCAGTTGGAGATTGATTAGCATTGATGAAGTGACTAAGACAATTTTTGGGAAGATCATTATGTTGAAACTCTTTAAATAAAGGATTAATGAAATCTTTAAGCTGCCAAATAGAATTTTAGAGTAGTTGATTATACCATTCTAATACATCACTGGTAAAATTTTTGACTAAGATTTTAGTTACGACAAAGGTATTAGTTTGGATCCACTCTTTGTAAAGGTTGCCAAAGGCTTTAATAAATGACGTAGGGTCTTAAGTCCCATCATATTTGATATTTAGAGATATGTTACCAATATAAATGGATACAATAAAGGGGGATAAATGCTTATTTTGAATGGTTTGAAGCATCTTGTTATTCATTATGGGTTAAGGAATAACATTTCTTGAGACATCCCTAAGAGGTAAAGGAATGAAATTGGGATTAGCTTGAGGATGGATATTTGGAGGTTGACTAGCCACATTGATTAAATGTTGTTGAAGCTAAATCATTTGATGGGTGATAGAATTTTTCATAATGTTCATTTGTTTTATAACTTGGGATAAAAGTTGAGTTGTATCAAGAGGTGGATTGGTGTTGGTAGGAGCATTCCCAGAATTGGTATTAGGGGGAAGATTATTAGAAGATGGGTTACTATTGGGGTTGTTGAATAAACTTGTGTCAATCACTCCCACATTAGTTTGAATATTTTTAAGGTGATAAGTATCTTGGTAATTAAATAAAGGATCAGATCCATCAACTTCATCTTTGGGTGTTATTTGCATCATGTTACAGTTCATAGATGAAGGATGAGGAGAGGTGCCCCAAGAGTGATGGTTCTCATGGGAGGAAAAGAGAGGGAGAAATGAATGTACTATATAGTATATAAATGGATTCAAGATATCCAAAAAAAATTGTTAGGAGACTTCATTCTGACTAAAGAGAGATGAATAGAATGTAAAATTAGAGAAATAGAGAACTATATTGATGAAAAGATAAAGAAGAAAACAATACAAGGTCGATTGGGTTGACCTAGCATAGGAAATAGGGCCTACAAATTATATAGGGTTGATTGGGTTAATCCAGTGTAGTGAACACATATACGAAAAGAATAAACAGAGTCTACAAATAATACAAGGTCAAACAGGTTGATCTAATATAGTGCACAGAGGTTGGAAAAAGGTACAGGGTTGATTGGGTTGACCTAGTACAGCAAAGAAAGAAAATGAGAAGGTTGATAACAAGTTATAAACTAAAATAAGACAATTTTTGTAGCTAATCTAGGAAAGTAAGAACTAAAACAAAAAAAATAGTCAATTGGATCAACAATGGCCAATCCAATTGAGGCACATAATACAAAACCTTGCACTAATGTTGGCTAATGCAAGTTTTTGCACACATAATTGATAAAAGAGCAAGCAATCAACTTTAAAAGTAAAGAGCTAACTAATAGTCAACCTAAGAAGTTTATTATATTATTAATAAATGATTTTAAATGTGATGGGAAGTTGGTTGTAAGCAAGGAACTAGATAACAATCTAATGATGGTTTTAGGTAGTTTAGGTTGAAAGGGATTGTAGTGGTAATGATACAGGCTTGGTATTTCTACCTACCCCCTCACTTCACACACTATAGTGATAAAGGTGTCAGGTGTTTATCCATAATATATTTTTAACCATGATTTATACTTGAGCAAAGTATCAAGTCAACTCCCCCCTTACTAATGAAATCCAAGTACGTTGGCCTTGGGTAGACAAATGTTAAAATGCTTGTTTAGATTATGTGATTTGGTCATGTGTGCATAAAATATAAATAGTGAAACTAAATGCTTAATTAAAAAACCCCTAATTAGACTATGTGAACTATTCTAAGCATGCAAGCAACAAGAAAAGAAAGGTGTGAACTAGTTACTAGCATATAGAGATTAATTCCAACTTGAAATAAGGTATAGTGTTGACACTATATGCATAAAATATAGAATAGGGTTGATAGGTTTAAACCTATACTATGGAAACAAGGTATGAAAATGAATAGGGTTAGCCAGGGTTGACCTAGTTATTCAAACGACACACATAACACAAAACTAGGTCAATAGGGTTAATCTAGTTGACTATGCAAAGGTAGTTTTAAAGATTGCAATCTATGAAAGGAAAGATAAAAAAGAAAGAGACAAATAGATAGAAAGGAACCTTGGCAGATTAGAGATGTTGAGAATGAATAATTTTATTCAATAACCTCATATTATGCTTGAAAACTCTATTGACTAGGTCAATTGGGTCAATCAAGCTTTGTAGAAACCTATAACTGAGTGCCTAGAATGTACAGGGTCAATTAGGTTGACCTAGTAGCTAAATCTAGATGATTGAAAGTGTAATGGGTTGACTGGGTTAACTTATTAGTTTAGACTATAATTTTAAAAGTCTAGAAACCCATACTAGGTCATCTGAGTCGATCCAGTTGCTTGTTCTTGAAAACTTGCACATAGAGATTAGAACTAAGTCAACAGAGGTGATCTAATATGACATATATATGATAAAAATAATGTTAAAAAGAATGAAATAAAGTGAAATAAATCCTTCAAGGGTTAGTTTCATGTTGGGTTCACCAAAATTTATGTAATCAAAAATGCATCATGTCTATAAATCAATCATGACTCGAAGAAGATAGATCATACCTAAACTTTCAATTGGGAATACATTTGTTAAGTAGGAGCATGACCTATATGGGGATCCACTAGACCTGATTAGGGGATCATATGTCATAATACACCATGTGAAATAAGGTTCCAAAGTCTACAATTTAACACAATCATGTAATAACCCTAAAAGAGTCATAGGTTTAATATTCACTCTATTCTAATAAACAAGAAAGTAAGTCTAATCTAGTGCACACCAAAGCTTGTGGCACAACATGAGGGGTTAGTAAAGCTATCAAAAGATATATAAGAGAATATCAATTAAGATAAGTATGAATAATACCTTAATACATGGAATATGAAGAGTAATATTATTCGAGCCAACACTTATGCTACTTCTATCTACTAAAGAGAGGAGAACAAAGTTAGAATATACTTACTTGAATGTGACCCCATCGATACTCAATATCTCCCTTGGTCAAATGGGATTTAAGAGAGGTTATTTTGGCTTATAAGGATCACTAAGAAAGGTCAAATCATACAAGATCTATCCACAAGACTAGATTCTCCAAGTAGAAACCCTAAGCTAAGACTCCTCAAGTAGAATGGTGGAAAAGCAAAGTGTGAAGAAGTGTGAGTGAATAATAACTCTTAATTAAATATTTAAATAATGATGAAATGATATTGTATTTATAGGTATATCTTACCCTAAACCCTCTCAAAAAAATTAGTTTTATAGGGTCGACCCGATCGATGCTATATGTTTTTGGGGATAATTCACTAGGTTTGAGCTAAGTCAACTAAAAGGCTAACAAACCCAAAAAGTTAAAAATACCCCAAAACTATACAAGGTCAACCCTGGTGGACCTAGTACAATAGATAGTCCCAAAAGGAATTAATGTAATAAAATGAGGATGTAAAGAGGAAAATGATTAGAGGAATGTGTAAGAGAGGAGTAATAGCTTAGGGAATGGTTTTAAGAGTTGGTTGGATTGGTAATAATGTGGTAATAAGGGATAATAATCCTATGAAGCACCAAAGTTCTACCCACCCCTTTCTTGGTGTACCCCTTAGGGTGTGCACTCAAAGAGATTAAGTCTCGATGGGTTCTTGCAAGATGTAAAGGATCAGTATTTGATAAAAGTTGAAAATATTATGTGTATACAAGAAGCACTAAGAAAATGATGAAACCAAACTAAATCTTGATTAGTAAATATTAAATGGAATGTTTTGAGAAAAATTATATCATTATTAATATATTTCCCAATAAAATTCACAAAGTACTTAAGGTGAAAAAAAGGATCACCCCTCCCATCAAACAATGCAAATTTTGGCATTATGAAATCATGAGGCAATGATGATGAATTTCAAACACTATGGTATTACCATGTATAACATTAAGATCAACCCAAACATTTAATAAATTACTCCCTAAATAAATATGGTGAAATTTTCATTTCAAGTTACATATGAAATGTATTAGGAGTAAAATATCTTGTGAATGTATATTAATATCCTTAAGGGGCTCATTCAATGATTGAATTTTACTATTGATGGTTGTCATAAGTACACTATTCCTTATGGGTTGAGAAGATATAAGCATGTATTTTTAGCCATATGTATATATTCATGGATTAGACTAATAATTTAAACAAATTGCTATTTAGAGTTTGAACAATGCATTGATTAAGCTTTTCATTATTTTAAATATTCACATTTTGTATTTTAGCATCCAACAAAAAAAAAACCATTCACATCTATTTTGATAAATGGAGTCATGATTGTAATCAATTCAAGCACATATAATGAAAATGAAACCCTTAAGTTTAGGTAGGAGAGATTTAACCCTAATTTGAGAATCCTATTTAAAAACCAAATTTGAATAATGGGATCAAACTTTAGACACTATTTCTAAATTATATAGCACCTCAGTCTTGTACACTTGGAAAATGCATATCATGAATGTATATTCAGCTTCTAGACCTTTTCCACAAGCAATATGAAGATGAATAACTAGCATTTTGATATTTTACAAGAAGTGGCAATCCATGACCCAGATCTAAATGCACTAGAGTGAAGGTGACATAAAACCCAAAAGCATCCAAGGGGTCATATCCAATTTTAATAGTCATCTATACTAGACACTTACATCTGAGTCAGATAGTAGCATCAACATAACTTTCCCAGGTCAACATAAGTGTCTATGACTATAGAGACATAATTTTTAGAATCAGGTGATTGTTCTATAATCTATATCCAATCAACTTTCTACATGTTCCTAATCTAGATCTGTATTAACATCAGAACCAACTGAATATCTTGTCTTCATTGTTATATCTAGCATAGTTGTACTTTCTATCTTTATCTTCTCAATATAATAAATTTAGTATATGTTCTATCTAATTTTCATAAATAATGCCTACTCTATATATGGTTTATCATCTTGATTCCCTAGGTTATCTCTTCCCCCTCAACCCTATTTTCCCTAATCTAGATTTTAGTGTTAAACATTTGGTGAAACCAATCAATATGAATGCATTTTTTTATGATTCATAGGGATTTTACTCATCTAAGGTCTCATATTTTTATATTTTTTCATTTCTTGCTTTTATTATTTTACATGCAACCTAGGCGTTGCTCTAGATTGGGAGGTGTGCCTATTGAACACATTGAGATTCCTTTCCTACCACATAAGGTGTCTCAAACTAATGAAGGACCTAATCATATGGTCCATGATGATACAAATGTTGATAATTAAAAACATGTTGATGATGTTATCATTGAAGAAGATTATGATAATGAAAACCATGATTCTAATGAAACTGATGAACATGAGTAAATAGAGCATGAGCAAGTATAAATAATTACATTATTTCATGACTGTATTCATTGAAACCCTGAAGATCTTGATGAAATCCTAAGAACCATATTAGAAACTAAAAAAACAAAAATCATAAATGCACAAGCAAGTTCATCTATTGATCATGATATTAGATCTATGGGTCATCCCCATATACCAACAACCCTCTTATTAAGAACATTATTGATTCATACTTCTAATGGGGGTAAAATATATGTATTATAATGTTTGTTCCATGAAATTACCATTAACACATCTTACATGGGAAACCCCAATACTTAAACCCGATTATTGGTTTCAATGCCTATATCTACCCAACCTATGGGTACACCTCCTTTGGTGAATTCTCAAATATCTAACCTTAAATACTAAGAGGTGCAAGCTCTTGTCCAAATTATAAAACTTTTGAAAAATAAGGTTTCAAATATTGAAAAAAATTCTATGAAATCACCTTATGATATTGATTCGCAAGAGGCATTGTATGATCATTTTACACCAAAGATATATTTGCACCTCTTACCAATTGGTTTTGTTTCACCTAAGTTCAAATTTTATGATGGCAAGGGTGATCATAAATAGCATCTTTGGTATTTTTATGCAGCATGCCTTTATTATTCCTCCAATGATTAACTTTTGACCAAAATATTTCCAATGAGCTTAAAAGACTATTCTTTCAAGTAGTTCTATGATTTTCCAACTCAATCGATAAATGCCTTCAAACCCCTTGCAAATCAGTTTTTGGCACACTTATCTATTAAAATTAATGAAAAGGTTTCATATTCCAAAATTACAAAATTAAAATAAGGAACCAATGAACCTATCAATGAATATGTCTTGAGATACAATACAATGTTGGCTAAAATGACCAATCCTATGGTAGATAAATAACTTAAAGAGATATTCAAGAAAAGTTTATTTTCCCCATTACATGAGTCTATTATTTTTAAAAATTTCAAAAATTTCAATGAATTATGCCATATTATTTATGATTGTGAAATGAAAATTATCTCATTGAATAACTTAAGTGTGTATAAAACACACTGACTACATATACATCTAATACCAAGTTTGATATCAAACCAAGTTATAGGGTTAAACCCCCTGAGCCTAAAAAATAAACAACCACCATAATTAATGTAGTGTCACAACAATTTAATCAGCATATCTTATTTAATGCACCATAGAGATAATTTACATGTTTACCTAAGTCTCTCACTTCATTACTCCCGCAACTTATAGAGTGTCATCTTATATATCTCCCTCATTCTATAGAGGTTGATATGTGTAGACCTCTACCCAAAAGATATGATGTGAATATTTATGATTGTAACCAAGGCCTTGGGTATTATATGAATATATGTTTTACCTTGAAGCATAAGATACATTGCCTCATTGATGACCAATATATTACATTTGATGATCCTCAAAAGTAATCAAGTTCACAACCTGGTGACCACGTGACCACCACAAATAAAAAATGTTTAACAATCCTTTGCAAGATCATTCGAAGAAGGATCGAGAAGTGAAAATGGCATATAATGCACACCCTCCTTCATCTCATTATGATCACCCATTGGATTGGATTATTTGTAATTATATGTGGCATACACCTCCTGTGGTTTCAAGACCCTCCATTACTTTTGATGGTAGTGAGATTAGGGATGATGACTTAGATACTCATTCCTTATCCATTCAAGCATACCTTGATCACCAATATATAAATAGTGTTATGATTGATAATGGTGCAATAAAAAATGTTTATACCTTGACATTACTTATGCATTGGGTTATACAAAACATGATTTACATCCTTTGACCAGATTAGTTAGAGCGTTTGATGGGACCTAACAATTGGTTCTTAGTGAGATTGAATTGCCTCTATAGGTGGGTCCCACCCATGTGGTTACTACCTTATTAGTTATACCTTCTATGAGTGGATTTTATATGTTAATAATATTGCCTTAGATATATACACTTCAATTAGTACTTTCTATAGTGCATGGGTGTGTTAAATACATTTGTACCAATCGGGTAAATGCGGTTTCTAGAATTCCATATGAACATCCTCTTTAGTAAGAGAAATTTCTACCCAAGTAATTAATTATAAAACCTCCTAAGGTTAATATTATGTAAAAGGTTAAGCAAAAGTAAATCCCCTTTACCAGGTGGATAGTACTTGAGAAACCATTTAATAAGAGATCCATAGTGGGTTCCATGTAGTCTCAACATTTGAATATGTCATTGTTTGTTGTTTGTTGACATTTGAATATGTCATTTCTTGTTTCATGGATATTTGACTAAGTCATGTCCCTTCGATTGTATGTAATTTTAACATTCCCTTTGTTTGTAGTCTCTTTGGACCTTTGTCTTTTGATTTGATTTTTGAGTGCTCTTGTGTGTGTGCTTGATTATTTTTGAGCTTGTATTGTTACTATCTAGACATTGCTATGATATAAATTATGCATCTTAGGACTTGGTATGATCACATTCTTTATACTTCAATGATATATCTACCCAAACATATTCCATATAGATGTTACATGGTACATTCATAGTTTAAATGATTACCTTATCCTTTTGAGATAAGATAACTACTAGTTTCTATTTCCCCTCAACTAAAAAGGGGGGACATATCAGTGGGGGTATGCCATAGAGGCATGAATTCCACATTGTTTTATAGATTCATATTACAATGGGGGAATGTTTTGTAAATATGTCCTCCACATTGGCACTTATATTAGTTTTCTTATTATAGTGGGGATATGTTTGGGAAACATGTTCTCCGCACTTACATAGTTTCAAATTGGCTAAAATTGCATAGTTATATGATTCAGATACATATTTGTGGAAAAAATTATACACTGGTACCATTGTTATAAATAGTTTCAACATAAGATGTATCTAAGGTTCATATGTTATGCAATGTGCCTTATATTACTAAATCAAATCAGTTTCAAATTTTAAACACTTTCAAGGACTATCACCACCCACTAAGTTAGAATTTTATGGACTGTATTGAACCAATCTACTATAGTAGTTTGTTCACTTTTTGGTATGGTTGAAGTGATTAAATCACTTAATCTTACCTAGTTTATTGGTTGAAATTGATTACATAATCTAGCCTCACTAGTTTAATAGTGTGAGTTGACTTGGTTCACTCACACTCACCAAGTTATAAGTATAATTGGGTTGTAAGGTTGAGTTAATCTCAACTATCGACTGGTAACTCATATTTTCTCCAAGGTTGGGGGCATGTGCCCTCCAATATCTATCTATATATTTAGATATATATACTTTCCATATTTATATTTGTCTTAATCTCAATTTCAATGATTCATAATGATATATCTTTCAAATCAAATTACAAAAAGGCAAGATAGTTACAACAATACATAGGTGTAATCCTAAACCTTGCTCTCTTTAAATTTCAATCATTTCAATAGTTTTAATTTCATATTATATGCACTAATTATATATCGTAACATGCTCTTGGTTATAGGTCAGTCATCAATAAAACACTCAAGTTGGACTCAAGTAAAGACAAGGTGTGTTATACAAACCCATGTACACATTCCTTTTCTTTTAAAGTAAAATTTCATTACTAGACTAAAGGTGGGAAAAAGTAGACACTATTTATAACTTTTATAGCACCTCAATCTTATATACTTAGAAAATACATATCATGGATGTACCTTCAGCTTCTAGACCTTTCACACAACCAATATGAATATGAATAACTAGGGTTTTGTTATTTGATAAAGAGCAATAGTCCTTAACCTAGAGCTAAATACACCAGAGTGAAGGTCATATATAACCTAGAAGCATCCATGTGGTTGGATCTAGTTTCATCAAGTATTTTATATTGAACACCTATGTCCAAGTCAAATAGTAGCATTAACAAAACCATCCTAGGTCAATGCAAGTGGTCATGGCTACATAGATATAATTTATAGAATCAAAATAATGTTTTAGAATCCAAATCTAGTTCACTTTTTGCTTTTTCTAGATCTAGATCTATATTAGCATCAGAATCAACTCGATATCTAATTTTCATTGATATATTTTTTATAGTTTTACTTTATATCTTTAACATCTCAACATAATAAATTCAATATATATTTTGTCTGAATTTCACAAATAATTGGTTTGTTCTAGAGATAATCTATCATCATTATGCCCTAGGCTATCTCTTCTCCTTTTAACCCTAGATTCCCTAATCTATATTTTAGGGTTAAAAACAAACCCAAGTGGTATGAGAGATTGTAAAAGCCTAGGTCAAATGTATGTAATGATTGGGATTCACTAAATATGTTTTAATAGTCTAATCAAGATAATAATTAAAGTTAAGTAAATATAACCATATAAGAATTGAAGTACATAATTGAATTTGAGAACCTCTTAGATAGACATGATTTTTGTACTTTAAGCTAATTGAAGCCTAAATGAACTTATATAGTCACAATTAGGTTTATGGGTATTAAATTAATGTAAATTTTGTCTTTGATTGAACCAATCAAGGTTGGATAAATATGTCATGAGATTTTATTTTATTTTATTATGGCATAGATCCACACAATATGCAGCTTGAATCAATGTTGCAATACTGCTGACATTAAGACAAGACTTTGAGGTCTTAGATTCTATCTTGTATCTCTCATTCATCCATGCTAAAAATGTATTGACATATGGAGCAATTACACCAGGCTTAAAAACATATTCAAACCCAAGAAAAAAATTTGAGCACAATTGGATTTTGTCTTTGTAAGCATCTTATATATTTGTAAAGAAATAAAACATAAAATATAATGAATTACTCATTAGGAAAAACATGTTTTGTAAATATTATTAAAATGAATATCATATTATTGTTTCTTAGTGCTTCATTCAAAGAAGGTTAGATAGGGTCAGCGGTGGTTGTTTTCTAATGAGGTGCAAATGTTGATTTACACTCTTTCAATTTATAAACCCCCTCTTACCAAAATAGAAACTTGCATCCATTTTAGTGCAACTTATGTTATTCATTATGATTTTTATAGCCTCCACAGAGGAAGATATTACAATTAGGCTAGTACCTAAATTGAAATACATCATACCACCAAAGTGCTTATGGAGAGTATGCAAAGATTGGTGTGGATTTGTACCCAGCTCCAACAGACTACCCAAAATTGGTAGAGCTTGTGGTTTCATTGAAAAAACCTTTTCAATGTTTCATCTAATTAGTTTTAGAGTCATTTTATATTTACATGGATTTTTATTTTACATATGATACATAATAAAGATGGTGTATCAAAAATAGCATTCTATCCAAATTTAGTATTTTTGGAAGCAAAAAATATATATTTTTCATCGTCAAATTATTTTTTTATGTTATAATGTTGAAACAATAGGTAAATTTGAGATCCATAAAATTGTGTTACAAGAATATTAGCCGATGGAGACCATTTCTCCTTTGTTGTTAGTGAATTCAGTTCCCTAGTTATAGGACACTAAAACCTAATTTTTTTTGTCTCCTTGCACATATTTGAATTAAAAAAATTCATATCTTTTTCCTTATTTTTATCATCACTGCTATCTTTCTCCATGATCCTCATTTAGACAAATTATAATAGAATGACAACACTCCACACAATCACTTTAATTGTCCTTGTGGACTCATGGGATCTATTAATTTCTATGGCTATAATCAAAATGTTAACATTAATGAAATGTAAATATTCCTCCTATTAGTGGGTACTAAATCTGCATCACATCACTTATTTTTTGAAGTGAGGTTTTGTCAAACAAAATCGTGTAAATTGAGAGTTGTACCTCACTTATAACCTATGATTGATGACCATGTCTCAATTTTTGTACATAAAGCATTAAGAAATAATAAACTTGTATATCTGATGGAGGTTATGATAGAAAATTAGGTGGTACATTCTTTAATATGGAATGACAATGAACTATGTTAGGAGGTGACATTTTTTTTCACAATGAGCTTGAGCAATGAGGAATAGGTTGGGGGAGGAATCCATACAAAAACACGTAAGTGATGAAAAAATTCAAGGTGAGTTATATGATGATGGTGAGGGGTAATGGTAGTGTAACTTGAATAAATTTTCATATCATGAAAAACAAAAATAAATTTATATCAAACACTAAGTAGACATACCAAATTTGGATCCCTATAAGAAAAGGGCAATATATTAAAGAACATGCAAGTGTTGAAATATTTCAACATGGACTAGGTGGTGAGGGTGGGTGGAAATGATAGGGTATTTTAGGGGATATAATATGCTAAGGAGGCATATTATACACCAAACCTATATTTAGGTTAGTTATTAGATTTACATGTTGGTAGGCCAAGTTAAAACTAGTTGTCATAAAATTCCTTCTCATAGCATTAATACTTGTGCAAAACATTAGGGTTGTTAATTTTAAATCATAGAGCTATTTATCATGTTTATTAGATGCCTTATTTTATTTGAGAATGTGTCTATGTGATTCATCAATGCCAATTTGGTGATTCTATAGCCAAAAAATACCACCATTATTCCCATAATGAAAACCTTTACTCTCTAGTGATATTATTATTCAACCCTATGCTCAAGGATTTTTATTTATGACTTGATCCTTACATACAGACTAAGCGATAATTATACATAAAGGACCTTGCTCATGGGATTGATACCACATTCCAAGAGACCCACATTATACACCAAACCTACATTTATAGTGGTGGTTAGATTTACATGACCTACATCACCTATTACAAAGGGTTCCAAAGCTTTTAGGGTGGCAATATCTTTGATTTGTCATTTTCTATTATTGAGGGCAGATGAGGATATCATGAGCATTGATTTAATTATAACATAACTCTATATATGATGTTGGGATAAGACATTGACATCTCATAGTTTATTTTGTTGCTTTTGTTCATCAATGTTGTTAATATATTGAGACCTAGAGACACAAGTGATATGCACAAAGACCCGAAAGTAAGTGATTGACTAAAAAATACCAACTATTATTTAATTAATTAATTAATTATTATTATTATTATTATTATTATTATTATTATTATTATTATTATTATTATTATTATATTAAAAGATAAAAATTTATGTCAATGGGTATTGATCATCTATGCAATTTGACAATTCAAAGGATGTTAAAAAAGTGCTATAAATTTGTGGAAATGGTGCATCAGATTTGATTCAAATGAAAAGACAAGTTGACCCAATAGAATGATATATGTCAAAATATTTCACCACAAAGAAAGAGAATAAACTAATGACTAAATGATCCAAGTCCACATGACAAATTATACACCAAAAGAGACCAAAAACCAATTTTATAAAACAAAAAATTACATCCCCTCTGGCATTGCTTGCACCATCGGTGCAACTGTTAATACTATTTTATGCTGATAAATTCTACTGATTTATGTGTGAATGTGTATGATTATTATAATATAATTGATATACCCTATTTGGATGTACAAATGAAACCAAATGTATTGTTTCTATAAATCACTAGGGAATCTATGGGTGAAACATTGTATGTAGAATATACAAAGGATAGAGGAACTGATATTCTATATCAATAAAAATATCCATGAAGTGGATTTAGTACTTACATGTAGATAAATAAGTGGTCGTATGTAGTGCTTAATGAGTGATTGGCAGAAAGAAAAATGAAAGGCATAGCAAAAAGAAATTTTAGAATCTTTTTCTAAAAATAAGGAGCTTTTTTTTAATCCATGCTCCCATGAGATCACTTTCTAAGTATAAAATTTGATGGTGGAATTATTTCCCAATCCAAGTAAAAATAAATAGATAAAAATAATTGTCCATGTCATTAATTAAACTCTATATTATTATATTATTATAGCAATTTTGATGCTTGTATTTTCCCAGTTACTCAATTTAGAATAATCGATTAAGTTATGTTTTTTATAGATAGCAAGTTTATAAGACCCATGCCCAATAAAAAAACAAGAACATATACCCAAAAAAACCAACCAAAATATTTTCACTCCCTTTTCATAACATAGGTTGAGTTACAAAAAACTTAAAATGTATAAGTAAGGTGTAAAAAAATAGAAAAGTAGTATAATATCAAAAAAAATGACATTCACAAATCTAGTCAATCTGTATGATTTCAATAAACTTGAAAGTAGACACAAGTTTGGAACAATATCCAAATAATAAAAGATGCTTTGAAAGAGATGAATTAGTAGCCACCACATTAGAACCAGGAAATACCAAGGCAAACAGAGTGTCTAGCTACTTGGACTTGCATTTGTCTATAGCCAAATGTTTGTCTAAAGTTATGGTAACTGTTATTAGAGTCTCTCTAACCAGCCATAAAGGATAAGGGGAAATGACATGTAATACCATCCTAGCCAATAATTTAATTGATTCAATTTTTTGGCAAATAACATGCATGTGTTATAGAGTAGGCAGAGGCAACAAAGCATTGTCTAAAGGTGGAGGGGGAAATAATGAACTAGACAATCTATTTGAATTCATCTCAAAAACAAAGAACTAAATATAATCATGGAGAAGAGATAATATCCTTTCTAAGTCCTTGAATTTAGCCATTGGCATGAATCCAAACTTATCTTTACCAGAGAAGGGCAAATATTTTCCTTGATCACCATCAAGGGTTGTTATAGCTTCACCCAAGCTGACCTTGAAGACTAGATTAAAAAATAATTTAACCAAATATTTTACCTTCTCTTTGTTAGAGACAAGAAACATGATGTTGGTAGTAAATACATAGGCAACCATAAAACTAAATTTGATCATGTTAGTAGCAAAAAGGAATTCTTCCCCAATGATTAGAAAGGATAGCATTGAAAACTTGTTCAAAAAGAATCCAAAAGATATTATACAGAAGATGAGGTGAGACTATGCCAATGAAATAGATTTATGGTTTTTGGCATGAGCACATAACTAAAGGATGATCCAAATATTATTTCATAATAGGCTCCATTAAACTTTGAGCATAACAAGATGACAAGAACAAAGAGTTAAAATCCAGGTTGTGGAAAAAAAATACACTAGGAAGGAAATAAATAAACATGATCCAATCATAGCCAAAATATGGTGACAATGGAGGCAAAGAAATAGAAAAAAGAAATTGATTGTCAATATCAGTTCCCAATCTCATCAGTAAATCATAACTATGATTATCAATGATAAGATCTATTGATTGGTCGATGACAATATTCATTAAAGCATTAGCAATCTTATTCATTTATTAAGTTATGTTTTAGATTAAGGTAAAAGGAGGTTTTGAAGGGGCCCTGTAACCCTGAAACAAAGTTACAAAGATACATCATAAACACCCATCAGGAAAAACAAACCTAAAGCCTACTACAGAACAGTAACAAAATCCAATTTTACAGGGACCTGAAACCACCAAACTAGACCATAAGAAGAAAGATCCCAGGTTTTACAGAGACCTAGAAACTCACATAAGTTTTAAAATCTAAGAACCAGATATCGGAACCAATTATAACATCCAACAAAAGGGACCAGACCCATATGAATAAAAAGAACCTAGTCTTCTAATTCCAGGATCATCTTCACCACCTCCTTTCCAATCATTGCAGTATCCTGTATGGATATTGTAGCCGAAGTAGCAACATCTTGCATAGCTTTCTTCCTTGAGCTCTGTCTGGTCCTTTTACTTGGCCCCTCCAAGGATTTTATTTCCTCACTAGCTCATTTTCCAAGGTTTGCTAGAGCTGGACATATACTAGAAGTAACCTCCTCCACCTTCATTCTACTTTCCTTTATAAGCCTTCTGAGATTATTCTCATAATCTTTAAGTTTGATAGGAATATCTCTCATCTGCATTTCCATATTATTGATTTTATTTCGATCAGCTTCCTGATTATGTTCCATTATTTCCATTCTCTTCTTTAGCTCCATTATTTCCTTATACATCCACGAATCAACTTGAAGAATGGCCTCAACTTTGCATTTGGCCAATTTCATGAAGTGAAGCCTACTGTTCTTCTACCCAACATCACTAATATCTTCAATATTCTTTTGTGGAGTGAATTCATCCTTTTCAGTTTGATCCTCCTTTGTTTTTTGTTCTTTGATAGTAACAAGGTTTTCATTCTGGATAGGATAATCCTTTTCTTGTTCTCTAATCTCCATAACATGATTGGAATCCTGAACCATATGTTCCTTATCTATTTTCAAAGCTAGATCATCAAGTAAAATGTCCATTTCTTTTTCACTTCCCCCGAACACTCCCTGATTATCCTCATGATCAAAATTTTCCTGTTCTATTTTTTCCTCTGTTGTATCCCCTTCTTTTTCATTCTCACTTTTATCTTTACCTTCCAAATTAGAACTGGAATCCCCACTATCCTTCCCTTCCTCTTCCTCCAGACTCTCCTTATCAGAACTTTCTATAGTTTCCCACTCAGTTTCCTCATCAACAATTTGTTTTTTAAAATTGGGGGGTTTAGGTTTGAGTTTTTCTTTCCCCTTTACATTTCATTCTTCTTACTCTGAGAATCCTTGTTTTTGTCAGAATGAGGATTCGAGGCTATGGCATTGTTTTTTCAAAAACCCTCTATAATTAGAATTAGTCCTTCATGCAAGATAGGGCAAGATTCCTTTTTTTCTATGAGAAAACAGACTTTGAAGCAGCAAATAATGCAAATAGAAAGGAATGGAGGGTATAAAATTCTCTAAACAAACCAGTATTTCTAATGAGGCATACAAAAAATTCCCGAAGACGGATGCTGAGGGGAAGAAATTGGAAAAGAGAGGAGATTTTTTTGACTTGGAGCAGATAAAAGGAATCTGGAGAGAAGTTTTATGTTGCACCCGTGAGTATTTCATCCTTGATGGTAGAAGCAAAAGAGTACATAAATTCCATTTTGTCTTTCTTAATCATTTATTAAGTTATGTTATTACAACATGTGTGATGGCATTTATAGCATATGTGATGACATTTTTTTTATTGATGTGATCGATTTCAAAGTGATGAGTTTAGTTAACACTCATTTATTAGTTTTTAATGATCAAAAAAAGGTTTTCTTTTATATGGATTGAATTTGAATAGACTCACCATTTCATTTGGAATCAGAGAGGGTAGAGCCCAAAATTATTAGAGATGTCATATCCCATGAGAGCTCGGCCCAATGGGAGATCATAGCATCATTTAGAGTCAAAAATATGAGTCCCCAAGACCTATCAAATATGTTATATCCTGGGAGATCTAAGTCCAATGGGGACTCACTACATTATTTGTAGTCATAGAGCAGCTTTTAGAACCCCATTGGATTTAACTCAAAAATGATAATTTTTTTTAATTTTACTTTATAATCCAATCCAGATTATTATTTATTAAAGATAAGTTAATTTATATTTAACTAAATGTATCTTGTATAATAAACTAATTATGATTCATTTATATAATAATCAAATTAACACATTCAACAAAATTACAAATTCAATCCATCACATAAAGTTTAACTATTGAATAAAAACTCAGCCAACTATAAAAAGTTTATACAATAAAAGTAGCCAACTATTGGTTATCAAAGTAAAATAATATAAAGTTTTTACATCAGATTGAATATAAATAAATACATTTTTCCATAGAATTAATGAGTATCCATAACCTTGTCATATGTATATAAAATGTAATCATGAGTAACATTCTCTATCGACTAACTGGTTGGAGGAGAGGGAGAGCATAATCAAAGTGCTTTTTCACACCAACTATAGACCATAAATCCCCTATATAATTTCTAAAATAGATAATATCCCTCCCTTGATGGATGATCATATGATAACAACATAGGTATCGATAAGTCAACTACAACCTATGTGTTATAAATTTTAACTACATGCAACATAGCGCAAATATTTATGTTCTAACATGACATCGTGCATACATGCATATTAATCAAATAGGTGAAATGATAATGTTTAACTATAAACATTACTTTGGAAAAAAAATCATATAGTTTAATGATCTAATAGATTAATCGTATTCACACATGCACGCACACACTCAATCAAATTTAATTTATTCCATGTATTAATAACTCTAAGAATATTCATGAGAACCTTCTCATATAATATTTCCTTAGTGTCATTAATACCAAAATTAATAAATAATTCAAATACAATATTTTCATAGAATTCTCATATAGATATAATATTAATACCATAGTAATTAAATACAAGAAAACAAATTGAATTTATTACATGTTATAGAATATCAACTTAATATCTACTATAACACTTCCAAAGTTTCAATACAGCCCAAAGTCCATTTTCAACAAAGCAATATTGTAAATATATTATTTTCTAACAATCTTCATAATATTTATGTATTTACCAATTCCATAAAAACATTCTTATTTCACAAGTATTATAATTAAAATAATATAATTCAGTAATTTCATCATAAATCCAAAGCTAACAAACAAATAATAATAAAAACAGCATTATTTGTTCTAATCAGCAATTTATCATTTTTCCTCATAATTTATAATTGAATCAACATACTATAAATTGATGATTTACAATGTAGTTTGTATATGAATACATTTATTCACTATAGACTAACAACTACTTACCAAATTATCCGCACACACACACACACACATATATATAAAGTATGTCCACTAGTATTAATATATTTTTAAAACCCCTTACCATTGATTTCCTAATGGCATGATATATACATATAAATGGTCATGCATATATATACATATATATATATATATATATATATATATAATTTGTAAGTATTAATTATATATGTATGTATGTATGCATGCATGTATGTATGAATTATTCATAAAGAATATTATAATGTATTTATGTATAATCCGTAATTACACACACACACACACACACACACACATATGTATGTTTGTGTTTATGTATGTATATATGTATATATGTATGTTTCAAGTTTATTCACATGTCCCAAGTTCCCACTTAATAAACATAAACTCAATTTAAGTCTAACATATAAACTACATTAACACCACACAGTACTTAAACCCCAATTAAATACATTAAACACTAACACAAAATATGAAATATTCTAATGTGTACCATATGATACATCAACTTATTGATGTCATTAGACACAATTTTAACCCCTAAATTAACATTCATGACCTCAAAATAGTTCAACTCTTACCATTTTACAAATGTTTAAACTCAATCTGGTCCATACTTTTAACATAGTCTATCAATCATGCATCTAATCATAGTAAACATAGTTGATAAAGAAAACAATTTAACTAATAATGTTTATCCCTGTCTTCACACTTGTATGTGTATATATGCCTATGATGATGTGACCTATAGTAATTTTATACCACTCAGCAAATATATTGAATGGTTGCTTATGTTACTTAGCATATAATATTAATAACAATTCTATTTAAATAAATTATCATAAGTAATAACCTAGTCATTTTATACAACTACCTAAAGATTATATTGACTCAATCTTGTTATGTTTACCAAACCTAAGAATTTAACACTTGTATACATATATCCAATATAAAATAATTCTTAACCCTATAGTATGGTAAACAACTAAAATTTACACACAGTTAACCATAACCTTTTATACACAAATGACACAATAATTTTATACACATTTGACACATAATCATATATACACAGTCAACCATATCACCTAATATAAGTTGAATAACAAATTCCATTCATCCCATACAAACAGTCATGCACAGGTGATAACAAAGTAATATCACTCAACCATTTCTAAACTGAAATAAAATGAAACACAGCCAAACAATATCCAATGAAACCCATTTCACATATTCCAAAATCCAACCGTAACCAAAACCTAAAACAATATCCCATGTTGTATAGATAATTTGTTACACAAGTTTTTTAATATATAAATGATCTAATGAAAACATGATCAAATAAATGATCATTATAAACTTTGTTTTGTGTATACACCTAAAATTACTTGCTCCATTATAGTCGACTAATATTCCTATTAGTCGACACTAATTCCCCTTCCTAACCATAAATCTAATATCCCCTTCCATTAATATACATTTCACTAACCTTATCCCATTCCATTACTCCATTAATTCCCTCTAATCTACCATTATACTAATCCAATCCCAATTATCTATTATATGTAAATTTTCAATTCCCATAACCCCACCTAACCACCTACCAGCATTTCCCTTAGGTATTCCTACATCCCTAGGAATCCTAATCTAATTATTTAAATCCCTAAACAAAACCTATTATCCATTAAACCTAACCCTAATCCTAGTTTCCAATTAAAAATTCCAAAATAATCTACCTACCTGCCCTACACTATCCTTCCTAAACCCCTAAAACCCTGTGAAGAGATCTCTAGAATTAGAGAATTCTAGAAATCTCTCCATTCTAACCCTCATCCTCTAGAATTCTCTATTCTAGAGGATTCCATGGAATTAAAAATTCCACAAAAAATACTCCACCCTAGATCTTGATGGCCCAAAATTCAAATTTGGACCATAAGATCTCCCTCCATGAATCTATAAAACCAACACACCCTCACTTGCTCAAGCTAATGAAGGAATGAATGAATAAAAAATTGAAAACATAGCACAAGAAAGTCATCTATCAAGCCTATCCAAGCCATTATCAAGCATCTCTAAGCAATCCAACAATCATATTCAAGCATACAATTCTTAGATTGGAGCTATGAGAAGGTAAAAATGATGGTAAGCATGCACACTACATTCTAATTTACCTTTTCTATCCCTTCCTATTGGTGTCATTATCCTTGGGTTTTCATTATCTCTTTGACAATATTTTGTTTGAATCCCAAATTTGGTGCACATTTTGGTGATCAGGGTGGGACTTACCTCCCTTATTTAGGCTAACACTCTTACTAGAATCATTTTGGATGATCGTAAGGCCAACTGGAAGAGAAATCAATCATAGATTTTGAAGTTTTCACATGTTTTTAAGAATAGTGATATTTCTCTACAAGTCACGATATTATAGTAGCGGTATCATTAACAAAATCATGGTATTGTAGGTTAAACCATTAGCAGTCAAGGTTTTAGTAGGGTATTACATTTGAACAATACTGCTACTTTGTAAGTCATTGTATTGCTCTGCTATTAGTGATAGTTTTATTCCCAATATCAATATTGCAACTTGAAGTTTTTCATATCTAGACAAATAGTAGATTAACCCTATATTCTTATCAGGTGTGTTTTTTATGGTGTATATAAAAGGCATTACTCCCTAAAGAACTACTAGAGGGTCATCAACATCCATTTTGACAATCCCACTACTTTCATAGTCACAGTATTGTCTTTCAAATAGTGTATTATTGATCTCAGTCAGTATTATATACCCTAGTCCTACCTCTTATACAATTTGTTACTCTGAGGTGCTAGTTGATTCTATAAATTCTCTATATTTTGCTATCTAACCTATCTATAGGAGAGAAGCAACAAAATAACACTATTAGGAAGAGATTTAAATAAGTTTGAACAATCTCGCCACTTTGAGACTAGTGATATTGCACTATAAGTAATGATATTGTAATTTGTAGTATCCATATTATTTTTTTAGCATACCTAGGTCAAAACTCTTCCTTGTTGGTCTTTTGCTACTCTGTCATTTTATTTAGGTTCTATTTTGTAAATGAAAGAGAACATCCAAACTAATTGAGGGTGATTTCGTCTTGCAAGGTTTATAACATCCAAGGGAAGATTATTGGAGTCTACCCAAATTTGATAATACCACTACTTTCATAGTCATAGGATTGTCTTGCAAGTAGCAGGATTGTTATTTGGAGTAGCAATATTGAACATCTTTATTTGATCAATTAATTTTAGATTTTATACAATCTTGATATCAATAATTGTATTTAAAATGAAGCCCTGTAATCATTTTTAGTCTGTGAAAGTCTGATCTAGTATATTTTAGCTTTATTTAGGATCATAAATTAATCTATGCAATATCGTGACTTTCTTAGTAGTGGTATTTCTCTATGTAGTAGTGGTATTGCATTTTTGGGTTTTTTGGACCATTTTTTAGGTCTTGTTGGACTCTTAAGGCACCCTTAGTGGATTTATAACCTTTGTGTTGCATGAAAAAGGGGTGCCCATTTTGATCATTGTTGATTGAGTATTTTTCATAATTAATACATTATCATTAGTAGTTAATCATTAGCTTTGATTGATCCTTATGTGTGTGCATATACTTTGTTTGTTTGTGTGTACATAATTTGTCATATCATGTGAAGATCACATAGGTAATTAGATCGGTTAATTAATTGTATCATGAGTTTTCTTGTTTGTATAAACCTTCCCTAGGATAGCATGTGACATGGATTTTATCACCTATCAGGGGATCTGTAGCTCTACCAATTAGAGTACAATTGATTACTTTCTTATATGCAATTAAACACGGAATTATACCAAAATGATAAAGTAGCTAGAAACTTGAGACAACAAAGAATTTGAGAGACAATACACACTCTTGTATTAAATACTACTAGAAGAAAATACAATAAGGAAGATGCCACTTCTTCCTCCACCTCAAAGGCTTGCCACACCTCAAGACCTTCTTCCCTCTCTCTCTTGCTCAACACAACAACTCTAAAGCCTGAGTTGCTATCCCTCCTTGAATGCTTCAGCTGATCTCCTTGACCTTACACCTGTAGATCTCCTTGACCTTGCTAGCTTCAATGCTTTTACTTGCCTTCTTGATATAATTACAATACATGCCTTATGGGTCTATAAATAAGATCCCATGCTTACAAAAAAAGAACTCAAGTTACAATAATTAGACACGCAGCTCGTGACTATAATTAGTCGCTTGGCATGTAAACACTTGCTTCACTTAACTAACTGTTCGTCAACAGCAGTTCCAAAAATACATAGGTGATCGACGTCGATCCCTGCTAGTTTGGTGCTGTCGATGTCGGCCAACTCCCTGCCATCACCAGTCTCGTTCTCCACTGCATCTGATCGACGTCGGTCATACTGCCGACGTCGGTGGCTCTGGTTCTTCAGCATCCTTTCTCTTGTGTCTGCAAACAGTTGAAGCTTTTAGCTCCACACCATAACAATCTCCCACTTAGAGATAAACAGTTGCAACCTGTATCTGTACCTATACACCATCTATTTTGTTCCTTAGGCTCTGTATCCCTCTTCAATGTCACTCTTGAAGACCAACCACCACGTAAACCTGTGATGCTATACCTGTCTCTTATGCCACAAGAATTTTGCTGCTCCCAAATTCTCCATGACACACTTCTGAACCAACTCTACCCTTAGCTCAGAAAACTCCCTATATATGAAACCCTGCAACAAGTAACACAATACAGTAATAGGATAATGTAGCTAATACTATCCAACCTGGTAAGGATAAAATACAATGGTCAAACCTCCATTATTCTGCAGCCTAATCAAGACCATATACCATAGCCTTCTGTCTCATGTGTCCATCCACTCTCTTCTCTAAAATGGGAATCCATCCCTCTATCCAGCGCTTTCTTCCAGTTGACAACTCTACCAACAAATACTTGTTTGGTTCTCCAAGGACTCACACTCCTCATCCATGCCAAGCTCCCACTGTTTCTAGATTCTACCTGCATTGCTTCTTCCATCTTCCCAGTTCATGACTATCAGTAAGCAATATAAAGAAGGTGAACAATGAATATGAGGTTCACATACCTTTCTTGACCTCCACATGGGTGTTTGAGACTTATAGATCCACCCAACATCCATTCCAGTGACCGATCTAGGCCATCTCCCAGTCTGCTTCCGATCGATGTCGGTTCCCTGCACTGACCTTGACTGTCGACGTCATTTCCCTGGCCAACGTTGGTGTCCCTCCTACCGACGTCAGTCTTTATGACCAATGTCGGACTTCTCCTGTCTGACCTACCGACCTTGCTGGTCTGCACATGACTGATGTCGGTACCTGGATGACTGACATCAGTGCCAAGCTATCGACATCAGTGTCTGTGTGTTCCTGTAAGTGATGAAATTTTCATCCATGAGCTCTTCTTAGATCATACCTCTGTCCATGCTGCCCTACTCAGATTTATTTAGCCCCTATGACTGATCTCTGTCCTTCATCTCCTACATAAACACCAAGGCTTCTTTGTTCCTGTCAAAAGCATCAAATTTCCTCTTTCTACAATGAACTGTATCTGTGCTTTCCAAATTTGAACACATACCTTTTGAATCAAGAACTTTCATTCCCTTCCTATTCTTGTGACCAAACCTATTAGACCACATCTTTGAATCTACACCAGAAGTAGAATCAGTAATACAAGTAGATAGATAAAGAGTATCTACTTTCTTACCTCTTGCTAGAACAAGTGTTCCCTTGGTAACCTTCCAAGAATCTGCTGTGAGGGTTATTGTGCATCCCTCATCTCCCAACCTTCCTACAGAAATCAGACTCTGCTTCAGAATTGGAACATGCATGACCTCTTTCAACACCCACGTGTTGTCAATCTTTAATCTCAACTGCACTTTCCCTTTGCCAACTATCTGACAAGGCATACCATCCCCTAAATAGAGCACTCCAAAATCTCCCTGTTCATACTCATGGAACAAATCTCTGTTTGGGGATGCATGAAAAGATGAACCAGAATCTAAAATCCATGATCCTGCCTGACTATCTGAAGAAAGTATGAGAGCATCCTGCATCACAATATTTGCATCCTTTGCTTCTTCCATACCTGCATGTTGATTCTCTTTATCTCTCAACCAACACTCCTTTGTATGTCCTTTCTTTCCACAAAACTAGCAGGTAATACCTTTGGACTCAGATCTCCTTCCTGACCTTGATTTCCCTTGCTCAACCTTCTCCTTTTGCCTTCCCCTACTTTCTGCACTTAGAGCATTTCCTGATGATTCACCTGTGCTTCTCCTACGTATTTCTTCATTCAAGATCACACTCACAACATCATCAACTTTTAAGATTTTAGAAGCAGATGCAGAATTACTTACTGCCATAACCATACCATCCCAAGTTTCAGGCAAAGAACATAAAATCAAGAGAGCCTTTACCTCATCATCAAAAATAATATTGACTGAAGTTAGTTGGTTTACCAAACCATGGAAATCACTGAGATGAGTATGTACCGATCCACCTTCCTGCATTTGCAAAGTAAATAGCTGCTTCATAAGATATACCTTATTAGAAGCCGAGGGCTTTTTGTATAAATTTTCCAAGGACTTTATCAACTCTTTCGTTGTCTTGCACTGTGATAAGCTAGAAATCACAGATGATGCAAGGCTCAACCTTATGGAACCGAGAGCCTTCCGATCAAGAACGTTCCATTCTTCATCCTTCATATCTATGGGCTTGCATGCAACCCCACCCAATGGTAAGTACAAATCCTTCTGATATAGATAGTCCTCAATTTGCATCCTCCAATGTTGATAATTCTTGTCGTTAAACTTCTCCATTCATAGCCTGCTTTCTTCTGCCATTGCTAAACTCCCACTCAATCAGAAAACCCTGTGAATGACCTGTAATCAAAAACAATACCCTGCTTCCTGCAAACTGTAGCTCTGATACCACTTGTCAGGGGATCTATAGCTCTACCAATTAGAGCACAATTGATTACTTTCTTATATGCAATTAAACACGGAATTATACCAGAATGATAAAGTAGCTAGAAACTTGAGACAACAAAGAATTTGAGAGAAAATACACACTCTTGTATTAAATACTACTAGAAGAAAATACAATAAGGAAGATGCCACTTCTTCCTCCACCTCAAAGGCTTGCCACACCTCAAGACCTTCTTCCCTCTCTCTCTTGCTCAACACAACAACTCTAAAGCCTGAGTTACTATCCCTCCTTGAATGCTTCAGCTGATCTCCTTGACCTTACACCTGTAGATCTCCTTGACCTTGCTAGCTTCAATGCTTTTACTTGCCTTCTTGATACAATTATAATACATGCCTTATGTGTCTATAAATAAGATCCCATGCTTACAAAAATAGAACTCAAGTTACAATAATTAGACACGCAGCTCGTGACTATAATTAGTTACTTGGCATGCAAACACTTGCTTCACTTAACTGATAGTTCGTCAACAGCAGTTTCGAAAATACACAGGTGACCGACGTCGGTCCCTGCTAGTGTGGTGCTGCCGACGTCGGCCGACTCCCTACCATCGCCGGTCTCCTTCTCCACTGCATCTGACCGACGTCGATCATACTGTCGACGTCAGTGGCTCTGGTTCTTCAGCATCCTTTCTCTTGTGTCTGCAAACAGTTGAAGCTTGTAGCTCCACACCATAACATCACCATGCACGTAGCTTAGTCTTTAGGGATTAGTATCATGGATTTCACCACCATATGATAACCACACTCCATATGCTAATGGAGTATAAATATCAAGAGAGAATTGTCATTATGCCTAAGTAGAATTCCCCATAAAGGGTTTTGTGGAGTGAGGGATGATTAAGTCCATATACCTAGGGCAATCAGATAGCCTCCTATACAAACTTGGGCCCCATCGTACCTTTGCATATATAGGGGACTCCCTTAGATCCTTGTGTAAACCTTAGAATAGGATCCTATAGCCATAATAGGTGTTCCACGGTTAGCATTAGTATCAATGCCCAAGTGACCATCAAGAACAAACAATGTTGAGAGGGTTCAGTTGATTTCGTAACAGGTCACCAACCTATAGCTTCACTTGTGTAGTCGTTAGATGATTTAGACATCATGTTACTCTCCCATATGGTTTACTAATTAGGGATGTATATGTGCATGATTTGTTTATGTGTTGTGATAAGGCATGTTTTGTTTGTTATTCGAGTTAGCCATACCCATATATTTGTGTGCATACCTTAAAAAACTTATACGATCACTTCCATCATCCCATCATCATCTCATCTTGACTATCCATATCACATCAATTTTATTCTTCCCTCCATAACATTTTTACCTTAATCCACCCTATTTTCATTCCATATCACTTTCCATACTCATCCTAATATCATCCCTTTCTCCTTGATAATTTGTATATCTTTGACCATCATATACCCTATGTTCTACATAGTCACACTATATTGACCCATCATTATACATCTAATTATTAGCACCACCCATCCCATAACACTTAGTATCCACTATCCTTTTTTTTATATCCCTTTGGACCATCCCACATCCCCATATCCTTTTGTCCATATCATTTTTACTTTCTTATCTTACCCCCACCAACAGGATTAATCTCACTAAGCACCACCATCTCTTCACATCTTTCTTTGTAGACATTATCATACTTTCATCCATCCCACAAGCATTTCCTTATTTATATCCATTCCATAACATCCAATCCCATTTCATATCTTTGACCACATCTTATTCACTTCATAGCACATTCATCCCCTATAATCCTAGTGTCATCCCACATATAGTGATTATCCCCTTTCCACCCACTCTCCTCGTCATCTATTTCCCTTCACAATTTAATCTCATACCTATATCCACCTATTATTCACCTCCATCCATAACCACATATAATTGTCATTTGCCCTATTTTAGAACATCCACATTTATATAACACCTTATTACCCATAATCCATCTTCCATTTATCCACCCATCTTATACTTATATCGTCTCATCCCCTCACTTATTTTATTATCTATATAGTCCATTTCTCACATCTATATCCATTAATTTACCCATTATATCCTTAATTCATCATCTTTTATTCCATATATAGTCCATTCCCCACATCTATTATTCATCCCTCCATCCATACTATTCTATCTAAATTTAGTCCACCCTTCACGTCTATCATCCATTTATCTTCTTATTTTATCCACATAATCCACATTTCATAACCATCATCCACCTATTTTATCCTTATATTTACTCATCCTTGTGTGTGTGTGTGTGTGTGTGTGTGTGTGTGTGTGTGTGTGTGTGTGTGTGTGTGTGTGTGTGTGTGTGTGTGTGTGTGTGTGTGATATCTTTTCTTACATCCTTTTACATATCCCATACTATCTTATCTTCATCCCATCCTAGTCATACACCATTATCTTGTACATCCTCACCTAATCATCATCTCGTATATCTTTGACTTGTCATAAGACCACCTCATCCATAATCAATCACACCTTACTTTGACATTGCCTTATCCACTAATCACACCATAGTCTTAACCATTCCCATATCATTTTTATTGACATCACCCCTTGTACTTATATATCCACATCTCCCATATAATCATCAACATCTTGACCCATTCCATATCCTAGTACCACTTGGTTATCACCTTTCTCCTTGTGATATGACAAAGTGTCCTTCATTACCCATCATTAACACCTAGTCCCTAGTCCATATCCCCCATATTACCCTCCACTTCCATCAACTTCATCTTGGATCCATATATTTCTCTTCCAATTCCCTAATCACATCTACATCATCCCTTTCCATCTATCTTGATTAAGTAGTCCTTGTCCATATACCTTCTTAATCACATCCCATCCTCATTACTCCTTTGACTATTTCTTTGAAGACAAAAGATCAAACTATTGGTGGTCATTCTCCTTTTTACACATCATCATCCCAAATTGAAATTATCATTGAACATAACCTTATAAGAAATCAAGATAGCGCCCATAATTATATTTTATCCTTATTAAGTGCCTTTTGTCTCTAGCACCCATCAACTTGTCCACTTGCTAGTCGAAAAAGATATTTAATCAAATCATCATCCTTACTAGTTTGACCTCTTAAAATAACTATTATTCTCTTTATAATTTCTAGTTATCCTATCCATAAAACTTTTCTCTTGACCACTAATAGTCTCATCTTTTGAACTACAATTTAATAGTCAAATAACCTTCAATATCACCTCATCCCCATGTCATCTTCTTTCATCGTGGTTATCCAAACCCGAGCCCATTTCCACCAAGGACAAGGTTACAATCAAGAAGACCATACTAGGGGGCAACTCATGAACCCAAATTAGGAATATGAGGACTTTCATAGTGGCATCCCTACACCATGGGAGGAAAATGACAACACAAACCCTCTTCATAACCTCCTTAGTAATGAAGGTGTCTATTAGCTCCTTGAATAATATAATCAAAATATGTAAATTGGGGTCAACCACCTAAATAATGTAGACCATTCATTAACCCCACAACACAATGATCACCAAGAAGTGGACCATGGATTCCTAGATGAAGGTGACCCATAACCACCCCTTATTAATCAACTTGCTAAGGCTAACAAGAGACAATCTACCATTGAGGATCACTTAGATTAACTCACACAATAAATTAACCTTATCCTCCAAGCTCAATGCAATAATAAATATAATGTCCATAATAATAGTCATACCACTCATAATAGCCATCATACCCATATCTCACAGGGAAGTCAAAACCAAATAGTCAATCTTATTAGGGATCCTACCTTTGCTCGAGAATAGAAGATGATGAAAGAGACCCTCTAACAAGTGAACCCCATATCACAAGCCCTCAAATACAAATTTGAGTATTTTTATTCATCACCTTTGCATAGCATTATACTATAGGTTTTATTCCCTCCACACTTTGAGATTCCAAAATTTGAGAAATATAGGGGAAAGGGAAACTCGAGGGATCACGTGTAAGAATTATTCATTGCTTGACATGAAGTATCACAAGAAGATGCTGACATATTAAGGCTTTTTCCTAAAATTTTGATGGGACTAGCATTAGAGTGGTTCATGCATCTTCCTAAAGGGTCAATCTCAAACTTTGGGGAATTGATAGAACAATTTGTCTGACATTTCTCCTTCAACATAGAACATGATGTGTCTATTATTAACCTATATAACACAAAATAAAGAGATGGTAAAAATATGGTTTATTTATTACAATGGTGAAATAGATTGGCAAGTCGATTGAGATATACCATACCTGAGAAGGAGACGGTAAAAATATTTATGGATAATCTCAATACAGAGTTGAAATATTAGTTAAAGCTATAATATGCAAAAACTTTTGATGAGATTATAGAAAAGGGGATGCAGATTGAAAAGGCCTTCATAGAAAAAGGAACCATTAAGCCATTCTCTTGTAATGGGAACATTACAAATTTAGGAATCTCATTCTCAAATAAGCCAAAGGTCTTTAACAAAAACAAGAATGTTGTTGGATATGGGGTAATAGATTTTAAACCATAAGAGTATCGTGTCCAAAATATTCAAAGAAAGGTGATCCCACCACAATCACATGTCTCTTCTATCAAGGTTCCTAAGGGAAAGCCAAGACCCCATAAAAAAAGGTGACCTCTTACAAGTCTAGGTATCCCTTTGGAAACTATATTAGAGTAGTTGATTATAGACAATATGATAATTTTGCCTAAGATTCAATCTATCGATGATTTCCAACCCAAACCAAATTGGTATCATGATGATGAATACTATAAATTCCATAGAGTAAAGGGCCATGACACCGAGAATTATATGCAATTCAAACACTATGTACAAGATTTGATTAAAAGAGGTGACATCAAGTTAGAAGGAGAGCCCACTCCTACATAATCAGGCAATGGACAACTGGGAATTATAAAGATCCTCTTCCAAAGCATGAGTAAAGGAACCAAAGAGCCCCAGGGGAACAAGGTTAGGCAGCCTTCTCTAATTATATTGATTATCATAATGTGCCATAACATTATATTAATACCATCAAGATTCACCAAATTCCCACCTCTGAAGAACCTCCTTATCTAGTTTTGAAAATAAATATGACCACCTCTCATTGTACTATAATAATCAGGTGAAATAAAATCACCATCCCAATAGCACCTTACCAACAATGATCCACTTCTTCCACTATACCAAGGGGGAATACCTATAACAAAGCCACAGACAAGCCTGATAAGTCATATGACATTATTAAATAATTAGAAAAGACTCCTGCCTAGATTTCCCTTATGGATCTTTTAAAAACATCTGCTTTGCATAGGGAAATATTAAATCAAGTGCTTAATGACCTATATGTACCTAGAAACTTGGAAACTAATCAGTTTCAAGTGCTAGTGGCTCATTTATCCTCCTCCCCACAACTCACCTTCATCACTCATGATCTACCACCAACTGGCCCTCATCACAATTACTTATTATACATTGAGGTTTCCATTTACCATCATCATGTCTCATGTGTCCTTATAGATAGAGGATCAGCACTTAACCTATATAATATGGACTTCTTACAAAAATTTGGGTACTCTAAATCATCATTGGGGCCCAATCTCATTATGATCAAAGCATATAATGATAATGAGCAACCATCTATTGGGTCTATTTATATCCCATCACTGTGGGGCCCATAGTCCATCAAACATTGGTACATGTGGTCAATGTGGACTTACCATATAATATGCTTCTTACGAGACCTTGGATTCACAAAATGTAAGATATCTCATCCACTCTTCATTAGTACCTTAAGTTCTGCCATTCAAGGATGGAAGTCACCATCCTATGGATTATTCACCATCATAGCTATCAAATGGATCAAACCCCTTCTCCATCATTATCTTAAAGCACTGAGAATTCCATCCTCAACCCTATAGTTACCAAATATTTCTCTCTTGATCAATTAGCCACCACATCTACCCTAGCACCTGACCTTACTAAGTTAAAAATCACATTTATGGGTTATGGTGAATATGAGTACAAAACCCTTTGCATTGGCCATCTCCCATTATCTCCCTAAAGTTATAAGTCCCCCACGATGAAGGAAGTTCAGACCATCAAGTATCAATTTTGGCCCATGACTTTTGAAAGTATAAGATTTTTATCAGATGAACACATTGAAGATGGTGATGATTTATGGCTCTTACCTGATGATGATACCTTCATCTCACCCTAGAAAAAATATCCTATTGTCTATCGCATGATGGAAAATATGAACTATAAAAGAAAGGGACTAGGCAAGCAAGAGTAGGGTCAGATAGAGCCTATTGATGTTCAAGATAACTTATCCTATTATGTTATAGGGTAAAAACTATATAGTGATGACCCTCTCGATGTCATTGTGGATTCTATCTTGACCAAAGAGAAAACTCTTCCCAACAAGGATATTGAAATGGAGTCTATTTGTAGTCAATTTGAAGAATAAGCTACCACTAACCTCTTTTTCAATACCTCCATCTTTACCATTGACATTTCCCTCCATTATCCTTCCCTCATAGACTAGGATGCCAAATATGAGCCCACCTTTGACACATTTCAAAATGATGAAACTATTCTTGAATACTTGGGGGCAAGGACTTCCATGTCATCTAGAGACCACATGAAAGGATTCTCAATCAATCTGTGTGAATCAGCACATTTTGGAGAACAAGAGTTGCTAAGCACACAAAGTGATGATGAAACATCTAAAATAGAAGGGGAATCTTCTACAAAACTTGATAACATTCTCAAAAGTCCCATTCAGTCAAAAGATTATCAAGATATTAATAATGAGCTACCAAGAATTACTAGCTTTGACATGCTAGAAATCAAATACCCCCCTTATCTATTAGAATAATCTCCCTCACTCATTAAGGAATTCATTGAAATAAATATTTGAACTAAAGAAAAACCCATGATCAAAAAATTGGGGGCATCTCTTATGCAATTAGAGGGTGAAACTCTCACTACCTTGCTTAGAGAATTTATTGATGTCTTCACCTAGAGTTATGAAGTTATGCCTAGGTTGGATCCTTCACTAGTAGTCCATCATCTTCATGTCCATCCTAATGCTAAACCAGTGAAACAAAAATTATGAAAGATGCATCCAAAGGTGACATTGTGAGTTAAGGAAGAATTGTAAAAATTCCTAGATGCATGATTCATTCATCCTATTAACTATTTTTATTGGATATCTAGTATAATCCCTATCTCGAAACCACACAGTAAGATTCAAATATGCACTAATTTTTGTGACATTAATAAGGCATGCCCTAAAGATGATTTTCCACTTCCTAATATTGATATGATTATATATTCAAATGTTGGTTATGAGATGTTGTCTCTCATGGATGGATTTTCAAGATACAACCAAATCAAAATTACTCCCAAAGACCAATATAAAACAACATTTATCACCCCATGGGGCACATTTTACTATCAGGTCATGCCTTTTAGCCTAAATAATGCAAGGGCAACATATCAATGAGTAATTACTATTATCTTCCATGACATGATGCATGATATTATGAAAGATTATGTTGATGGTATCCTGGGAAAGTCTCACTCATGATCCAAGCGTCCTTCAGTCCTTAATAAGATCTTTGAAAGACTATGAGAATAAAAGGTATGCTTAAACCCCAAAAAGTGTGTCATCAGCATAACATCAGGAAAGTTGCTAGGGTTCATTATCTCTAGGAGAGGTATTGAGGTAGATATAGTAAAAGTTCAAGAAATCATTGAGATGCCACCTCCCTAGACACTTAAACAACTTCATAGTCTTCAAGGTAAGCTCCAAGATATTAGGATTTTATCTCATAGCTCACCAATAAGTGTCATCCATTCACTCATTTCCTTAAGAAAGGAGCAACCTATCAGTGGGATGAAAATTGTTAGAAGGCTTTCAAGAATCTTAATCAATACTTGGAAAATCCACCTGTCTTGTCTCCACTGATTCCAGGTAAACCATTATTGCTATTTATATCCACCACTCCCTATGTTATTGGAGCCTTAGTCATGGAGCATAATGATTAGGGAAAGGAATGAGCCATTTATTATCTTAGTCATACCTTAATAGAATATGAATTAAACTATATGTTAGTTGAATGGGCATGTTTAGCTATGGTCTTTGCCTCCCAAAAACTCTAGCATTAAATGCTCAATAATCAAGTACACCTAATTTTAAAGATAGATCCTTTAAATTATCTCTTATCCAAAGTAGCATTAATAAGTTGTGTGGAAAAATGGATCATGTTGCTTAGTGAGTTTGATATTGAATATGTCCATCAAAAAGCAATCAAAGGATAGGTCATATCATATCAACTGGCAGAATCTCCACTAGAAGTGACTAAGCCACTTACCTCTCCCTTTCTAGATGAATCCATTATGAGCACCTCACAGGAAGAAAGCAAGAAGTTATATTTTGATGGCTCCTTCACCACTCATGGATCAGGGGTAGGAATCCTACTAATCACCCCACAAGGTGATCTCATTCCTAAGGCTTTTCATCTCATATTCCCTTGTACTAATAATATCTTAGAATATGAGACCCTTATAGTAGGAATTCATTTTAACATATAATGGAACATCTAACATTTTCAAGTATTCATGGACTCTTAATTAATCATAAAATAGTTAAATGAAGAGTTCCAAACAAAGGATGAGAAGTTGCTCCTGTATAAATAACTGGTTGACTAATTAAAAACTAGTTTTCAAACTATCATGTTTGAGCAAGTGTTGTGAGCTAATAACAAGGCAGCTGACTCTATGGCTACCCTAGGATACCTCATTGATCTCCTTAAAGTAATATTAGAGGGTAATTTTTTTATTAAATAATTAATCACCCCAGCTCATCATTCTTTGGCTCTTGCACACATTTATACCATTAATAATCCTAGTCTCCCTTAGTATCATGCCATCTACCAATACCTCCATGACAACATCTTATCTCCTAAACTCACTCACCATAAATTTAAATCATTTCTCCATCAAGCCACCCATTATACTATTCTAGGTAGCATGCTCTATCAAAGGGGTTATGATAGAACCTTGTTAAGGTGTCTGACCTTGAAAGAGGTAGCTCAAGCAGTCAAGGAGGTCCACATTGGCATTTGTGGAGGGCACATCAATGGGATGGCATTAGCCAAGAATCTCCTCTAAGTTGGATGCTATTTTCCAACCATGGAACATGATGCTTGTTAATATGTACAACAATGTGAACCCTGTCAAAGGTATGGAAACCTTATCCATGCACTGGCATAAGAACTGCATCTTATCATGAGCCCATGGCCTTTCTCTATATGGTGTCTTGATCTAATCATAAAGATTAATCCTATTTCCTTATATGGACATAGGTTTATTATCATAGCTATATAATATTTTTTAAAATAGGTAAAATCCATGCTACTGACTTACACAATTAGCCTCCAGATATCTAAATTCATTCTTAATCAAATCATTTGCCACTTTGGCAATCCTATCAATATTATCTTGAATAATGACAAGTATTTCAAGAATTAGGATTTTGAGGCCCTTTGTCAAAATTACCACATCACATAGCATTTCTCTTCCCCATATTATCCCAAAGGCAATGGATAAGCAGAAGCAACCAATAAGACCCTGATTAAAATATTGAAAAAGAAAATCTATCAAGGAGGGCACGATTGGCATATTCAATTATATCTAGCATTATGGGCCTATCACACTAATGTATGAACACCCATATGGGCCACCCCCTATGCCTTGGTATATGGAGCTAAAGCAATATTACCTATCGAAGTAGAGTTACCATCTCTCCATCTCTCATTATGAGGCATAATTGCTGACCACAATTGCCAACAAGAGCACCTACAAGAGTTATAACTCCTTAAAAAAAATTATATCAAGCCCTAAATCACCTACGGGTGTATCAAAACAAGCTCAAGAAACAATACCACAAGAAGATTTAGGTTTGAGAGTTTGAATTAGGTGACTAGGTCCTCAAGGAAAATTAGAAGAACACTAATGCAAAAAGAGACAAGAAGGGAAAATTTGAAGCTGGTTGGTTGGGCCCACACATCATTGTTTCCAAATTTGGATTTGGAGCATATAAGTTAGCCATGCTTGAGGGAGAAGAATTTGATGATCCTATGAACATCATGCACCTAAAGCAATTCTACGCCTAGCCCTTATATCCTCCCTCTATAGGACCCATCCATCCCATCCATCTATATATAAAAAAAATCATTCAATGGTGAAAACCAACTCATTGATGCCTTGGGAAAGTACCATGGTGAAAACCAATCCCAATGCCATGGTAAGGATAGCTTAGCCTTGGTCTACCTAAGTGAGAATCTATAACAAGGAATCATGTGTCTTTTATCACAAAATTAGCAAGGGTTACTTTTAGGGAATTTGTTAGAGAAATCTTATCAAATCATCCACCTATCCTTGGAGAAATTATCCATATCCCCAAGATCCTCTATCACCCCATAAATCTATATACACTCTTTTAGCCAAGATTCCTATGATAGATATGTCTCTTATTAGCCTCAACCACATCATGTCAAATCATTGCCATCCATGCAACCATACACTCCCACTATCATTAGCAAAGGTCAATAGAACATGAGGGTTACTATAACTTTGATTCCTAATAGGATAGTCCACACCCCTTTATTTTTGGATTTATGATTTAAACCTTGTCTATATATCATATGGACTACATTACCATATCACCTATAATCAGCTATTTATCACTACATTATCATCTATTTTCCTAGTCACCATCATCATCATCACTTTATAACCATTAATCCTCATCATCATCATCGTCATCATCTATTAGCCAGAACTACTTTAGCCTAAGGTCTTTCAGACTATGTAGGTAGCACTTGGTCACATTTATGTGCCCAAGAATAGCTCAGCCACTATCACTCCCATATCTTCATCATCCCCACCCTTGGCTTCCATCCCCATTTTGTAACCATCTAGAAGATTGTGAATGTTTAAGCATGTGTGTGTGTGTGTGTGTTTTGTGTGATTATGGTATTGATGTAAACATCATGAAATTTTTTCTTTTTGATTAGTTTAATTTTTATATGTTTGTACATTTTGGGAACAAGGATGGCACGGGTTGACCATCAAAGTAAATAATTACAAATGGCTCATCCCATTTTAAACATAGTTTCCACTATGCATATTTAATATAAATGTCATGGCCTTGTCAAGACCATCGATATATCTCATAAATATGTGACATTAACATGGATTGCATAGATTCTTTACAATATTTCCAAGACCCAATCCTACCAATCAATCTCAAGCCATATCCCCCTAAAAACCATCAATCAAAACTTTCATATCCATCCTCATCCCATAGTCCTTCACTACAATGATGCAGGAGTGCCAAACCATAAAGGACAATCATGAAATAGGATCCATATCCATTATAAAAATTTAAATTAATAAAATCCCATCATATGCACCCATCACAATCATATGCCTCCAAACAAAATCATAAAATATGCACATCACTCATCACATGGTCCATATCATATAATAGCATAACATTATAAATAAAATCAATTATCAATTACATCACTATATCCATCATCATAATCAATAACATATCCATTAAACATCATAATGAGACATCATAACTAATTTATCCCATCTCACATATGTCATAACATGAACTAATAACAACTCAATTTCATCATATCAATATGCCATAAGCACCATCACAATAAATATCTCACAATCACATCATCATCACATTACATTTACCATAAACTAACATAAAACATCATAACATAATCATGAAATCATAATATACATCACCATAAATAATTACAAGTAAGAGATCATCATCATAAATATAAAGAGCATAATCATCATGAGTCATCATGTAATCACATCAATGAACATAACCATCATAGCACATGAATCTAAAAATAATGAATCATCATCATCATCATCATCATATATATATATATATATATATATATATGTATGTATGTATATATATATATACATATATATATATATAAGGTATCCTATATAATATACAAAAGAATGTCCTCATAGGAACATCATAAAACTATCTATCATGGATGAGGTGATAGATGTGGCCTCGACCCTCTACTCCTTGAGGGTCATCTCACTGACAAATATCTTACCCAAAAAGATCATGCCCTACACTCTAAATGTATTGTTGCCTCATAAATAGTCTAGTAATACTGAGCCTCTTATGTCAATATCATGATAGTTTCCATCATCCCCTATACTTGAAGACCTACACCTACAACATCCTGAGCCCTCTCAACCATAACTAGCTCCCCCTATAAAGCCTGAATCCATCCATAAAGTAATGCCAGCTATCTTGGGGACCAATCGCCTATCCTTGTAAAGTCACAATTTATTATTGTGCCTATTCAATTTGGGTATCATAATGACATATCTGACTCTGTAAACCTCCTATCTCTATTTATAGCTAGGATAACTCACTCTCTCATTGAGCCACCTATGCCTATAAGCCAAAAATTTATCCCTATGCCTAGGTCAGTATCCCATCCTCCTATGCCCTCATAGTCTATAATTGTACATGAAGTTTGTCTTACTCCTAACTAATACCTCCAATCTCCACCACTTGAGCCTGAAGCTCTACCTATAATCTAGAAATCAATGCCTCATCATCATTTTATCAACTAGGGTGAGATGGTCCCACTCCTCTAGATTGCTACCTAGGAATCTGTGGTGCCTAAGATGGTCCCACTCCTTTAGATGTCTACCTAAGAATTTATGGTGCCTAAGATGGTCCCACTCCTCTAGATGGTTGCCTAGAAATATATGGTGCATGAGATGATCTCATTCCTCAATATGGTTACCTAAGTGCCTATACCATCAACTAATCCAAACCCTATCCCTACCTATCACCTTATCCCTACCCATCACCCTATCCCTGCCCATCACCCCTCACATCAATATCCATCACATCTTGGGCTAGTCCCTATCTCCACTTTCATGCCCATTCTTAAATGTGAGCTCATGCTACTATAACCCTCTATACTAACCTCCTCATCATCATAAGAGGTTGAGTTAACCACCTTGATACTCATCCCTACCACCATGCTTGATACTCAACTGTGACCCCTAACTCTGGTATAACTATCATAAAATCCCACTAAAATGGTGCCAAATTTTGATAATCAAAGATAGCATCCAATCTTGCCATTGGCCTCCCCTAATATGGCCTTTCTCACACACTCCATACAAAAATATGCTCAAGATCAAGCACGTCCTGAACAAAACCAAATTGGTGATGGACCTAATCTAGTCTATATCTCTCAATCATATAGTCCCATCTCTTAGTGATATAGTAAGGGGTCAGCATGAACTGAGTACATACTCATCTCTTCACCCAAATGTAATGCATTGATATGGCATCCAAGTAATCCACTTAAGCCATAAGATATTGAATGCCTCCTTATAAAATAATAAATCCCTTGCATGCTCTTGTGCCACACCTACCACCACATACCATCAACATGCCATCACTTGTCCTGATTCTAAATCAGTAAGAACACCCAATGGTCATTGAATTAAAATGTGATCCCAGCTCCATCTCTACAATAGTAATGTGACCCGAAGCTATGTGCATCCCTATAAGCACCAAGATGTAGCTCCCTAAATAAGAGAACTAGCATGAGAGGTCCCCATGTAAATACTCACTGATCATGAACCATGTCCACCACCACCTCTCTTAAGCCAAGATAAAACCATCTCCTACTCTTATCTAGTAGTAGAATGCCAAATATAAGAGCCATAACCACTAGTGTCAGTCTATCTAAAGACCCCTCCAACTAACATCGATTGAGGTCAATTGATCTATCATGCACATCGATCTGTAAACTACCACCCAGTCACTAAAACATCTAGATGCTCATCTATGAACTCCAATAGATTATAGCACCAGTCATCAATAAATGAAAAAACCTTTAAACATCTTTCAAGGTAATGGTCATCTCCCTCATCATAAAATTAAATGAACTAGTCTTTGAGTGCCACCACTCCACCAGCACCATGATCAATGCTTGGTTAATCTGAATCAATGACATGGTCGCTACATCATGTAGCCCTATCAACTCTAGAACCCCATACTCTACATCTATCACCTACCACATCTCATGTAGTACCTCTAGGTGCCTCGATCAAGATGCCAATATGCCTAAGCACTCCTGCATCATGAACACATAATCAGTACACTCATCTCCCCATTTTCCCTATTTACCTCATCTCACCATTATCCTACCCATTTAGCCTAATTCCTTGACCAAAGACATCAAATCCTTAACCAGTCATCCCTAGTGCTTTTACCCACCTATCCCATATCATGACCCTATTAATCTTTCTAAGCAACCCCTAGTAGTGGTATTACAATACCACTACTTCTCAATCATGGTATTGCAATACCTATATTCCCCTAATAGTAGGATTATAATCTCACTACTCCCTTAATAGTGGGATTGCAATCCTGATACTCCCCTAGTAGTGGGATTACAATCTCACTACTCCCCTACTAGTGGGATTGCAATCCCACTACTCTCCCTATGTGGGATTGTAATCCTACTATTTTCTATCCCAATCTCACTACTTACGTCTATAATAATGCGACTATGGGAATAGTTCACGGTCACAAGATTGTAATTCCATGATACCCTAATTATTTTTTACCCTAAAAAGATCAAAATAATCAACAAAAAATAGAGAATCAGAGATACAATCACTGTTGGTCCTACCTCGAGCTCCCACTGATATGTCTAGACTTGCTCACCATGATGAGAAGATCAAGGAATGTAATCCATGGTTCTCATCTCAAGCTTTGGATCTCCAAAAATAAATAATTTAAATGACCTCCCAAACTCACCATTGGCCAATATCAAACCCCCCCACCCAACCAACCTTCTTGTCTACCTAATCCAATGTAGATTCCTATCCTCTCCAATCCCAGCTAACCCTTATCACTCTATTACATGCTCATTTTCTTAGGGCATCATCCCAATCATTTTTTCACTCGATCACAATCCCTTACTCTTTCTTTTCATCATCATCATCATCATCATCATATTGATCAATTTTAGCCTTGAGCTACGCCTATCATATCTTATCAAATCATTTTATCCTAGCTTATAGCTCTCCCGTGCATGCATCCTTGCTTGAGATACATCTAAATCTCATGGCCTTTTATCGTATCATCATCATGTTACAATTAATTCCCATGCATGTGTCATTGCTTGGGATGTGTATACAACTATGACATCCATCACCTGTATTCCCTATGCATGTATCCTTACCAGGGGCATTGTTATCAATTTGTAGCTCATTTCTCATGTAGACCTCATCCTCTTAATCTTCTATCCCACATCTAGCATCCCAACCCCTTATCTATCCATTATATCCCACCTCATGTTTCTTCTTTCAAGTGGCCATATAGCTCATCCTTCCCTACATGCCCCCTTGAGGGAGCATCATATCCCTTAATATCAGCTACTAAGAATCATCCATGGCATGGTTTTCCTTGAAATACCATTATTCCTTCCACTTTGTTTCACTCACAATGCTCTTTTAAAGAGGGGAAAAATGTATACACCTAAAATTGCTCACTCTATTACAGTTGACTATTATTCTTATTAGTCGACACTAAATCCCCTTCCTAACCATAAATCTAATATCCCCTTCCATTAATCTACATTTCACTAACCTTGACCCATCCCATTACTCCATTAATTCCCTCTAATCTACCATTATCCTAATCCAATCCTAATTATCTATTATATGGGAATTTTTAATTCCCATAATCCCACCTAACCACCTATCAGCCTATCCCCTAGGTATTCCTACATCCCTAGGAATCATAATCTGATTATTTAAATCCCTAAATAAAACCTATAATCCACTAAACCTACCCCTAATCCCACTTTCCAATTAAAAATTCTAAAATAATCTACCTACCCACCCACCACCCTACACTAGCCTTCCTAAACCCTAAAACCCTATGAAGAGATATCTAGAATTAGAGAATTCTAGAAATCTCTCCATTCTAGCCCTCATCCTCTAGAATTCTCTATTCTAGAGGATTCCATGGAAAATCCTCCACCCTAGATCTTGATGGTCCAAAATTCAAATGTGGACCATAATATCTCCCTCCATGAATCTATAAAACTAACACACCCTCACTTGCTCAAGCTAATGAAGGAATGAATGAATGAATAAAAAAGTGAAAGCATAGCACAAGCAAGTCATCTATCAGGCCTATCCAAGCCATTATCAAGCATCTCCAAGTAATCCAAAAATCATATTCAATTATACAAATATTGGATCAGAGCTATGAGAAGGTAAAAATGATGGTAAGCATACACACTACATTCTGATTTACCTTTTCTATCCCTTCCTATTAGTGTCATTATCTTTGGGTTTTCATTATCTCTTTGACAATATTTTATTTGAATCCCAAGTTTGGTGCACATTTTGAGCCCCCTATCCAAATAATGTCTCTAAGTTATTTTACTAACACTCAGTCATTTTGACTCACATAACATAATACACATAGCCATGTAAATGAACCACACAACATAACACACAATCATGTAAATAAACCACACAAGGATCTCTTTTCAATAGTTACCCTAACCTTTCAGACCTGTGTTATAATTAATCAAATCATTGATTAAATTTTGTGGGGGGATTCCACCTCTGACAAGGTCAAATCCTTGATTCTCTCAAGGGTTTAAAACTCTAAAAAAACATTTTTTTAAAAACTCCATAACCATTTATCTATAATTGTATAACATGAATACAGAATTTTAGAGTGAACCAAAGAATAAACCCTACCTCTTTGTGCCCTCGAAGTAGTCTTTCTCCTATGGTCTACCAGTAAAAGTTCTTTTTTTCCTTCTTATTCTTCTCTGTCGACCCTAGCCTTTATAAATTTTAGAAAATCCCATGCTCCTTTATTATATTCACAGTCATCTTCATGTCATATGAAAACCCCTAATTTCATGGTGAACCCTTCTCCATCATAATTTCTCCAATAATGACTCACCATAACACCAAAATTTTGGCATTCTTCTAACAAATCATAGCTTGACCTCCAAACAATATAGTCACCTAAATATTTCCTCCAACTCATAGTCAACCCCTAGCCACTTTGAGTTGCATGGTTTGAAAAACTAAAGACAATCAAATGATAACTCCCAAATTAGAGTTGACATTATATTATGCCAATAAACATAATAATTATGTTTAATAAAAACTTGAATGATTATCCAAACTTTAAACATTTAAACAATCAAAGCTTCATACCAAGTTAACCCTTAGGTATTTATAACTATGTCACCCTAGGTACCACCTTAGTTACTTCCCCCTATATCTAGGTTAGATAAAGTTTATAAAATTTATTTTGTTATATGATCAATAATGTAATTTATTTTCATGCCATATGTGTGTGTGTGTGTGTTATAATGATAATTTTATGTTGAATGTTTGTAGGCACACACCTATATGGGTTTATGTAGTCAATAATACGTAAAATTATTTAAATAATGTATACAATGAAAACATTCTTAAATGGCAAAACTATTATAATCATAGAGGACAGTAATAACTGCAACCAAGACCAAAATAACATTTGAACACTAATCTAAACCAAATAAACATGATCAAGTATGAATTAATCAAGTACAACTAAAATTAAAGAAATTATGCATTTATTTATATGACATGGTGTGTGTAGGGTCCCTTTTCAAATATCTACATCTCCACCATTTCCATTTGTAGTACCCTCCCTAATGATTCTCTCCCTCCATATATGTCTAGAGAGTGGACTTTCTCCTACATCCACCTCACAAATGTAAATGATAGTTATCCCATAACAATGATAATTAATAAAAATGTTGTTAAATCATAATGATGTTGAATGAACATAATTCATATGCATATGAAATGTGTGTACAGATAAATAATCATTATTTGTTTGTCCATACATCAGCATAATGAAAATAGTTTACTGCAACAATAATTAAACAACACTAATCCCATTAATATCTATTTAATAATCAGATCAAGTTTAATGAGTAAATCAAGATATAACATTCTTCCCCCCTAAAAATGGTCATCATCCCAATGACACTTATTTCAAACCAAAGTTCTAAAATGAAATAACACATACTAGTAAATCAAATAACAACAGTAAATGATCTAAACAAACTAATGTGGAAACAGCCTATATAATCATCATACTCCCCCCAAGTGGCACTATTCTTAGAATATTGGTCACACTAAGCCTTGCACTATGACACTTCCCTGTTATGAAAACTAAGTTTATGAGTGTCAATTATTCTAACTAGTTCTACTATGACCACCCCAGGATCCAAAACCTGTAAAGCATTTCAATCCAATACATGTGAAGGACCAACTACATAATTTTTAAGATAAGGTACTTGAAAAACAATATTTAAGAGAGCTATTTATGATGGCAAGGTAAGCCTCTATGCAATAGGATTGATCACTTCCAAGACCTCAAATGGTCCCCCAAATCTTGGTGAAAGCTTCATTGATTTACCAAATTTAATTGAGATCTTCTGAGGTGTAACCCTCAAAAATACTTTATCATAAATAAAAAACTATCTTGTTATCCTTTTTAGATCAACTTGGATTTTTTTCTATCATTGGCTTCAGCTAACCTTTGTCTAATTGACTTGACCTGCTCCTTCATTTCTATAAGTATTTTAGGACCAAATACTACCCTATCTTCAATCTTGTCCCAATTGATTGGTGTTCCACACATCCTTCCATACAATGCTTCAAATGGATCCATCTTTAAAGTTGATTGGTAAGAGTTATTATAAGTAAACTCTACTAGTGGAAGATACTCTTCCCACTTGTATTTTTGATCCATGCAATACATTCAAAGAAGATTCTCTATAACTTGGTTTAATCACTCTATTTGTTCATCTATTTCCAGATGATATATATTACTAAAATTCAATTATGTACCCAAATCTAAATTTAGAGCCAACCAAAACCTAGATGTTATCCTCAAATATCAATAAAAAATGATCTTCTCTATAAACCCATGTAATCGTTACACCTCTTTTATGAATCTTTTCACAAGTATAGGTGTATCATTAATAAAATTAATTGGTATGAAGTGAGTTACCTTTGTTATTTATTTAGCTACCATGAAGATCATGTCATGACAATTTCATGATAACAACAAACTTTTGGATAAAGTCCACACTAATTACCTACCACTTCCATTCTAGTATATCATGAGGATACAACAATCCTTCCAGATGCACATGTTCAGTTTTCACATAGTGACACTCCAAATAATGAGACACAAAATCCACTACATTAATTTTTATTCCTTTCTAGAAATAAAGAGGTTATAGCTCAACCATGAGCTTAGTCACTCTAGAGTGACCTAAATAAGGGGAATTGTGTAATTCCTTTAGCATCATGCTCTTTAAATTCTCTTTATCAGGTACATACATTCTACCATTGTACCTCAAAATACCATAATTCTCCATCTTGAATCCTTTGAACTTAGGATTCTAATCTTGCTTTGACAAATCTTTCTTAACTTGCTTATAGAATTCATTTCCAATGGAGAATTTAACTTGATCATGAAAGGTACTCCTAATAGTATCCAAAGTTGTTATATACCTTTTATGACTTAGGGAGTCAATAATTCTATTTTCATTGCCCTTGATGTAGTTAATATCAAAATCATAGTTGGATATGAACTCTAACTAACATCTCTAATGAGCATTCAGGTTCAGTTGGGTGAAGATATATTTAAGCCCCAAGTTGTCAGTCTTGAGATCAAATGGTTTTCCTAACAGATAATGCCTCCAAACTTGTAAGGCATGCACTATTATAATAAGTTCTAGATTATGTGGGGAATAATTTATTTCATATGGTTTGAGCTTCCTGGACTCATATGTTATAATTAAACCATCTTGCATAATAACTCCTCCAAGACCATCCCTAGATGCATTAGTGATTACTAAGAACTAACCATTAGGATTGGGTACTCTTAACACAGGTGTCGATGTAAGCCTCCTTTTTAACTCCTAAAAGGCTTTTTTACACTTGTATAACCAAATAAATCCTTGATTCTTTCACTATATAGAGGTAATTGGGTTAGCTATTTTTGATAAATTTAGAACAAATTTCCTATAATACCCTACTAATCTCATAAGATAACCTCATCTCATGAACATTTTTGGGTGTTGGCCACTCCATTATGGCTTTTATCTTCACTGGATCAATTAAAATTCCATTTGAAGAGATAATGTGTCCAAAATATTGCACTTTTCTCTAGAAAAATGTGCATTTGGACAACTTACCATATAGTTTGTGCTTCCACAAATGCTGTAAAACCAATTATAGATGTTGTAGATGTTCTTCCTCATTATTAGAATGGATGAGGATATCATCTATAAAAACTAACACAAAGTGATCCAGATAATCCTTAAACACATTGTTCATGAGATTCATGAATGTTGTTGGAGTATTTGTTAACCCGAAAGGTAACACTATAAATTCATAGTGCCCATACCAAATTCTGAACATTGCTTTGGGAATATTTTCTTCTCAAATCTTTAATTGATAATATCCCACTCAGAGATCTATCATAGAGAAAATTATTTCCCCATGCATTTTATCAAAGAGATCATCAATCCAAGGCAATGTATACATATTCATGATTTTCATTTTGTTCAACATCCTGTAATCAATACACAGGTAAAGAGTACCATCCTTCTTCTTCGCGAACATGATTGGTGCACCCCATGGTGACATACTTGGTTGAATCAACCCTTTAGATAGAAACTCATGTAGTTTAGCTTTCAATTCAACTAACTCTATAGTATCATCCTATAATGTGCCTTAGATTATAGTTCTAAACTTGGTATTTTGTCAATTAAGAAATCAAACTCCTGTTTGGGTGGTAAACCTGATAATTCCTCTATAAACATGTCCTAAAAGTCCTTAAGAAAAGGGTAATCCTTAATGGATGATTCATTTATTTCCACCATTTAATTTATTTTAGCAATAAATATTTGGCATCCTATCTTATGAGCCTTATTAAGCCAAATTGTAAAAATTTGCCTAAGTTTCAACTCCTTTTTTCACCCTAAATCTGAGTCTAATTCCTAAAATTATCTTGACTTTTCACCTTCTTAAGATAGTAATCTACTTTAGATTTATGATTTGAAATCCAATCACCCCTAGGATTACATCATATGACCCTAATGGAGTTACATAAATATCTAATATTATGGTGAATTAGGTAACTAAATCTTACCTTCCACTAAGCACCTATAGATTTTGACCTTTGATTCATTATCATATTATACTGAACATGCATTTTTTAGACAAATTGGAAAGCATTCATGGAGAAATAAAACATTATGTAGCTCCAGTATCAATCAATATAGAAATAGGTTAACCAAAAAGATTACCTACAACCTTAATAGATGAGACTTGAAAATCAGCCTGATGATTGTTAATAGCCATATGGATTCTCTGTTGAAAGGTTCTTTATTGCATAGTACTCTTATCTTTACCCTCAAACTTTGCTTGAGTAAATTACCTAGCATAGTGATCACCTCCATAGATGAAACATCTACTAGGTGGTCCTTTCTTTGCCAATTGTTGGTTCCCCTTGAAACCAGGTTTGAATCCACCTTCCACTTTCTTGCTACCTAAGAAGTTACTGAATTTAGCATTTTGATTCCTGAATTGATTCTTATAATTCCCATTCCTTATCTAATTATTCTTCTTAAGAGAGGGTTTGGGGACTATTTTATGCCTCTATATGTACCATAAATGTTCTTAGTATTCAAATAATACTTCTCATTTTATACTTTTGAGAATTCAGAGCATGATAAGGAAATAAGTGATTGTTGATTCTTGACTCAAATATCATTACAAAGTTTCAATTATACTTGAACCTACATTTAACCAGTATATGATGCAAAGTAGCATAAGCTCAGATCTCACCATATACTACATAAATTTCTAAGGATAATATGAAATCATACAAGTAAGAACTAGATTTTACCTTAAAGATTTGTTACCAAACTCAAATAGCATTAGCACATCTATATACAGAACAAATGAAATGAGACAAAATTCAAGATCCTTTAACTAATCTAGCATAAGCACAAATTAGCAACCCTATATCACAAATGTAAATTTAGAATTCATGAAACCATTCAAATTCAAGCTTTAAACCAACAATTGAGAGAACACCACATTAACAATTGACACATCAAATTTGGACAATCTTCCCAAAATTATTTGATAGTATTAATTGCTCAAAGTATACAAATTTGCTCAAAATTCTCTCCCTTTACTAGGTGGTAATATTGCCTTCTATAGAAAGATAATGTAGTATACTAGTTAGTTGTGAGATATAAATGTACAAAAGATAAGGACAAATGTCCTTTTTTAGAAAGTTCTAGAATACACTTGATTTTTTAAACTAGATTGATCTAGAGGTAAATATGCTAACATACTAGCATATGCCTTTACAAAAGAATATTACTATTTCAAATATTACAATCTTTTTACAAAAAAGGAATATTAATCTATTGGTGGGTCCATTACCAAAGGGCCCCCCTCTTGCTCTTGCAGAATCTCCATAGCCCTTTGATGTTGTTCTTTGACAAGTTAAAAATCCACAGCTGGCTTCAAGAGACAAACATCTTCTTGGTTAGCTAAGTCCTCAAAATCTCTATCATCCCTTTCTATTGCTTCTTTAATACTCCTAGCTTCTACAATTTTTTCTTTAGCAATGAATATCATGCCAAAAATTATATTGTTTTCACTACCTGATTGACCTTGGTTCTTGCCATTTACTTGCTACATCACCAAAATGACTCTATACTTATATTCCTCATCATAAATAATGCCCAAGGATGTAGTTTTTGTAGGATTAGACAACATGGTGCCAAGGAGTTGCTTAATTTTAGCAATCAGCTCTTCATCATCCCTTAAAAGTCTATCCAAGTTTGTTAACCAAGTACTTAAGCTCTAGATCTTATTTACCATTATCCTTAATATAGAATTTACGTGGACTAGGCTAATGGTTTTGAACTTAGGAATTATATTCCTAATCAGTATGTTGATAAAATATCTTAGTTTGTCCTCTACATCTTTCCATTCTATCATCAATCCTTTGGCCACCTCACTTTATTGGCTCAATGCATCTTGCCTTAGTTTTATTGATTTTAAATAATCAAACATATCAAAAAAGGATGCTTCAAACATATTTATTATAGCTTCAGGCACTAATAATATAGCCTGGGTATTTAATTTCTCCTTTTCCTTCTCAAAATTATGAATCATTTATTTTATTCCCCTGATGCCTACTCTGACTTTGACTGAGTGAGCCTCTATTAGGCTCTCAATATCCTCTTCATGGATGGGTAGTTCATTAGGCTATTTCCCTTCAACTAGAGTTAAGCTAGTAAAAGGTTCAACTTTTTGGAATGTGAACTCTTCAATCCCCACCATGGAAATTCTTGTTGTGACCCTCTCTAATCTAGTTGTATCTGGATTGAAATGCATAGTGGTAGATAATTCTTTGTATTTTGGAATTCTAATACCTCCATCCTTTTATTGTTTGATGCTCTTGAAGCATCCATTTATTTGATTTCTAACCCTATAGAGGTCACTAGTCTTCTTTATTCCTCTTCTTTCATCAAAGCCTTTATCCAAGGCTTGATGTCATCATGCACATCAATGTTAATAGTTTGGGTCAATGCCCAAGAGTGAGAAAAAGTGGAAATCTTCTACATTTTTCCATAGATGAACCAATTAGGGATGATTGGTCCATGAATAGGGTATTCCTCATTGAATAATTTTATTTAATTTGTAGGATGAGTGAAAGTAAACTTTGGCATCTTTGATCTAACTAGGACCAAGGCTAATTTTGCTTTTCTTTTCTATGGGGGAGCTACTGGAACTAAATCCAAAGAAACCTCTTTTCCTTTATCTTTCTCAACCTTCTTTGCCTAGGCTTTTACCTCTATAACATGCTCCTCTTATAAATCAATGCCATATGCTTCATCAAGGACCTTGAGGTCATCTTCCACTATTTCATTAGGCCCCAAGGCAATCATGTCCAAGTATTCCACTAGGGATGTAGGTTTATCAAGAGGAACTGAGGATGATGGGCCCTCACCAGGTTTCTCTTCCAACTTTCCTTTACTAGGACCCTATGTTATCTAAGATTGGGGTTTATGCCTCTCTACTTGGGGTTGCTCTTAAGGGGGCCTTGAAGTTATGGGTAGCAATGGTATTGTAAAGGTCTCATTTCTCATACGTCCCCTAGTGGCTTCTCATCACTAGACAGCCTGTGCTCAAGTTTAATGTTATGTCCCTTGAGTCTAGCCAATATTTATTTAAAATTGTTTACTTTGATATAAATGGTTTCATGGACACCGAGTTGGTGCATATACACTAGTTTGGGAAATTAATTGAATTTCAAGTGTGTGGAGACTGTGTCCTTGGGGTCCCACATCTTCAGCTCATCAAGCTACAATATGAAAGAGTCCCTATGTCTGGCCATAGTACTCACCTGGTCCCAATTTTGTAGCATTGTTATACCAATGGTTATAAGAAAGGGATGGAGGAGGTCCTTCCTCTTATATTTGTATATTCTATCCACAACATTAAGAATTTAGTATGAAATATCTTGCTTTGCCAGCTTGATTGGTACATGGATAGGCAACCTATAGGGTTGGATCATAATCCCCTTAATCTTGATCACTGTACAATATGGATACAACTCGATGTCTCCCATTAGCTCCACATACTTCTTGGTTAAAGGGCTTATCCTAGGCATAGGAATCCCTATAATGGTTTCTACTAAATCAAGGTAGACACAATCACAAATGAATTACATGTTATGCCTATAGTGGTGAAAGATTGTAAACCTACCCTCAACTGACCAATTTTTGATATAGGGGATCTGGGTGGAGGTTAGTAAGGCATCCAACATATAGGACATCATGAAAAATTGGGTGTTGGTCTTCTTCCTAATGGTTGTAAATTGTGTTTCTAAGTATATGTTGATCATCTCCCCGCTGGGAGGAGTGAGCCCCTTTTCTACCATAAAGTAGACATAGGATACCCAATTCTTACTGACTAAAGTGGTTGAAGGGGCTCCAAATATTTGATTTAATAGGGTCAGAATTACCCTAATTCCTTTCCTAAATTAGGAAACTAATATTTTTCTAGTAGGGTCTTGAATCACATGGCTCCCTTAGAGCAATCATGGCCTAAGGATGGTGTTAAGATCATTCTTCTTAGTCCATTCCTTAATAGTGGGTAAATCCACTTGGGATTTTGGGAGCTTATAATAACATTCAAAGTCTAATGGGGAAATGAATGCAACTCTTTTAAAGGACCTTTCATGGATAATACAACCCTATTCAATCCTAAAATATTTGAAAATAGGAGCAAGGATGTCAATACAATGGATTACATCTAGTTTAGCAGCAGTTTAGTAAAGACTGGCCATTTGAACTACAACCAGGTCATAGTACCTCCTAATCATAGTAGCAATCTTTTGTTCCTCCTTAGGAATGTTCTACATCTCCTCAATGGTCCATAAGAACTTGGTCCAATTCTTATTACCTATGTTCAGTGCAGCAACATCTAGGTTTATATCCTTAAAGACCCTCCCTCATTATTCATAGATAAATATAGCTCTGTCTCATCAGTGTATTACTAATTGTGAGCTACCATGGCTTCCAAACCTTAAAAATTGCTCTTAGTTAGATTAAAAATGGTCTATAGGTTAGCTCTTTCATGTTCAAAACATAATTTAAGTTCTTCTAAACTCACTATAATCAACCTGAGTCCACTTAAGGCCTTTGAATGCAAGTTTTAAGGTTTTAAAGATTTAATAGTGGTAGTTAATTTGGATTTTAGCTCATACATGCTTTAGATGTGATTTAAACATTTTCCTTTATATGTTTAGATTTTAGATCACACAAGATCTTTTATTTTCTCATTTTTTGCTTGCCTGGTACTTATCTAGCGTCTATCTAAAACCTTTCATGATATTTTTTATAAATACCTTTAAATCACTAATTGTTGGCATTTAAAAAATGCCTTATGTTTTGCACCATTAGATCAAGATCCTTGGATCAGCACAGGTCATTTATTCTGATCCAATCCCTTGCTAGTCATTGGTTCATTTTGGTCGAACCCCATGGTTGTGCCACTTGACACCTCCACAGGCTTCTTGAGCTCTCGCACCTTTGTCAATCACATATTAGAAGTGTGCTTGACACATTTCAAACCCGTGGGATCTCAAGAAATCCATTGAAAATTCATCGATGATTTTGTGTCATTGGATCATCTATTATGATGAAGCATGAACCATTTGATCCTGTAAGGTGCAAAAGCTTTAAGTCAGTACAAAGACATAAAAGAACTTAGGCTAAAATTATTTTACCTAAGTCTATTTCATATTAAAAAACACAAAAAGACTTACGTTAAAGCATTTTACGCTAAGTTTTAAAATTATATATGACCCTTTGAATGACATAAAATATTCCCTTTTTAGTCTAAGTAAAAATGTTAGAAGAGCTTAATTTTGATGACCTTGTAGATGTCAAACGAAGCCTCTTGGATGTTTAAATGATGTTCATGAGGATGTCAAATTTAAGCTCATAAAGTCTTTTAGGTTTGATGGGCTTAAAATTAATGGTCATACAGATGTCAATGATGGCCTCATGGATGTCAAATGATGTTTATGAAAATGTTAAATTGAAGATCATCAATTTCTATTTCTAATATGAGAGTGCCATACTACGGCTCCATAGAGCTTCTTAGGATCTCAAAGTAGTTCATGTCATTCAATCAAATTTTGTGATGAATTGAGAGCCATCTAATCATTATATGGGAGCTTTCTTTTGATTTTTTCCTTATGACATGTGGGATCCTTTGTTTTTAATCTTTGAATGTGAGAGTGTCATGTGGAAACTCCCCAAACCTCCTAAGGCTTTGACTTTTCAATGATGTTTTCATTCCATTTGATCTTTGGCCCACGATAAAGCATGAGTTATTGATCATGATCTAGATGCTTAAACATGATTGGTCTAAAGGTGTAAGTGCTCATTTTTTTAGGCATTTCCTTACTCTGTTGGATCAAAAAGCACGAGGAAGCATGAACCATTAGATCCTGCAAGATGCATGATAATTAAGTTAGGACCTTCGATGAAAAAAACTTAGGCTAAGGCATTTAGACTAAGGTCTCATTCATGTTAATAAACACAAATAGGGCCTTAACGTTAAAGATTTAGGCTAAGTAGATAATTAAAGGGACCATGTTAGATAATACGAAGGGACCCTACTAGGAAAATTAAAAGGGACCCTTGGCATAAAATTGGACCATGTTAAAAAATAAAGAGGACCCTATCAACATAACATTAGACCATGTTAGAGATATATAAAACATAAGGGGGGAAATAAAAAGGACCAAGAGATTATTTTAGGTTAAGGTTTGGTTGTGTTAAAAAACATGACCAAGCATTAACATAAAAATTGGGCTTGAGTGTAAAATAAATTTAGAATTTCCTGCCATTTTGCTCCCTTCAAATTCAAATTCAAACTTGAACCAAGGGTTTATGATAGGGTTTTGGAACATGAATCCACCAGCAAGGGTTCCACAAAACCTATTACTAAAAGACATGAAGACCAATTATTAGCAACATTAGGCAAGCTCAAAGTAAAACCATAAACTAGTGAACCAACCTCATTAAAGTGGATGATCTTCAAATTATAAATAATGATCAAAACATGCCAAATTCATAGGGTTAAGCTTCAAAATATCTCAAGGGTCCTAATTTTCAAAAAAGGAGGTATGTTGACCTCAATAAATGGTGACTTCTTATGTTATAACTTAGAGACTATGGTTTAAACAAATAACTAAGTCATCCACTCAACTTAATCAATACTATTATCTAGATAATTTTATGGTTGCAACAAACCTTGCACTCATAGAATTGGGATAAAACATTAAGACATAGCCATGTTATGTGTGTGATTTGATTCCACATACTATTTTCCATGGGATTCAGGAGATAACTTCTAGGTTTCATATCCTTAATCATTAACATTGACTTGGAGCATGTTTATATATTCATTAAGATCCATGCTTCTGGTTCAGGGAAGGCTTGGTCATTGCTCTGCTACCAGCCAGGTGTCCATATATCCCTAATAGATATGCCTTTAGATCCACTCATGGCTTTACTACAATTCCATTTAGGTGTCCATAACCCCAGTGGGGATTACCATAATCACTTATGCCTGAAAATCTTTTGATTTTGCATTGTATTCTTATTTTTTATATTATAGATATTTTATGCTTTTAATAAGGTTGAGAACCAGGGTAGCCAGGTTTAAGGATTTGTTCAGGTGTTTGATCCTTAGATAATCACCTATGGTTTAACCCATTATCCCAAGAAATGATTTGGGTAACAATTCAGGTGATAATTTGGGTGATGGTTCTACCCCAATTAATGATGGAACTTTTGGGAGCCATAACTTTTGCACCATAACTCTAATTAACTCCCCATTTGAATCATTAGAAAGATAAGAATGAAGATAATGTGGTGAGATGGAACAATACTTTCTTAGTGGGTTTTACCCCTTAAAAACTAATAGAAATTCCTCAATTTTCAATTTTAATAGTGCAATCTAAAAATAGTAAGTTTCTAAAAATAGTAATTCCTTGAATTTTATATTGTTGTAAATCATGGAAGTCAAACCACTTAATATCCCTCAATATTGGTGACCTTACACATCCTTCTCCTACCTTAAAAATGTGTATAAATGAATATGTAACCTAAAATGCAAATTAGACATCTCTTCCCAGAGATAAGCATATGTTTGTATTTGCAATCTTGAGTAATAAAACATCTCTTCTTAGAGAAATCATTGTTAATGTGTTATTTTCATGTTCTTGAAATATTTTTCAATCAAAAATTTTAAGTTTTGTATCAAGAAAGAATGTTTGTTAAGTGAAAGCATGATTGTGTTTTAATAGATTAAGTTTTCCTCCTATGACTTTAAATCTTCTTAAAACTAAATTTAGGTCAAGACAATGTTCAAATTCTCATGGAATAATTGGCCTCTTCAATTAGTCTTTACCAATTTCTTCAAATAATAACATAAGGATCACATTTCAGAACCATGGTTAACATATGTATTAGGTTCATACCCATATTCTTAAACTTGGAATTTTAAGAAAGCTAAATAAAATTTGAGCCTAGTGTTGTCCAAAATGACTTATTGGAGACAAGGAACAAAGCAACCAAAGAAAACACACAATAGAAGCAACAAAGCAAGAAACAAAAGGGAATAAATATATATATACATGCTTATATACGAATAAGTGACATGAAGGAAAGAGCTAAAAGAAACTAACTATCTTACCTACACTAAGTCTAACCATCTTACATTTCACTCCATAAAGACCCTAAGAGGAGAAGTAGAGAAGAAATGCTTGAGGTACTACCCATTAGTGGACAGTGTGATCTCTCCTCCTTGTAGATCTTTGAGCTTGAAGGTGTTATTTCCTAATGTGTCTGCAATCTAATATGGGCCAATCCATAAGGGTATGAATTTACCATGTTTGCTCTTAGGCTCAAATTCTTTGTCCCAAAGGAGAACTAAGTCCCCTTGTCTGAACACCTTAATCTTTGATCTTTTATCAAACCACATTTTCATTGTATTCTAATGTCTATTGAAATCAAAAAAGGCTTTTCCATGTGCATCTTCCATCTAGATAGTGTCTAGCAATCTTTAATTTATAAGCTTTTGGCCTTCCTCTATATATTCTTGCATGAATTTATATGTAAGCAATTTGAGCTGATAGGGAAGATAGGTACTTGGCCATACACCAACAAAAATGGTGATGAATTTAAGGCTTGCTTAATCCTTATCCTATCTACCCATAATGCATACTTGAGGAGTTTGTGCCAAGTCCTGGGCTGGTCTGTAGCAAACTTCTTGATTCCCTTCATTATGTTCCTGTTGGTAGACTCAGACACTCCATTTCCTTGGGGGTAATGGTTGGATGAAAACTTGAGACAAATTCCATTATCATACACTTACTCAATCATTTTAATGGATATAAATGTAGAACCATTGTCACACACTAAAGATATTAGAGTTCCAAATCTGGTAAAAATGTTCTCATCTAAGAAACTAAGCACTTCTTCCATCCTACATTATTTAGTGGCTACAGCTTCAATCTATCTTGTGCAATAAATTTTGGTAGTCAAGATGAATTTGTGACCCTCAGATGAATTGGTGTTAATTACCCCTATAAATTCCAACTCCCATTGTGTAAATGGTTTGTCAACCATGACTAGTTGTAAAGGCATTGTTGCCTTAGGCTCTTTAGTGCTAAAGATCTGACAGGAGTGATGTTCCCTCATATGCTTGTGAGCATCTTTGAAATCATTTGGCCAATACTAGCTAGCTCAGAGGATCTTATGGGTTGTATTATTCCTAGATGGGTGTCCATGGCTAAACTTCTCATAGAAGGTGCTCATGCTTTGGGTAGCTTCCTCCTTTAAAACACACCTCAAGTAGATCCCTTCAAAGGTCTTTATGTATAAAACCACATCTTTGATAAAATAATGGGTTGCCTTGAGCCTCAAGGCCCTCTTTTTCTGCCTTGTTAGTCTTATAGGATAAGCACCATTAATCAGTAAATGTATGATGGAATCATACCACTCACTAGCTTGAAGGTTTTGTTGATCAACTTTCATAATAATTAACCTAGGGATGGTATTAGCAATCATTTGTATCAAGCATTGGTACCTTACTAGTATTCCCATTTTCATTTCTATGTCATACTCCTACAAAATTGACATCCATTTACCTCTATATTATCCAAGTTCATTCTAGCTCAGCATAAGCTTTGTGGTAGGGTCAGGTAAAATAGCAAGCACCTTATTTCTAAGGATATAATGCCTCAACTTCTTTATTGCCTTAACTAATGCATATGATTGTTTATCAATCAATGAATAGTTCAATTCAGCATTCTTAAAGTTAGTACTCATGAAAGCTATTGGGCAATCACACCCTTCAACCTTTTGAGTTAAAATTGCAACCATAGTATGGTCAGATGTAAAAGATTAGAGATAGAAATCCTTTGAAAATTCAAGACTTATTAGGATTAAATCTTGGCTGATTGCTTCTTTGATTTCATTGAATGCCTTTCTAGATTCTTCATTCCATGAGACCTTGGCATCCTTCTTTAGCATGTCAGTCAATGGCTTGACAATCTCTGCAAAGCCAAAAATGAACTTTCTCAAAAAATTTATCTTACCAAAAAATGATTTTATCTCTTTCCTATTATTTTGAGGTTCTATCCTAGATATAGCCTCCACCCTTTCAGGATCTATAGAAATCCATTTTTAGTTATGACATGACCCAACAATTTGCCTTTAGTAATATAAAAGATGTTTTTATTGGGGTTTAATGAGATTCCATACCTTCTGCATCTCTCAAAGACTTACTATAAATGTATAAAGTGATCTTCCCTATTTTTAGAAAAAATGGTTAGATCATCCATATATATAATGATACACTTACCAATCAGACCTTGGAAGGCATGGTCCATGGCCCTTTGAAAAGTAGCTTCTACATTGACTAGCCAAAAAGGCATCCTTTTGTAAGCAAAGGTTCCCCACTTTGTTATGAAGGATATTTTCATCATGTCTTCCTTATCAACTAACACCTGGTTATAACCTAAAAACCCATCAAGAAAACACATCATAGCTGAACCTGAAACAACTTGTGTCACCTAGTCAAGAGAAGGAAGAGGATAGTTATCCTTTTCAGATGCTTTGTTTAATTCTTGAAGTCAATGCATATCATAATCTCACCATTCTTATTTCTAATTGGCACCAAATTGGCCACCTAGGTAGAATTCCTGATGGGGAACACAATTCTAGCATCTAGTAATCTTTTGACCTCTTTAAAGATCATTGGTTCTAGGATAGGGTTCACAGGTCTTTGATTTTGTTTGAAGGGATTATAACTTTCTTTAAGGGGTATAGTATGGGTGATAACCCTTGGATCAAATATGTTTAACTCATCATAATACCAAGCTATAACATCCTTATACTTGGTTAGCAACTCTTTGGCCTTCTTGTTCTCAATATTAGTGCAAGCATTTCCCACGTTAACTAGTTGGGGTTGATCTTGGGGTCGAAGGTCAACAACATTGTAGTCCTTCCCACTTACCTTGGGAATCTTAAAAACCACAGCCAGCTTGTCTTGATCAAATATCCTCTTTAAGGCAATCATGCCTTTTGAATTTTTATTATCATTTAATTAAATGACTTTACCATCAAATTTGTCTTTTTTAAGTGTATTTTCATTAGTCTCATCAATGATGTGAACCTCAAATGCTCCATAATTAGTCATGAAATATAAGATCTATTAATCATCATTGAATACTTGAAAATGATTTATATTATCAGGAACTGAGGGAGAAGGCATTGATTCAATGTTAAATTTGGGGGAGTCCTGGTTGGGCATGAAATTGGCTGCAGTAGATGCCAACTCATCACCAACTTGATTCTCTTCTTTGGGGATGGAGACAATGCTAAAATCATCAAAAGACTCAATTAGATCCCAAAACCTAAACTTATACCTCTTAAGGTATGAGAGTTTGCATTGATATTTGCTTCTCACTTGGTTGACTACTAATTTTGAATCCCCTAAGACTAGTAGTTTTTTTACCTTATTTTTTATAGCAAATTCCAAATCTAGGATAAGGACCTCATATTTAGCAAGATTGTTAGTGTATGGGAATTAGAATATATAAGAAGCATGGTATTCCTTACCAATAATATTAGTTAGGACAACACCAACTCTAGATCTAGCCTTACACCTAGGCCCATCAAAATGTAGCTTCCATAGCTTAGGAAGAACATGAATACTTTTATGATCACACACCTTGATAGTCTCTAGGGTAAAAACCCCTAAGTCTGAGTAAATTATGTTGACCATTTCATTGATGGAATTGTACTCAGTGATCATGTGTTTCATCTTCAACTCCCTCTCAACCATGATCTGGTTTGTAACTCCTTTCCAAGGTAGCCAAAAATATGAGCAATCTATGGACATGTAGTCATTCATAGCTTTGGTCCATTCTATGCTTAACAAGATTCCATACACATCAAGAATGTAAATACTTTAGATATAAATAAACTATTTTACTTTAGGCTTAGAGGATAATTGCATATGAACATTTAATAATTCACCAATTACCTTGAATCTAGATTCGTCTAATTAAGTAACAAATCTATCAGAATTAGTAGGGGTTAGGCCAAGTTGTTTACAAATACCTATTGGCGTGATATTGATAGATGCACCAGAATATAATAAATAATTATACAAATTCTTACCAAACATCTTGATTGTGAGCAGGAAAGGAGGAGATTTTGCCTTAACTTTGTGTACAACCATAATAGCATTGTCAGACTTGGGTAGTTTGTTAGATTTATTTGACAATGATTCTAGTAAGAGGTCATTTTGTTTTATAATCTGTGTCAATTCATGCAATGTGATGTTAGATTTTATCTTCTTCATGTCCTCAACAATACTATAAACATTTTTATTTAAATAACTAGGAACATCAACATTATGCTTAGAGGTACTCTCTTTGGGTCATTCTGGGTCATTGCTTGAAGAAGTGTTTGGAGGAGTACCAAAGTTATTTAGAGGGGTTAAGGTAGTCAAGGGCTACTTCTAATCTCTATTCCTCAAAGGATAAGTATTCTTAAATAATTTTTGGAAGGATTGGATCTCCTTAGGGACATCATCAGGTTCATTATCCTCTTGAAAGGAGAAATCAAAGGTCTCCATCATGAAAGTTTGATCAGCAGGCTTGCATCCTGAAGTACCTACACCATTATCCTTGTTAGGGACAATTTAAAATGTATCTACCTCTTATTTTAAAGCTTCAAAATCCTTTAAAAATATTATATAATCAATTTCACCATGCTTGGTTATATAATGCACTCTACAATAATCAGGCAGAGCAATATCAATAAGATTAGTGTCTATAGTCCTCTTTTCAAAAGATGCTTTATTATTATTAGTATAGAAACTATCATTATGAAACCTATTATTTGGATAATTAAACCTTTAGAATTAGAAGTTCTTACCAGATTTTTCTCTAGTATTACCAACTTGCTTTTGTAGTTGAAGGAAATCAATGCTCAAATTTTGGACCATTTTTAAGATAGACTCATTCTCATTCTTAGGTGTTTTAGAATTATGCACCTCATTATTGTTAGTACCAATACTTGGTACTAAATATCTTTGATCATTTGAATTGAAACCATTAGTGGTAGGATGACTTAAGAATCTTAGGTTTTGATTGGGAGAAACATGACTTAAAGGTAATTGATTGAGATTTGGGAGTTGATTCATGGCTGAAACATTTTGGTTGTTATTGGGGAAGATGTTTAGAATGGGCATCTGTGGATTGATATTTGGGATAGAGTAGGCCATTTTACCTACGGTTGCATTTGATCATTGATGATCACTACCTTATAATAAGCCCTAGCTAATGAAGTTATAGATGGAATAGACCTTTTCAAAAATATAGAAGTCATGGGATCTACTGCATCCTTGTATATTTCTAGATCTAAAACATCATTAGGTTTATAAGGTTTTATGGTCTTGGTATACATTTTCTAGAATATAGCATTAAAGGACCTTATGATCTCACTTGCATCCCTCATGATGGTGGTGAATTGGTGGTATATGACACATGGACTAACAATTTTTCCAAATTGGTCTATGAAAACATTAGTAAAACCATTCCAGCTAGTAATATAATTATCAATAAAATTGAGAAATCATTCATAAGCAACATCTTTAAATGTAAATGGGAATAATCTACATGATATATCTTCATGCACAATATTTAGCAACCTTAAAGCAGCTTTGAAATATTTAATATGTTCTTCAGTAGTTACAATACCAATTAGACTAAATGTTGGCAAGTATTTTCCAGGGTTACATGAGAGATCTTGTACCATACCTGGCACATTTATTGAAGACTCTCCCAACCAATCCATACCTAAACGAAGATTGAAGGCAAATGTACCTTGAAGCGATGAGGTTAGAAAAGATTTGGAATGTTTACATCTGCCTTTATCTCACTTGGTTTTCCAATGGACTTCAAGTTCAAGCAAAGGCTCCTTTGTCTCTGAATGTGATCTTGTTTTAACCCTTGGCAATTCCATCTTTCATATTAAAGATCATGTTTTAAATATGATGTATCAAGTTAATATTTATAAAGAACAAAGATTAAACAAGTACATTAAGCTCATTTTGCAAAGATTGTATAAAGAATAGTAATGGACGTCAACCTTTGACTAAGATAGCTCAAAGATGTGTTCAATTACATAAATATGATCTATCCTTCTAAGTCTAAGCTCAAATAAGCTCATATCTATGAAATATATGCCAACCTTTGATCAAAACAAGCTATCTAACCTCAAATATTAAGCATTTTCAAATCTTAAGCTATATTTACCAAAACTAAGCATCAAACTTGAAAGAACTTTGATCTTTGTTTAAAGGAAGCATAAAGATAGGTCATAGACCACAATGATCAATGATCTTCACACTTCTAGGCAAATAATTACTCAAAAGTGCAAAGATAGCATCAATCTTAGATCAAAACATATTAAGATAATCAAAGATTCAACTAATTCACAAAGAAAGACCCTCCTTCTAGCACTAGCGGGGACCTCTATGTGTACCACGGATGTCCTTAGTGTTCAAATAACACTTCTAATTTTAGAATTTTGGGAATTCAGAGCATGAGTAATAGGTTTTGCCAACTTATGTTACCTGTGGTGAAATAGAGGCAAAGCAATGTTTAATTGTTCCATAAAATTTATATTAATTGATGGTTGGGAACCATCATGGTCTAATTCTTTGAAAATTGTAAGTATCTCTGCTAATAATAGTGAATTTTGATCAAAGCTAAAACTATAAACTAATTTAAATGGATATTTATAATGAATTATAAATTAAAGTGATCTGGTTAAAAAAGAATCAAAAGAGAAGGGTAAGGCAGAAAGGAAATAAGTGATTGTTGATTCTTGACTCAAATATCATGAAAAAGTTTCAATTATAACTAAACCTACATTTAACTAGTGTATGATGTAAAACAACATAAGCTCAGATCTCACCATACACTAGACAAATTTATAAGGACAATATGAAATCATATAAGTAAGAACTAGATTTTACCTTAAATATTTATTACCAAACTCAAATAGCATTAGCACATATGAATACATAATGATCCTTTAACTAATCTAGTATAAGCACAAATTAGCAAACCTGTATCACAAATGAAAATTCAAAATTTATGAAACCATTCAAATTCAAGATTTAAAATCAATAATTGAGAGAAAGCCACATTAACAATTGACACATCAAATTTGGGCAATCTTCATAGAATTCCTTCATAGTATTAATTGCTCAAAGTATACAAATTTGGTCAAAATTCTCTCCCTTTACAAGATGGTAATACTACCTTTTATAGAAAGAAAAGGTAGTATATCAGTTGGTTGTGAGATGCAAATGTACAAAATATAAGGATAGTTGTCCCTTTTTAAAAAGTTCTAGAATACACTTGCTTTTCTAAATTAGACTGACCTAGAAGCAAATATGATAACAGAATAGCAAATGCCTTTACAAAAGAATATTCCTATTTCAAATATTACAATGTTTTTACAAAAAAGGAATATTAATTAATTGGTGGGCCCATTGCCGAAGGGTCCCCCTATTGCTCTTATAGAATCTCCATAGCCCTTTGATATTGTTCCTTGTCAAGTCTTAAATCCACAATTGACTTTAGGAGACAAACATCTTCTTGGTTAGCTAAGTCCTCAAAATATCTATCATCCCTTGCCATTACTTCTTTAATACTCCTAGCTTCTATAATATTTTATTTAGTAGTGAAGATCATGCCCAAAATTCTATTGTTGTCATTACCTGATTGACCTTGGCTCTTGCCCTTTACTTCCTATATCACCAAAGTGACTCTATGCTTATATTCCTGATCATCAATAATGCCCAGGGTTGTAGTCTTTTCAAGATTAGACAATATGGTGCCAAGGAGTTTCTTAATCCTGGTAATCAACTCTTCATCATCCCTTAAAAGTCTATCCAAGCCTGCTAACCAAGTACTTAAGCTCTAGATCTTATCTATCATTATCCCTAATATAGCATTTACGTGGGCCAAGCTAATGGTTTTGAACTTAGGAATTATATTCCTAATCAGTATGCTGATAAGATCTCTTATTTTGGCCTTTGCATCCTGCCATTTTGTCATCAATCCTTTGGCCACCTCACTCTGCTAGCTCAATGCATCTTGCCTTGGTTTCATTGATTTTAAGGAATCAAACACATCAAAAAAGGATGCTTCAAACATATTTAGTATACCCTCAGGCATTGATAATATAGGTTGGGTTTCTAAGTTTTCCTTTTCCTTCTCCAAATTATGAATCCTTTGTTTCATTCCCCTAATGCCTATTTTGACTTGTGTTGAGTGAGCCTTTGATAGGCTCTCAATATCCTCTTCATGAATGGGTAGTTCACCAGGCTACTACCCTCCAACTGGAGTTAATCCAGTAAAAGGTTCAACCTTTTGGAATGTGAAGTCTTTAGTCCCCACCATGGCTTTTCTTATTTTTACCCTCTCTAATCTAGCTATCTCTAAATTGAATTGCATAGTGGTAGATGATTTTATGTATTTTGGAGGTTCTAAGACCTCCATCTTTGTGTTGCTTGATCCTCCTGAAGTATCCATTTGTTTGCTTTATGACCCTGTAGTGGTCACTAGTCTTCTTTCTTCTTCTTCTTTCATCAAAGCCTTTATCCAAGGCTTAATGTCATCATGCACATCAATGTTAATAGTTTGGTTCAATGCCCATGAGTGACACAAAAAGGTAATCTTATACATTTTATATATGAACCAATCAGGGATGATTGGTCCATGAATAGGTATTCCTCATTTAATAAGTTAATTTCACTTATGGGATGAGTGAAAGCTAACTTTGGCCTCTTTGATCCAACTAGGACCAAGGCTAATTTTTTTTTCTTTTCTGTGGGGTATCTACTAGAACTAAATCCAAAGCAACCTCTTTTCCTTTATCTTTCTCAGCATCCTCTGCCTAGGCTTGTGCCTCCTCAACATGTTCATCTTCTTCATTAGTGCCATATGCCTTAGCAAGGACCTTGAAGGCATCCTCTACTATTTCATTAGGCCCCAAGGTAATCATGTCCAATTATTCCACTGGGGATGTAGGTCTATCAAGAGGGACTGAGGATGATGGGCCCTCACCAGGTCTCTCTTCCAACTTTCCTTTACTAAGACCTTGTGTTATCTATGTTGGGGTTGTTGCCTCTTCACTTGGGGTTATTCTTGAGGGGGGCTCTAAGATCCAAGTAGTGAGTGGTATTCTAAAGGTCCCATTTTCCATACATCCCCTAGTGACTTCTCATCACTAGATAGTTTGATCTCAATTTTAATGTTATGTTCCTTGAGTCTAGCTAATATTTCTTCAAAAGTGTTTGCTTCAATATAAATGGTGTTATGGACACTGAGTTGGTGCACATACACTCGTTTAGACAACTACCTAGATTTAAAGCATGTGGAGACTACGCCCTTGGGGTCCCACATCTTTATCTCAACAAGCTACAATTTAAAAGAGTCCCTATGCTTGGCCATAGTACTCACCTAGTCCCAATTTTGTAGCATAGTTTTGCTAATGGTTATAAGAAAGGGATGGAAGAGGCATTTCCTCTTATCTTTGCATACTCTATCCACACCATTAATAATTTGGTATGTAATATCTTGTTATGATATCTTTATTAGGACATGGACATGTAATCTATAGGGTTGGATCATAATCCCCTCAATCTTGATCACTATACAATCTGGATATGACCAGATGTCTCCCATTAGCTCCACATGCTTCTTGGTCAAAGGGATTACCATGGGCATGGTAATATTTGTAATGGCTTATACTAAAGCAGGGTAGACACAATCACAAATGAATTTCATGTTATGCCTATACATGAATATGTGTAGCTTGGAATAGTGGTGAGAGACTATAAACCTGCCCTCAAGCGACCAATTTTTGATATAGGTGATCTGGGTGGAGGCTAGTAAGGCATCCAAATGATAGGACATCATGAAAAATTAGGTGTTGGTCTTCTTCTTAATGGCTTTAAATTTTTTTTAGGTATATCTTGATCATCTCCCCAATGGGAGGAATGAGTCCTTTTTCTACCATAAAGTAGACATAAGATACCCAATTCTTACTGACCAATATGGTTGAAAGGGCTCCAAATATTTAGTTCAACAGGGTCATACTTACCCTAATTCCTTTCCCAAATTAGGAAATTGGATTGTTTTCAGTAGGGTCTCAGATCACATGGCTCCCTTAGAGCAACTGTGGCCTAAGGATGGTGTCAATATCATTCCTCCTAATCCATTCCTTAATAGTGGGTAAATCCACTTGGGATTTTGGTAGCTTATAATGACTTTCAAAGGCTAATGGGGAAATTAATGCAACTCTTTAAAATGATATTTCATGGATAATCTAACCCTGTTCAATCTTGTAATCCTTGAAAATAGGAGCAAGGATGTCAATACAATGGATTACCTCTAGTTTTATGGCCACATGGGAAAGACTAGCCATTTGAATTACAACCAGGTCATAGTGCCTTCTAGTCATAATAGTAATCTTTTGTTCCTCCTTAGTAATGGTATGTACCTCCTCAATGGCTTAGAAGAGCTCAGACCAATTCTTATTGCATGTGTTCAGTGCAATAATGTCTAGGTTTGTATCCTTGAATACCCTCCCTTCATTATCCATAAATAAATATAGCTTTGTTTCATCCCTATATTATTGTCTGTGAGCTACCATGGCTTCCAAACCTTGTAAATTTCTCTTAATTAGATTTCAAATGGTCTCTGGGTTAGCTCTTTCATGCTCAAAACATAATTTAACTTCTTTTGAATTCATTGTAATCAACTTGAGTCTACTTAAGGCCTTTTAATGCAAGTTTTAAGGTTTTAAAGCTTTAATGGTGGTAGCTCATTTGGATTTTGACTCATACATGCTTCAGATATGATTTATACCTTTGTCTTTATATGTTTGCATTTCTAAGCACACAAGATCTCTTATTTTTTCATTTTGTGGTTATGTGGCACTTATCTAGTGTCTATCTAGAACCTTTCATAACATTTTTAATAAATATCTTTGAAACACTAGTCAGCATTTTAAAAATGCCTTTTATTTCACACCATTAGATTAAGATCCTCATCTTATTATAGGCTATTAATTGTGACATAGGCCCTTGCTTATCATTAGTTCCTTTTGGTCCCAATCCCCATGGTTGTGCCACTTGGCACCTCCATGGACTTCATAAGCTCTAGCACATTTGTCAATCGCATATTGGACACACATTCACAACATGTCAAACATGTGGGATCTTAAAGAATCTATTGAAAATTCATCAATTATTTAATGCTATTACATCATTCATCATGATTAAGTGTGAACTATTGGATCCTACAAGGTACACAAGCTTTAAGTCAGTGCATAAGCATAAAAGAACTTAGGTTAAAATGCTTTTACCTAAGTCTATTTCATATTAATAAACATAAAAATACTTAGGTTAAATCATTTTATCTAAGTTTTAAATCATAAATGGCCCTTCAAATGACATAAAATATGCTCCTTTTAGTCTAAGTAAAAAAGTTAGACGAGCTTAATTTTGACAGCCTTACAAACGTTAAAGGAAGCTTCTTGGACATTCAAATGACATTCATGAGGATGTCAAATTTAATCTCATGAATTCTTTTAGGTTTTATGGGCTTAAAATTGATAGTCATGTAGACATCAATGATGGCCTCAAAAATGTCAAATGGCATTCGCATGAATATCAAATTTAAGCTCATCAAATTCCTATGATCTAAGGCAAGAGCATCATGTAGCAGCTCCATAGAGCTTCTTGGGATCTTAGAGTTGGCTTGTATTATTCATCAAACACCATGATGAATTGAGATTCATATGATCATGATCCATGAGCTAGCTTGTGATTAGTTCCTTCTGACATATAGGATCCTTTGCTTTTAATCTTCAAATATGGTAGTGTCACATGGCAACTTCATGGACCTCCTGAGGCTTTGAATTTTCAATGATGTCTTCATTCCATCTAATCTTTAGTCTATGATAAAGAACTAGAAATTGATCATGATCTAAATGCTTGAACATGATTGGTCTGAAGGTCTAAATGTTCAGTTTGTCAATCTTTTCCTTGCTTCATTGGATCAAAATGCATGAGGAAGTGTGAATTATTAGATACTACAAGATGAATGATAATTAAGTTAGGACCTGGGATGAAATAAAATTAGGCTAATGAATTTATACTAAGGTCTCGTTCATGTTAATAAACATGAATGGGGCCTTAGTATTAAAGCTTTAGGCTAAGTAGGTTATTAAAGGGACCATGCTAGAGAATACGAAGGAACCCTGCTAGGAAAATTAAAAGGGATCCTTGGCATAAAATTGGACCATGTTAAAAAATAAAGATAATCATGCCAACATAGCATTAAACCATGTTAGAGATATAAGAAACATGGGGGGGGATAAAAGGGACCAAGGCATAATTTTAAGCTAAGGTTTGGCTATGTTAAAAAATATGACCAAGTATTAACATAAAAATTGGGCTTGAGTCCAAAATAAATTTAGAATGTTCCCACCATTTTGCTCCCTCCAAATTCAAATTCAAACTTGAACCAAGGGTTTATACCAGGGTTTTGGAATATAAATCCATTAGTAAAGGTTCCATGAAACTTGTAACTAAAATACATGAAGATCAATCATTAGCAATATTAGGTAATCTCAAAACAAAACCATAAAGTAGTGAACCAACCTCATTAAAGTGGATGATATTCAAATTATAAATAATGATAAAAACATGCCAATTTTTCAAGGTTAAGCTTCAAAATATCTCAAGGGTCCCAATTTTCAAAAAAGCGAGGTATGTTAACCTAAACAGTTTGGAACCTCCAAACTTCTTTTTGAATTTTTATCTAACCTAAGCAAGAGACTTTATTTTTGAATCTTATTTAACTACCTTTTCCAAGGTATAATCCATCATAGATATCCCATGCACATCTACCTCACACCCAATTTTAGGTTTTAATCCCATAATGAACTTTAAAATGCAAAACCTTTTATCTACCTAATATTGAGGAACATGTTTTAGGAGCTTAGTGAATTATTCATAGTATTCATTCACCAAACGTATCCCTACTTTAGATTTTAAAAATATGTTAGTTTCTAGTCAAAATACAACTAGGGAAACCATCATGATATAAATAAAACCATGAATTTTTTCCATGTGGTGGTAGTGGAGTTGAGGTTCATCCCGAGCTTCTTATTTGTCCACCATATTTTTACTTCTCTAGAAAGCTAATATGGTCCCCAAACTAAATTAGTGACTTCTGATTAATTTTAGATCTCAAAGTACTTTCCATTTTTGTCAACCAAGCTTCAACACTATCCCTAACATAGTTCCATAGAAATTAGGAGGATTTACTTTCTTCATTTCCCATACAAGTTATATAGCTACATAAGCCCTCGCATCCTATAACACCTCATCTTTCCTACACTCTTGTTGAGCTTCTTTTTGAATAGGGTGTTCTTCATACTCTTCTTGATTAACTTCCTCAACATGTCCATGTACTTCCTACTCTAAGGCTATAATTTGGTCCCTAGTTTCATGCACGGATGCAAGAAGTTGATCTAACTTTGTAACGTACTCTATGATAAATTAGTTTATATCTACTATAGGGTTAGTATTTGAAGTACCCTCACCTCTAGGTCTACCCCAAACCATTATTTTTTCATTAATAGGAGAGAAAAAAATATGTTAGCAGACTCATTAAGTCTTAGAGTTTGAGCCTCGGCTCTGATACCATGATGTTAGAACCCCACTAGGTTTAACTCAAAAATGGTAATTTTTTTTAAATTTTAATTTATAATCCAATCCAAATTATTCTTTATTAAATATAAATTAATTGATCTTTAACTAAATGCATCTTTTATAATAAACTAATTATGATTCATTTAGATAATGATCAAATTAACACATTCATCATAATTATAAATTCAATCCATCACATAAATTATAACTACTAAATAAAAACTCAACCAATTACTGAAAGTTTATACAATAAGATCAACCAATTTTCAGTTATCAAAGTATAATAAAACAAAGTTTTTACATTAGAATGAATATAAATAAATACATTGTTCCATGGAACTAACGAATATCCATAATCTCATCATATGTATATAAAATGTAATCATGATTAAAAATCTTTATCGGTTGACTACTAAAGAGAGGGAGAGCATCATCAAAGTACCTTTCAATACCAACCACAAACCATAAATCCCCCACATATTTTCCCAACTAGTAAATAGTCCTCCCTTCATGGATGAGCAGGTGATAATGGTGCAGGTATGAAGAAGTCAACTAGAACCTGTGTATTGAAAGATTTTAATTACATGTAGTATATCATAAAAAATTATGTTCTAACATGACATCGTTTACATGAATATTAATTAAATAGATGAAATGATAATGTTTAACTATAAACATTACTTTGGCAAAAAAAATTATATAGTATAATGATCCAATCGATCAATCATATTCACACACACTCAATCGGATTTCATTTATTCCATTTAGTAATAAATCTAAGTATATTCATGAGAACCTTCTCATATAATATTTCCTTAGTGTCATTAATACCAAAATTACTAAATAATTCATATACAAGATTTTCACGGAATACTCATATAGATCTAATATTAATACCACAGTAATTAAATAAAAGGAAACAACTTGAATTAATTACATGTTATAGAATATCAACTTCATATCTATTATAATACTTCCAAAGTTTCAATACAGCCCAAACTCCATTTTCAACAAGGCAATATTGTAAATAAATTATTTTATAACAATCTTCATAATATATATGTATTTACCAATGCAATAAAAACACCCCTGTCTCACAAGTATTATAATAAAAATAATACAATTCAGGAATTTCACAATAAATCCAAACCTAACCAACAAATAATAATAAAAATAACATTATATGTTTTAATCATCAATTTATCTTTTTTCCTCATAATTTATAACTGAATCAACATATTATAAATTAATGAATTATAACCCAGTTTGCATGTGAATATATTTATTCATTATAGACAAACATCTACTTACATATATTAAGGATGTCCACTTATATTCATATATTTTTAAAACCCCTTACCAATGATTTCATAATGGCATGATATATACATATAAATGGTCATACATGCATATATATATATATATATATATATATATATATACACACACTTATGCGTAAAATTTGTAAGTGTTAATTATATATATGTTTTTATGAATTATTCATAAAGAATATTATAATGTCTTTATGTATAATCCATAATTACATGTATACATATTTATATATGTTTCTATTTTATTCACATATCCCAAGTTCCCACTTAAGAAACATAAATTCAATTCAAGACTAAAATATAAATCACATTAACACCACACAACACTTAAAACAAAATTAAATGCATTAAACACAAACACAAAATATAGAATATTTTATTATGTACCATATGGTACATCGACTTATTGAGATCATTCGACACAAGTTTAACCCCTAAATTAACATTCATGGCCCCAAAATAGTTCAAATCCAACCATTTTACAAATTTTTTAACTCAATCTAGTCCATACTTTTAACACAGTCTATCAAACATCTATCAATCATTCATCTAGCCATATTACACACAATGATGTAGAGATCTTCTTAAAAATCTATCTATCATAAAAGGAAACATAAACCATTTATATTTCGCCAACTATTCACCCCTACAAATCACCTAACTCTAAACCATCTTTGCACTCTAATAGTCTTTCTTGGTATCTATTTCATCCCTTAATGCAATTGGATCTCACTAGACCTTCAACCTCTTTAGTATATTTTCAAACCTATTTTCTTATTTGAACACCCTTTTTCTCTCTTGTTTCCTCATCTCCTTCCCATCTCTCTCAGTCTCAACACGCTAGTAGTCCCTTCTTTCTCATTATTAGTCATTCTTGTTTCACAGGTTCATTTACTCTTTCAATACTTCAAGGACTCATTGTTTGAATTAATATATTTGAGATCTTTCTTAGGCCAATCCTAATCCTTCTTGGATTCTTTAACCAACCCTAAAGATCTTTTAATACACTTCTTGCACTTTTCACCATTTCTCCCACTTTGACAGGCTCTTTTGTAGCCTTTTCTTTGACATTACTTCCTTATACAGATGGGTAAAAATTCATTTTGGGAAACTAAACACCTTTTTTACCACACTCTATCCTCAACTTGACTTTCACAAAATTTCTTGGCTAAACTTCACAGTTAGATCATATTTCTATACCAATTTTGGTCACTATTTAGGCCTATTAGGTCTTTCATTCCTGTTTCAACACATAGCCGATTCTATTGGTACATATACATACACTTTTGAGATAAAACATTAAAAATGTCTTAATATACATTTTTACCCAACTAATGACCAAGTTGTGTCTTTTTTTATTAGTGGATTCTCCTGATTGTCACATTTTAAGTTTGAAACCCTAACATAGGTTGGCTCTGTCTTCTCAGACCCAAGAAGGGTCAAATTGATTTTCTAAATGTTTAAAGGGTTTTTAATTGTCCATATGTATTTATAAAGTTCTTCCTAGATATTATACAACTTCCTCAACCATTATATTCCTTCATTAGACTTATGTAGATTGATTGCTTCAATTCCATGTTTGGACTATATCTTCATACACAATGTCTACAGTCTGGTACATTGTTTAGGAAATAAATATGGGTTAAAAAAATTGTATTATGTCCATAAACTTTAATAATAATGAAAATATACTAACCAATATGTATATTGAGTTCAAATTAGTTCATACTTAAATCTTCTCTCATAAAATGCTTGCTCAATCCTTCTATCTCCTCACACAGGGTTTGCATTCAAGATGTTGAAATATATATCAAAACATGTTGAAAATGAACAAAAAAAAATTAAATAATATTAAAACCATTAACATACCAATTCATATAAGTGATTCAAACATTCTTCCATCCAAATCCTTTCTTATGCATTATGTTTCTCAATCTTCTCTCTCACACAAAACACAAGGTATGTTCAGAGTCTTTGTAAGTTAGTTTTTAAAAATGAATTATAGTCAATAGATAAAATATTTATTAACATTAATATCATGTATTTAACCTTATATACTCAAAATAAACTATAAAATCAAATTAAAATTATACCTTTCTTTACTACTCGGTTCTACACAGCCAATGTCTTGCATATGTACAAAACAAGGTCTACAACTTTATTTTAAAGAACAAGAATATTTTATATTCACTTATTGGGGTTAAACACATTATATACTTATAATCCAACCCCCATAAGCTCCATAAAATACTCACACCAAAAACATATATACTATTTACAAGTACTTGGAAACCTTACAAAATCTCTAACTCCCTCTTGTATGTTGGGAGGATGCTAACTAACCTAACCACTAACACATTTTTCAAAATGACTAAATAAGTGAATTAAATATTTAATAATATTATATTTACCCCATTAAATATCCCAAAGAAAATATAATACACTTTAGATCTCCTTTACAAAAGATTAAGGATCCCAACTTGCTACTGGAATTTTGAATTTTCAAACTTGCAAAAATGGAAGGAAAATGCTATATGAACTAAAATTCAAATTCTAAAGACTTATAAATCTCCTAAATGGTAAAAACACCTTATAAATTACTTGTAATAACTAAAACAACTCAAAATTAGATACCATTTAAGATGCCCTGCATCATAATACCAAGGGGAAAAGAATTTTTTTCCTAAAAGTTATAAATAATCTTGCTTGATGTGCTTCAATTGCTCTCTTGTTGACATTTGATCTTCTTTGCATGGCCTCCTAGATCCCAAGGCCTAATTTAGTAATGTATACCTCCTTGTCTCTTCTCTACTGATACAACTAATCTCTCATGCACATGTGCATGCTCTTTTGAACCACACTTGTACATTATCTTGCCTCTTGCTATCTTCCTCCATGCTACACCTATACTTATCAACAAAGCATTAGAAAAATCATAGTTCTCCTTATACCTTTGATACATTATCCAACTCTCTTGTTTTCTTGCATTTTTTTCTTGCTCTAAAGCACTTTCAAGTTCCTTGTATGGTTCATCCTTCTTCTTTGCATCAGCCACCAACTTAACTTGTTCTTCTCCTTGTATGGTTTCTCCTTCATTTACATCAAGTTATTCAACCTCAACATATGCAACTTCATCATGTAGAGTGTATTAATGTGCATGAATCCTCCTTTCCTTCATGAGGGCTCTTATCTTGGACACCATTTCTACATACCATAAGTATATATTCTCTTTTATAACCATCTTTACCATCTCTCTATATGTTTGATGAGGATCAAAGTCATATTCTTTCTTCAAAGATTCATAAAAACTAGCATAATCCTCATACCTTTACTTCTGTTATTTTCCCAATGCTTATTTGGTTTTATTTGTATCCTATTGAGTGAGGATAATTTCATGCTTCATACTTTCTTGCTTCATAAATGGTTGACCTGCTTATTTTTCTTCCATCATCATGACTCTACCTTAAGCCTCTCCTTCTTCTTAGTGCCTCTTGAACACCATTTGGTCAAATGCCTCTTCTTCTTGTTTCTTAATCATATGCATTTTCCCAACTATCTCATTCTATTTCTTAATTCTCAAACTTGCATTCACACATTTCAAATCATCATTGGTTTAAAATCCATGAAACTTGTTTGCCTCCTTTGTCATCTTAGGCTGCTTGTTCAACTCTCTCAATTGTCTCTTCACTTTTCTTTCTTCTACTTCCTTTATCTTCTTCCTCATTATGTCCTTGAGTGGCCATCTCACTCTTGTTCTAATCTCAAATAAAAACTTTTGTCTTAGTGGTTCCAAATCTTACTCTTAACCTATCAAATATGCCCTCAACTCAGCAATCTCTCTTCACTTATCTTCCTCTTTCCTCACTTCCTTGTGGCCTTCTTCTTGTCTTAATCCCTTCATCTCATTTCACTCTCCATTCTTCACATTCTCTATATAGGTCTCTCTTGACCTATATATTCCTATTTACAAGCCTAACTACTTGTCACCTTGACCTTCACTTGGGTCTCTCTCACTTGACACTCTCTCATAGATTCTCCTTCTTTCTTGTCCCCACCTGGGACTTCTCACTCTTTCTTAAGCTCTCTTATTGAGATTCTCTCTTGGAGCTCCCAATAGATCTTCTCTCTCTAAGCCTCCTTGGATTAAGGGATTTTCCACACCTCTCTTCACTTTCAATTAGATTTATGCCTCTCTTTCACATACCTACAACTTTCTTTAGCAGCATTATAAACAACCTTCATCATTTTTGTAATGAACTAATCAAATACATAAATTGAAAACAAAAATCAAATTTGTATCTTTATTCATGAAAACATTCTTTATATTTTTCCCAATGAACTTCTCGTTCTGATACCAAATTATGTAGAGGTATTATTACAAATTTGTCTTTCATAAAAGGAAACATAAATCATCTATATTTTACCAACTATTCACTCCTGTAAATCACCTAACTCTAAACCAACTTTGCACTCAAATAGTCTTTCTTGGTCTTTATTTCATCCCCTAATGCACTTATATCTCACTATAACTTCAACCTATTTAGTATATCTTTTCTTATTTTGAACACCCTTGTTCTCTCGTGTTCCCTCATCTCCTTTCCATCTCTCTCAATCTCGATGCTTTAGTAGTCCCTTCTTTCTCATTATTAGTCATTCTTGTTTCACAAGTTCATTTACTCTTTCAATACTTCAAGGACTAATTTTCTAAATTAAGATATTTGAGATTTTTCTTAGTCCAATCTTAGTCCTTCTTGTATTATTTAACCAATCGTAAAGCCCTGTCAATACACTTCTTGCACCTTTCACCACTTCTCCCACTTTGATAGGCTCCTTTGTAGCCTTTTTTTTACATTCCTTCCTTGTACAGATGGGTAAAAATCTACTTTGGAAAAATAAACACCGTTTTGACGACCCTCTATACTCAACTTGAATTTCAAAAAAATTCTTGGCTAAACTTCACGGTTAGATCACATCTTTAGACAAATTTTGGTCATTGTTTAAGCCTATTGGGTCTTTCATTTTTGTTTCAACACACAGTCAATTTTATTGGTATATATACATACACTTTCAGTATACAACATTCAAAATTTATTAGCATAATTTTTTACCCAAATAATGACCAATTTGTGTTTTTTTACTGGTGGATTCTCCTATACTCACATTTTAAGTTTAAAACCCTAACACAGGGTTGGCTCTGTCTTCTTAGACCTGAGAAGGGCCAAATTGATTTTATAGATGTTTCAAGGGTTTTCAATTTACCATATGTGTTTCTCAAGGTCTACCTAGATATTATACAACTTTTTCAACCATTATATTCCTTCATTAGACTTTTGTAGATTGATTTCCTTAATTCTATGTTTGGATTATATCTTCATAGATAGTGTCTACAGTCTGGTACATTGTTTAGGAAATAAATATGGGTTTAGACACCTAGATTATGTCCATAACCTTTAATAATAATGAAAATATACTAAATAATATGTATATTGAGTTCAGCTCAGTTCATACTTAAATCTTCTCTCATAAAATAGTTGTTCAGTCCTTTTATCTCCTGATACAAGCCACACAGGATTTGCATTCAAGATGTTGAAATATATATCAAAACATGTTGAAAATGCACAAAATAAATTTCAATAATATTTAAACCATTTAATTACCAATTCATACAATCTATTCAAACATTATTTCATCGATATCCTTTCTTGCACATTATGTTTCTCAATCTTCTCTCTCACATAGAATACAAGGTATGTTCACAGTCTTTGTAATTTAAGTTTTTACACAGGAATTATAGTTAATATAAAAAATATTTATTAACATTAATATCATGTATTCAATATTATATCCTCACAATAAACTATAAACTCAAATCAAAATTATACCTTTCTTTACTACTCAATTCTACACAGCCAATATCTTACATATGTACATAATAAGGTCTGCAACTTTGTTATTAAGAAGAAGAATATTTTATATTCACTTATTAGGGTTAAACACATTATATAATTCTAATAAAACCCCCATAAAATCCATAAAATACTCACACCAAAAACATATATACCATTTACAAGTACTTGGAAACCTAACTAACTCTCTAACTCCCTCTTGTACGTTGGCAGGATGCTAACTAACCTAACCACTAACACATTTGTCAAAATGATAACTAGGTGACTTAAACATGTACTAATATGATATAAACCCCCTTAAATATCTCAAAGCAACTATACTACACGTTGGATCTCCTTTACAAAAGATTGAGGATCCCAACTTGCTACTAGAATTTCAAATTTTCAAACTTGCAAAAATGGTGGGAAAATGCCATATGAACTAGAATTAAAATTCTAAAGACTTCTAAACCTCCTAAATAGTACAAAAACCTTCTAAACTACTTTTACTAACCAAAACAAATCAAAATTGGAGACCATTTAATATTCCCCTTCATCACACAACCAATAAAGAAAATAATTCAACTGATAATGTTTATCCATATCTTCACCCTTGTCTGTGGATATATGCCTATGATGATGTGACCTATATTAATTATATAATACTTAGTAAATATATTAAATGGATGCTTATATTACTTAACAAATAATCTTAATAACAATTCTATTCAAATAACTTATCATAAATAATAACCCAGTTATTTTATACAACTATCTGTGGATTATATTGACTCGGTCTTATTATGTTTACCAAACCCACAAATTTAACACTTGTATACATACATATATATAATACAAAATAATTATTAACCTTGTGGTATGGTAAAAAAATAAATTTTACACATTCAACCATAACCTTTTATACACAATGGACACATAATCATTTATACACAATCAACACATAATCATTTATACATAGTTGACTATATCACCTAAGGTAAGTCAAATAAGAAATTTCAGTCATCCCATAAAAATATTCATGCATGTGTCATAATAATTTAATAACACTTAGCCATTTCTAAATTAAAATTAAATGAAGTACAACCAAATAATATCCAATGAAATCTAGTTCATATATTCCAAAATCTAACCTAACCAAAACCTAAAACAATATCCCATGCCATATAGCTAATTTTTTACACAATCATTTCAATATATAAATGAGCTAATGAAAACACAGTCAAAAAAATAATTATCAAAAACCCTATTTCAAACCCACTATCCAAATAATGTATCTAAGTCATTTTACTAACACTCAGTCATTTTGACTCACTCAATGTAACCACATAGCCATGTAAATGAACCACACAACATAAAACATAATCATGTAACTAAACTGCACAAGGATATCTTTTCAACAATTACCCTAACATTTCATACCTATGTTATAATTAATATAATAATTGACTCAATTATGTGGGTGGATTCCTCCTCCCACAGGGTGGAATCCTTGATTCTCTCAAAGGTTTAAAACTCTAAAATAACCATTTTTAAAAAAAACATGTAACCATTTATATACAAATTATATAACATAATATCAAATTTTAGAGTGAACCAAAGAACAAACCCTACCTCTTAGTAACCCCAAAGTAGTCTTTCTCCTTTGGTCTACCAGTAAAAGTTCTTTTTTCCTTCTTGTTCTTTTCTATCGACCCTGACCTCTATACATTTCAAAAACTCCCATGTTCCTTTATTGTTTTCATAGTCATCTACATGACATAAAAAACCCCTAATTTTATGGTGAACCCTTCTCCATCATAATTTCCCCAATAATGACTCACCATAACACCAAAAATTCCTTGCATGCTTCCACTAACCCACAGCTCAACCACCAAGCAACACAGTCACCACAATATGTCCTTTAACATGCAATCAAACCCTATCCACTTTGAGTTGCATGGTTCAAATAAACAAAGACAACCAAATGATAAATCCTAAATTATATTTGACATTGTATCATGTCAATAAACATAATAATTATGTTTAATAAAAACTCGAATGCCTATCCAAACTTTAAACATTTAAACAATCAAAGCTTCATACCTAGTTAACCCTTAGGTATTTAGAACTATGTCACCCTAGATACCACCTTAGTTACTTCCCCTAGGTCTAAGTTAGATAAAGTTTATAAAAATCAATTTTTATATGATCAACAATGTAATTGATTTCCATTATATATATATATATATATATATGATACTTTTATGTTAAATGCTTATAAGTACACACCTATGTGGGGTTATGCAGTCAAGAATAAGTAAAGTTATCTAAAGAACATATACCACTGAAACATTTTGTAATGGAAACAATACTATAATCATAAAGAACATATGCAACTAAGACCAAAATAACTTTTGAACACTGATCTAAACTAAAATAACATGAACTAATCAAATGCAACTAAAATTAAAGCAATTATGCATTTATTTGTACTATGTGGTATGTGCAGGTTTCCTTGTTGAATCTCTGCACCTCCAAAATTTCTATCTACAACACCCTCCCTGATGATACCTTCCCTCCATATCTATCTGGAGAGTGGAATTTATCATGTATCCACCTCAAAAATGCAAACTCTAGTTAGCCTATAACAATGATAATCAATACAAATGATGCTAAAGCACAATAATATTGAATGAGCATAATCCATATGCATATGAAACTCATGTACAACTAATCAATCAAGTAATGATTCATACACAAATAATCATTATATGTCTATCCATACATCAGCATAATGAAAATAGTTTGCTACAACAGTAATCAAACAACATTAACCCCATTAATATCTATTTAATAAGTAAATCAAGTTTAATGAGGAAATCAGGTTGTAACAATAACCACCTAGACCTACCAGAGATGTCAACGTTCAAGAGAGATTAGCCCAATGAAATATTACCACATCATTCAAAGTCAAAAAGGTGAGATATTCATATTTATCAAAGATATCAGAATCTGGGAGAGTGGGGGCCAATGGTAAACTATCATGCCATATAATGTAAAGTTGAATTGGTTGTCATTTATGACCTAGAAATATCATAATGAAGTATGATTGGTTAACCAAAATTGATTGGGGTATATCAAGAGTCCTTATGTGACACATCATCCTACATAGAATAAATCCATAGAGCACAGAGCTATGCTTAAATGATGACCATTAATAAAAAACCAATAGAGAGGTGACACATGTTAGAAAGCATGGGCTAGCTGAGGAAACTCTAAGGGACGTGGTCACATGCCTACCTTGTGCTTGACATTAATAGAATGGGAAGCTAGACCCAATTAGATAGTTTTTAAAAACATCATATCACCATTGTTATATCCATTTGGTGGTGTAGGATCATGGGCTTTGAATCTAATTCTATATCTAGAAGTAAAAGGAGAAAATCTCAGCACCAACTCAAATTTAAAATTCAGAGCAAGTGAGTTGTCAAATGACATTAATGTAGAAAGATGAATGCATAATTCTTTAAAGATTAAAGAAGGCCCATTAACAATTATCAATGATAATATGGAAATCCAAGTAATTGTTGCCTTATTTTTTTCTACGTATAGATCTATGCACTACACGAACATATTAGATAAACACATTATAACTATTAGAAAATTAAATGATGTGTGTTGTATATGTATGATATGATCTTTAAAAAAAATCAATGATAAATTTAAATGTTATAACGAGAAAAAGGTGAATAGCCATAAACTAGTCAAATCTATAACTAAAAATATAAATAATAAAAAAGGAAAACTTTGCAACAATCTATATAGTGGGCTAATCAAATTTTGAGTAAGTTATTAATAGTTGATAAATTATGGAAACAAAATCAACAAAATAGTTTGAAGACTCAAAATAATCAATGAGTTTGTACAAGAAATATTTATTGTGGCTAACATGCCCCGACGCCTACTCAAAACTTCAAACTAAACATCGCCTTGATTTTTTTTGAGTAATAACAGACCTTTTAAACTTTAATAATAACTACTAAGTAGTATTTGTTTGCTTTTATCATACCATTTCAATAACATTGCAAATTGATTTTCATGACAAAATGTTCCTAGAATTTACTTTCTTTCCTAGAGCAAAAAAATCATTATCCTTTATGGCAAAATCAAGTGTTATGTGTCTAGCAGGTAAGCTTTAATGAATGGTTTTCTTTTTTATCATTTTCACTTCATCATATTTTGAATCTCATAGATTTTGGCCCAATGGAAACTCATCGCATCAATCAGAGTTAGAAAGGTCACTTTCCTATAACTGTCATAAATATCAGAGCCCAAGAGAGTGTGACCCAATGGGAGATCATCGTGTCATTCAAAATCAAAGAGGCCAGTCCCATAGACCTATCATAGATGTTATATTTAGGGAGATATCGACCCATTGGGAAATTTTTGCATCATTCAGAGTCAGAGAGGGTAGTTTTTTAGACCAGTCAAAGATGTTAGAGCCCAGGAAAGCCTGGGCCAATGGCAAATCACTGCATTATTCAGAGTCAGAAAGGAAATTTCCCTAGACTTATCGAATATGTCAGAGCCTAGGAGAGCTTAGTGTAATGGGAACCTACCACATCATTCAGATTCAAAGAGGGGAGTGCCTAAGACCTTTCAAAGATGTCAGAGAATAGGAGAGCCAGGCTCAATTGAATATCAGTGTGTCATTTAGAGTTAGAAAGGTGAGTCCCCTAGACCTATCAGAGATGTTAGAGCCTAGAAGAGCTTGGTTTGATGGGAAGTTACCATGTCATATAATGCAAAGATGAACTAGTTACCACTTATGACTTGGAAAGCTCAGAATAAAGTATGAGCAGTTAACCACGACCAATCAGGGTACAACACATGTCCCTAGGTGACACATCATCCTACCCAACATAAAGGCATGGAGTGTGAATATGTGTTTAGAAAATTATAATTAGTAAAAATCTAATCGACCAATGACACATGTTAAAAAGTGGGGACTAACTGAGGAAACTCTAAGGTATGTGGTCACGTGCTTGCCATGTATTTATCATTAATGGAATGGGATGCTAGACCTAATTGGATAGTTTTGTAAAACATCCCATCACCAATGTTACATCCATCTCACAATGGAGGATCATGCACTTTGAATCCAATTTTAGATTTAAAATTGAAAGGAGAAAAGATCACCACCAACCCAAATTTCAAATTTGTGGCAAGTGAGCTGTCAAATGACACTAATGTAGGCACATGTGTGCACAATATTTTAAATCCTAAATGAGACCCATTAATGGTTACGATTACTACCTTAGAATAAATTTTGTGCTTCTTATTTTCAAATTCACAAAGAACTCTTGTATCCTATGAGTTTGACACCTAAAAGATTACCAATTCCTTTTTTGTTCTATTTTAATGGTTGTTATATTCTCTAACCTAAAGCCCTATCTCAAGTACTAGGACATCACTTTCCCTATTGGTTTACCTAGGTATAAGCATTACAATGACATATTTAAATTAATCAAGCAGGTCCCCAACGACTTTGGCAATGTCGATGACCAGTTGGCCAAATACAAGGATGCCCTTTAGTCATATAAAAGATGTAGAATCCATAGAACTATGGCCAAACCAAATGCATTTACCTATGATGACATGTTGGGTGACATCCTTCACAAAGAAATTCAAGTGCAGCATGGTGTTAATGATTGGATTCATTCACCCACTTCTCAGCACCAAATTGCCAACATATCTAGGAATGCCTTCAAGGCATACTACATCCTCCCAGACTACTTGTTCTCATACGATGCAACAACAATATCAATCTAGATGAATGATCACTAGATCCATACTGTCCTCTAGGACTAGGCTGAGAACCCAAACTCCAAGTGGGTCAATAAATAAAAGATCAATGCTAACATGGTACACACTTTTTGAGAAGAGGGTATAAGTAGGCATGATCCTTCTAAAATGGCTACTCAGAAACTCAAACTACCAGCATGACAAAAAGTTGTGGGTGGCCCTACTACACATGATTTTGACTAGCTTTGACATCCTAGACCTTAGAGGATTGATCAACTTTAAGTTGGTCTAGGCCATTGTAGATGCCTAGAATGGGGGTGATTTCTACATGATGAATTATCTACTCGATGCCATATATGTAATGCTCTCATTCAACCTATCAGTATTTCCTATGTGGGTCCCTGATGGCTAAACTGTCCACATGGTTTTGTTTAAGCTCTATGCTTACCATTTCTATCAACATGTTTGAGACATCTATGAGTATTTCTACCTAGTGGTGTAGTAGGCAATCAATGAAGCTCCCATGCCCTAGATCTCAAAGATAATCTAAGACTCTATTATATCCATAGGGGACTATTGGTGTATAAAAATACCACAATAATTTGAGTTTTGGGCTTCATGCAAGACCCCCTATGTTTTCCATATTATGTGCCTAATCGCCTAGCAGAAAAGGAGATCACCTATAACTGGTAAATGGCATCTTCAGCCACTGTATATAGTGTCAAAGAAATACATGCCCTTCACTTCCCAGAATGATATGAGGTCACATTTACATGAACTTTGCCTTCATATAAATGAAAGAGGTTGAGAAAGACTCTTCTCTGGTAAAATGTAAGATTCATCAATGGGACCCTAAAGGGGTGATTTGGGCCAAATTATCATAGTCTAGATTTTGGTTGAACAAAAACTATGGCCATTAGGTCAAGGATGATGATGAAATCTATCTGGATGTTGCCAATAACTAGGAAGTACAATCTTAGATAATGGGTAAGAGGGAAAAAAAGGAAGAAGGCTCAGGTAAGCCCCTCATCAATTGCTCCAGCTCTTACTTGACCGGATGGAGGACCTAATTACAACTTCTCCATCCATCTCATAGAGAATATTGAAGGGTGTCCCACCACATTCTCATCAAGATGCACCTCTATCTCCTTTAATCACTCCTCAAGATCTATTTCTAATAATAGCCCTATTTCCTCAAGTTTTTCTTTTAATAGTAGCCCCAGTTCCTCAAGCTTTGCATCTACCTCCTTCACATGCTCCTTTAACCATCTTATGGGGAATCTTGAATAGCATCACACCACCTTCTCCTCCTCAATTTGTACCTTCACCTCCTCTAATTATTCTTCAAGCTTTATTTCCACTAGTAGCCATAGTTTTTCAAGATCCACTTCCACCAACAGCCCCAATTCCTTAAATTCTACCTCTACCTCCTTCACATGATCCTTGCACTTCACCTCCACCTCCTCTAATAGTGCCTTCCACCAGGCCCTGGTAGTCCTAAACTCAGACTACACAACTCCATGTATCCCAAGCACAACCCACTCAACCAACAACACTGCAACCTCTGATATTTGATACCAAGGATAGCTTGATAGTAAGCCATGAATGAGGCACTCAATAGGCACCCATTGAGGGTCACTTACTCACTCCTCCATCTCCTTATGATTCCCTTCTACCCCTTTCTCCTATCGTGTTTTAACTCCCTATTTTGGTGCTTATTATTTTAAATTTACCCCCATAATTTCCCATTCTTTCCCTTTCATCTTTTGACAAAATACCCTTGGGTTTGATCCTTTTGAGCATTGTCACTCACCCTTTCCCTTTTGTTCTACCCATCTCACATCCTAGAGTCCTAGTGCCTCCTTTGGGCATACTCTTGACAACAAGTATAGATACAACATTTGGGAGTCTACCACCTCTAGTAGGGGCCCTTCAAGTCCCCACTTTAGTCATCTGGGTGATTCCTTATGTGGTTCCAAGTCATCTACCATCAGCTTCTACATCCTTGATTGTCATAGCCAAACTATTCATCATAGTACCCAAAGTCAATCTAGAGAAGAGGTTAAAGAATAAATAGAAGGTGACCCATCCTTTAACTCCTCCAACCCTAGTAGTAGGAGTTTAGTGACTATCTCTCTGGCCTATTTTCTCCCTTACCCAAGGCCATATTGGCTTCACCTTCAACCAAACTATCTTGTCTCTATTATTCCATGATTTGTTCCTAGGGATAACCTCATCCTAGATGAACCTAACCCATGAATAATGGTGAATTCAATTATTCCCATGGGTTTCCCATTTCATTCTCCCTCCTTTCACCCCCATGCCCCCTCCACCTCCATTCATTTCCTCTTTCACTCCTACCACTTCCTCCATCTCTCCTCCACCTCATCCTCTACCTTTCACCCCCATTTTAGCCACACCTCCTACACCCCTAGCATCCCAAGGGATGGTTCCAAGATCACATACTCCATAGATGGATGTCAAGGGTAACCCAAATGTGAAATGGAGTTTTTATAGAGCATCTGAGAGTATGAAGAGGATGCTCACTCAAAGGTTTATCCAAGAGGGGAACCTAGTGATATGGCAGATTCATCAAGATTTATTTTCCCTCACCAAGGTGAGGACTACTACTAGGGAAGAGAAGATGGTTGAGGACCCACTATCCATTATCCAAGTTACCCATGACATGTCCAAGAAACTTCTTGAGTAAATATAGATCTAATTCTAGAGTCTTGAGGCTCAAGTGAAGAGCACATTCCCAATCAAATTAATTGGGCAAGTCAAGGATGCCCTCCTATTGCTTTTATTAATCCTAGGAAAAGTAATGGGGACTCAAATTGAGATTTATTTAATTATATAAAGGATGCAAGCCTAGATGGGAAGAATCACAAAGATTGGGTCAACAAGGGGATGTTCTCAGAGCTCAAATTAATGCCTACCTTAGATTTGGTGTTGTACAAAACTTATGTTGGAAACATGAAATCAATTATGGTGGAGTAGTTAGCCTTAGCCCGCACTACTACAAAACACTTGGAAGAGGGCAAGAAGAATATACTAACATACATATAGGATGTTAAAATCTCAGTGTTATTCCACCCAGATGGCACTCTAATTAACTAAGGGGAATTTAAAGTCTACTTGGGTTAATTTGACTAGGTTACGAGAGATAAAGTGACTAAGATGAAACAAGAAAGAGCCCAGGTAGTGTTGGATCTATCAACTTAGTACACTATGACATCAACCAAGTTTCAAGAGTCCATGCCTCAATGGAAGTGATTTTTTAGGTCTCCTAGAGACTGATAACTCAAGTAGAGGTGATATTTAGGGATCCTCCAATAAACTTGTCCAAGATGGGCAAGGAGTTTATTCTTGTAGAAACCATGCTAGAATTTGGGAGTGCCTAGTCAAGGTAGTTGGGAAATGACACCTCTTAATCACCTACACATGTTTGGAGATGGTCCTGATAGATTTGTTGTAGGTTTATTGGAATTTTTTTTGTTTAATTTTTTGGAATATGGTTGTAACTACAATGAGTGACTATCATGGCCCAGGATACGATCCTCATGATTTTAGAGTGAGCTCCAATCCTTATCTATTTATAAAAGAGTTATATTGTATTTTAGGGTCAACCAAAAAAATGGTTAAAAGTGTTATTGGATTATTACTAGTTCCTCTCTATACTCTAGACTATAATGATGACCCAAATTAATTAGTATAGAAATTTCTTATTCTTTTAACAAATAAAAGTTTTGTTTCTACAAAAAGGTCTTTTATGTGTTCAATTTTCTTTCATTTTTCTATTTAAATTATCAACAATGTTATGATTTTTTGAATTAACACTTTGTCACTTTATGTATGTCACGATTATGATGTGCTTAGCTATTATATTCTCTATGTGATTTCTTTCGTTCTCTTTTGATAAGTTGTGATCATTTGTGTGCTTACCTATAAGTTTTCATATAGTGTTTATATGTTCTCAACAATAAACCCTTAGTAATAATCTCTGGTAGGAATTCACATTGAAGGCATACTTTGGTTTCCATTAGACTCTTTTCATTGTATGTTTATGGAGGTAAAACTCTAGTGAAACTTGGTCTACAGTGGTATAGTTTTGTCATAGCCACTTAGTTCAATGACCATTACATTTATCTCATTTCAGACCTGGAGGCATCCCTTTTTGCCTTACCTTTATCTATATTTTTTGACAAATTGAGATCTATTTATCTAATAAGTATGTTTTAGTACATTGCTTTCCTTTTTTTTACTTTGTCATTTTATGGATTTCACACAAGCAAGCCAAATGAAGAGGTACAAAATTACTAGTTGTCAGCCTGGCCAGTGCCCTTGAACCTGTTAGAGATATTTGAGCCCAGGAGAGCCTAGATGAATGAAGAGGCATGAGGTATATAGTTTCTAGTGTTCCAAGTCACCTAGAGCTATTAAAGAGGTAAAACCATGAAAACCCTGGGCAAATAAATAGGTGTTAGGTCACTAGTTGTTAGCATGGGTAGCACCCTGGACCTATTAGAGATGTCAGGGCCTAGGAGAGCTTGATCGAATGAAGAGGTGTTATGTTGGTAGTTGTCAATGTAGAGTCACCTGGACCTATCAAAGATATCAAGGCCAGAGAGAATTAGCCCCTTATCTATAAGGTTTTTATAATTGAATTTTTCAATCCTAAAAATCAGCCACATTCCTCTGATTTGGAGCCTTAGATGTAGGTGTAGATCCATGTATAATATATAGAGAAAAATCAAATTCACACCTAGGTTGAAAACTGATAGTTTTTCATATAATATATCCTTAAATTATATTTATATAGTCTCCAAGAAAATAATTTGGCTCTTTAGATATCTATTTCATTTGAATAGTGTAAAGCTTACAGTCTTTATGAACTATTCTTTTTTAGTTTTATGGCTGAAATAATTTTATGATTCTTTAAGTTTAAAACATCTTCTATTTCACCCCAAATACCCATGTGATCAAAACATTAAACCTTATTTCTAAAATAATCAATATTAGTTTGATGTTTTTGTGGTCAATCCATACCCAAAATCATATCAAAAGATCCTAGTGGTGCTAAAAACAAATTTACCTTGGTTTTGAAAACCCCAAGAGCATGTTTTGGAACTTTCCAAAATTAACATGCTTTACAAAGTTCTTTCTTTGATCACTTATTCTAATTTTTTTCCAAAAGAATAATAATGATTATTAAGCTTTGATTGCAACATATTTTTCCTAAATTTGTTTATTTTCTTAATACAAGACTTCTTCTTCTTTTTTACTCAATGGGTATATTATGTTGCCACAACCAAAATGTGAGGGTTAGTCATGTTCACATCATGTAAAAATAAAATTCAAGCCCAACTTGAACTTGGCTAGGTTTGTCTCTTCGTCATGAATATAGTTTACATAATGCAAAATACTAAGGAATTTGTTTAAATATTCAACCATAGTCCTTATTTTTTAATTTAAAATCTTAAATTTAATTATTTTATGTTCCTTATAGGTAGAATCTAGGTACCTTTTTTATGAACTACTTCTTAAAATTTTCTCAAGGATCAGAAGATCATACCTCTTGAGAGTAAAAAGATGATTTCACTTTAAATCTTTGCCACCCATCAATTTGTAGGCACCAATGCAAGACTCAACATTGTAACTTGGTTTATACATGGTAAAATACTTTTTCAAGATGACCATCCAGGCCTTGACAACACCATCAGTGTCTCCCATTAAATAATTAGGAGGTAAGAGCTTCTTGAGTTTAGATTTAATGAATATATTATATGAATTAATGAATTAATGACTTATCATCTTTTTTAATATAATTTATAAAATTAAGTGTTATAAGATTAAAAAAAAGGTAACCAGAATATCCATTTCAATCCTTTTTTGAAATAAGATTTACACTAAAATCTAGCTCTAATGAAATACATTAACTAAATTTCCTATTTAACCAATTGACATTACTATAACTTTAGTATATTTAAAATTTAATTAAAATGCCAAGGAATCCCATTTAAAATGATGCCATATAGTCCTTATCCCCTAAATATATTTTATTCATATGGTTATCTTAATTCCATGCATGTCCCAAGTGTATACAAGTATTTCATAATCCAAACTAGATAAGTATATTTTTCTCTATTGACACTGAAATCAATATAATTAATTATAAATATACATTTTCTAAGTACTAATACTTTAAATTAAACTACATTCATGTCCCCATAAAGTAATGAATCTCAATCATAAGCTTTAACCTTATCTACTACATTGAAACAGATAATTAACTTACATCTCCTAATTGTGAAATCATTCCAATCTAAAGAAGAATGCTAATACTATCTTAAACATAATGATAACTCCAATATCCACTTTGCTTATGTGATGATTACATAATTGATTCTTTTAATATCTACATAGAGTTATATTATTATTGGAAGCAACTATTGATCAAATAGGCAACTCAAGGTACCCTGGCATTTATGCATTATTATAATGAAATTGAAATAATTTCTTTTCATACCCTCATAATTATAAATTTAATATTCAACTAGATAATTACCATCAAAATTGGATGCAATCAGTCTCATAAACATGTATTTATATATTTATGAAACAAAATAACCCTTTGAAAATAAATGCAAATACCTAAGTTCCTTCATAAATATACTATTACAGTAATAACTATGCTAGCCATGACCTAAATACAAAGATCTAACTAATTTCAAATATCATAGTACAAGCACATTTGGCTAGAGGTTCCCCATATTTTAAATATGACAACAATGATGTGATACAACCATATGACAAAATCAAGAACCTTACTTGAGGTCATTACCTTTGAAGAATGAAAATTAGTAAATAAAATTAAACATAGAGCAAGAGACTACAAACACCAAACTAGAGTTAGGGTTCCACTTTACTTACTTTAAAATATTACACAAATTATAATAAATGAAATTTTAAATCAAAACACATAACATTCCTAGAATGACAAAAAAAAGATTTTCCTATGAATGACAAGTTCTTGGTCCATTTGTCAAACTTAGGAACTTTTAAATAATGTCATAAATTCATTCAGACTATGACAGACCATCTAAAAAAAGATTGTTGACTATTTCAAACCTATCAAACAATGTTCTAAGGAATGCACTAAGTTTATAAAAATAATGATAATCATAAAGAAATGAATATTAAGGATCATAATAAGTTTTTTAGATACCTTTGATGAATAGAAATACAATGTTACAATAATCTTCATGAAACTAAGTCATATCAAGCAAACCATAGCCAAGCCAACAAACACAGTTACTATAAAGAAGTTAGCTTCACTAAAATTAGAGATGCAACTAAAAGAACCTCATTATAGTCATTTATATTCAATGTATGCCTTAGCTTACTCTTGATCTTTTCCTTTTGACAACAAAACTTTAGCATGCACACGTTTATAACTATATAGGGAGTATGTGGGAACAAGAATGAAACATCCAAAAAACTATTAAAAAACTGTCTTGATTTCTTAACGCTAAAAATTCCTTCATGATCAATACCATAATTGAAACATAGAAATCAATATTAAATATATAGTTCACACTAAGAGTATTAAAAATATGATACCAAAAATGACTCCATCTTATAGGAACCATTAACAAGTCTAGCTTTGTCATTCAAAGCTATATTTATAAATATTAAGAAAAGTTGATCCACCATAGTCAAACATAAAAGGAAATAACTCACAAGTATCACTCATAATTGAGTTCTCTTCCTGAAATAACATTCAAAACTATACCAAAAATCATAGAAGTTGAATCATTAGATAAAATTCAGAGATAATGTTTAAGACTAAGTTTGTTTATGAAAACATCATACTTAAAATAATATATATACTAATCATTACCATTTTAACACACCTTTCTCAAGATTAAAAATAAAATTTACCAAGCAAACATATTAAACCAAGGGTCAAATGCTTACACTCTAATAAATTAAAAAAACGATATACAAGATGAAAAAACGGTGTTACTTCATAAGTCATATAATACTAAATTATCAATCAACTTCTGATTCATACCTAAATCTAACTAGAATGGGCCTATACCCTAGAGTTCATATGGTCACATCAATAGTGAAGTAAAGTAAGCATTGAGAAGATTCAAATGATTCTAGATTGCACAAGATTAGTAACAATGATATGATGCCTCATAAGGTCATTATCACCCTAACACTATCATTGTTTCATCTGAATATAAGGTCACACATACAAATAAAAACTAAGACACAATATTACTATCTAGAAAATTTATTGTGCAATCAACTAAGAAGAAAAGAGAGTAGGATAGGCCCAACCATCAGTGGCCTTTACAGCTCAATCCATTGATCATGATATTAAAATAGTTGTTTAAATAAGATAACAAATATATAAAGGTGAAAAAGAGTAACATGTAAGAAGAGCTCAGTTGCACTAAATAAAATATTTATAAATTTTGTGTTCCTATCATTTTAATAATTATAAACATCTTCACTTAGATTATGCCTTCAAACATGTATCATATACTCTACAATCTAGATGTATGATGTTCTATATACTCAGTTACTCAACATCCTACAAAAAAATGTAAAGTAAAGAGAGAATCAGTCTCTATTAAAATCATCAGGTAGAAAAAACCAAACATAAAAAATAAAAATAAAAAAAGGAAAGAAAATAAAATAAACACTACACACATATAACATCAAACATTCTAAATTGTAATCAATGCAAGCACTAAACCTGTTACATTATTTTTTTGTCTACACAATTTTTTTTCACTTAAGAAAACTATTTTTTTTTTTTAAATTTAAGAAGCAAGAAGTACTTGATAATAGATCTGATGATGTTGTCTATAGTAAGTGTGAAGCTTCCATGTAGTTGAAATCATCGTAAAAAATGTGACATCTGATATATCTTACTTGTATTGATCGAAAGAGAATTTAATGAGTTCTGGAATCTTTTCACTCAGAAGTGTTTGATTAAAAATGTAATTTATTTGTCTATTTTTTATTTATACAATGCATTGTAATGAATGTTGATATGAATACATTCAATTTTGCTTACAATTTATGTAATATGCGTGATCATGTGTTGAAGAGGTGTTAGCCATGATCATGAGCTTGCAATGGTTGTAGAATGGCTAGAAAGGTGACACATAAATATATTTACTTTCAAGAAGCCTTTAACCTTTAAATCAAAAAAACAAAAATTTTCATATTCTTAAACTATTAAAATTCTATTTTTTGTTTCTAACTATTTTTTTTCTAACTAAAAGCAATGAGTTAGAGATAGATACTAGCCTCAACATTGTTTTTTACTAAACTTTTCAAATAAGCTTTTGTATACTTGTCATTTAATATATCTAGAAACGTGGACTACCCTGCAAAACGTGAAAGGGTGCCTTTGATACCATTCTTGACAATATTCTTGAACAATATTATTGGTGTGTTCATTGTTGACAATTTTTTCTAAAAATGAGAGTATACATGTTGGTAATTATCATTTATGACAAGCTGTAAAACAATTGTTTAATGTCATTATTTTAGAAAAGAAAGTGGATATGTATATGTTAACTCAAAGTGAGTAACATTTCAAAAGATGAAAAAATAAGAACTATAATCTTCTAGCATTAGCACTTACAGTTACCATGTCTTCTTTAATTTCGTCATCTTTGAGATGGAGCTCGTATTGATTTCAATATTATTGATACCCAACTATCATAATATCCAATAAACCCACTGCATATGCATTCTCTAATTTCACAAGATCATGTATCGTGATATCTAGAGTGAGTTTGTGCTTTTTACACACAATTGCAATGCTTTCCATAGTTGATTTCATGTTCAAGACAATACAACATTCAACATCACTTCTATCATATAGACTTCTATTTCTTATCACAAAGTCTATAATGCAAAGACTATTACCAGCCAAAATTGAGCAAGATCTCATCAATCAATTTGTTATTGATATTGATAGTTATTTTTAATTGACTAAATTTATCAACAAGATTTGCATGCACTGTTTATACCTTCAATGGTGAATTGAAATTGTTTATGAAACTAGGATCATAGACAACCAATACATCACTTCTAAAAACATTGCCATTTTTTTTATTTGGAGGTCAATGATTGGCATTGGTATGTTTTACCTTGTATTTGAACTGCAACATCAGTTTTGAAATCGAATACATGAATACAAATATTTTATATTATTGTATAATGACATTTTTTTGTTTCAATTAAAAAACTAAAATAAAATCATAAGTTTCATGTGAAAAAATAATAAAATACTTGTTATGAATTACAGAGCTCCACAGCAAGTCATGTAAATGGAAAAATTACCATTTTTTTGGTCTCTGCTACTTCATTTCTATTTTCAGCTCTATACATTATTACTCTGATTCTCTGTGTTGTTCGATATTTTTTTAGTTTCCTTTATTTGGTGGTTGATATTTCCCCCGCTCGTATATTTAATTTTCTATTTATGGTATAACAATATTATCAGCATCTTGCATCTTGTAATTGTTAAAGAGAAAAAAATGGAATAAAAATAAATTGTCAATAAGCAAATATAACTAATTTATCACAATTGAAAAATAAAATATTATCATTTTGCTACTTTTATTTCTCCTATTTTCACATCCTGCTCAACGTATTTGGCTAGATCCATATCCACCTTCTTGGATATATTTTTTTCAACTTTCATAAGCATCTTTTCTATTTAAAGAAGGAAAAAAAAAAAATGCATAATATAAATGATGTATTTTGTCTATTGCTCAGTGTATTTCTTGGTTCACATGTATAGTTTTACATATGTATTATGACACAAGATTTTAGATCTTCTATATGTGAGATTGCTAACCAAAAAATAGTAAGAAAAATAAAAATAAAAATCATGATCATGCAAAAATAATAATTTGTGATGTCTAGAAACAAAGTATTACCATTCTAGCATGTTTTATCACGTGATTTCTATTTATTGACTAGTGCACATACCTAGCTCCATATCTAGTTTTTGTAAGCTTTTTTGGATTATATTAATAGCTTAAGATTGCATATAAATGCAAAGATAATTGACCTATGTATAATGCAAGTGACACACAACACTTTTTTTTTGTTTAGATGTTTCTTTGTTTTCTTTTGCCTTTACTGCTTTCATTTGCTATTGATTATCGATAATGACAAATTTTATTTTTTAGTTATACTTAGCAAATTCAAATGACATTAAATAAAGTAAACAACAAATTTTTTGTGTATTTTCAAAGTCATTGTTATTTTTTTATCAATAAAAAAGTCAAATGGAACATGCATGATGGTCTATCTAATATGCATCACAAACACTGAATCGAGTGTTTTGGATATTCACATTTGTCCAAAAGTGATCTATTAAAGTACTTGCATTTATTGTTGGCATATTTGATATCAAAGAATAACCATGCCTATGCATTGTTTTTAAAAGTCTTTATCTAGATATTGTTTCCTAAAGCATGTCAATATTGAAGTCACCAACAAATATGTTATTGGTTTCAGGTGTCAATCTAGCAGTTGTTATATCTATAAATACAAATATATCATCTATTGGTGCATTCAGTACCAAGTAAATATTTACTATATATATTGATGTATCTGAATATGATATATCATGTGTCATAGTCTCCATGTTCGGTGTAACAAATACTTTGTTGTTTCTTAATACAATGTTTTTTTCTAAATCATGACATTATCCCATGTACACCCATTGATAGGTGACAATCAAAATTTTGTACAAGACCTAAAGCATTTTCCACCTATATAGTTCTTGTTTCTTGGAAACATAAAATGCTTGCATCTATAAGCTCATAGTCATGTGTGATGCATTCCAAAAGCAATCATGAACTTCTTGTATTCAACAAGAAAACAATGAGGGTATCACATGTTTGAGGAACATTTACAAAAAGTGGCAGCCACTGTGTAGAATTTTCAGGTCTTTGCATCTCAACATTTACTTTATTGCACATCACAAATTTGTCAGGTTCTAATTTATTCACAATATTTAATGATTTAATTTTTTCTACTCATAAAATCACAGTATAGACAAGTCCATGTTGCTTGACACTAGTAGGATCAAACGTTAATGCTTCCATTGTAAACCCTTGTGATTTATGTATTATTCGAACACATGCTATCTGTACTGAAAATTGTTTATGTAACGTGGCCATAGTTTTTCTAATGTAAAATTTCCTCGAGATTCTTGTTATTGGAGTCCAATTTTTTTCAATCTTGTCATTATAAAAGCTCTGCATTTTTTTGCATTAAAAAGCTCCAATTTTAATGTCATTGAATAGTATCCAAACTATGTTTACTTATTCAAGGGTATAATGATTGATAATTACATCAACACCATTCACTAATCCATATTGTATATCATAGTTTCCACCAATCAATTCCACCAACATGTTAGGTTTCAAAATAATTATATCAAGCAAGTAATTATTTTCATTATTTGTAATGATTTCATCAGATAAATTCATTTTTTGTCAATAACATTGAATGTATAAGTTTGTTAATTAATAAGCGCAAGTATTTTCGCATTATGTTTTTTAATATCATAATTATTGTGAAACAAGAATGGAAATATTGGTTCATAAGGAGGAGATCTATAGCATAGATTATTCAAGTATTCAATGTCTGATATTGTCTATTGACAAGTTATGATGCAGTTTAGGATGGAAACAAATTGAATATTATTTTGATGAATGACTTGTTGAAGCTGAAATCATTTTACATTATCAAGCCAAAAAATGTATGAAGTTGTTTATCCATTTAATACTGGCTCTTGAAAACCCCAACTATCTTGAATAGGATCTGTTTGGTAAAAATCATCAACAAATATAACATTAATCTTTATAAATGGGTTTATAAGTATGCATTATCTGTTGAATTATTTTGTCAATATTTTAAAGCATTCGACTTCCTAATAAATATATTTCATCAATAAACAACACATGCAATTATTGATAGTGTTTGCTCAATGAATCCAAAGTGTTTGAATCCAATGACAACATTCAGGTAGATGTATATGGAAGTTGAAAACTAGAATGTGCAGTCAGGTCATTTTCATTGTATGTTGCTTTACCAGTGTATGTAATAATCAGGCCTTTGATTTTCAAAAGATCACTTTCAAGTTCTTTGTTGTAGATGCACATCAAAGTTTCATATATCACTTCTGTGATAAATGTTTTTCTTGTACCTACTCCTCTTGTTAAGAATAAATAAATTATCTTGTCTAGCTCTAACACTTTTTTTATTGCAATGTCCTTCAAAATTGCTTTTTGTTTTCTATTCAGTTGCTTTAACAAGTCCAAGTATTCTTCTCTACTCATCAAAAAATGATGTTTAGTTGTTTGAAACTTTTTTAAAGGTTAGGCATCGACTAGTTGATGATCTCTTATGCAATGCAAATCAGAGGCTATGTCATATGCATGAAAATTGTTCTCGATCTGGTCACTCTTTCCATCCTCAATAATATTGAATAGTAAATTAGATGCAATATATATATTCTATATATAAATGTCAATGTTGTCATATTTTGTTATCAACTTTGCAATAAACATGCTTTCAATCCTTGTCACTTGTTTTTTTATGAGCAAGGTATGCTTCATTTCACATGTTGAAGTTTTTCTTCAGTGTGTCTTCATTGTCACGATAAGGTATCAAAATCATCATCTTTTCTCTATAATATTTTTTAGTATCCACAAGGATATTGTATTTGACATGTCATATGACACATGATTTTTTACATTTTTTATTATTTGCACATTTACCTAGTAATATTAAACAAATTTAGCCAAGCATACATGTTCTGTTGGGGAATCCAGAACAACACACCTGCTCTGATCCCACTTGTTAGGATCTTGCTCCTCAAAAAGAGCACAATATGATTACCAAATACATGCAATTAAACATGTGGAATTAACCAGAAGTAATAAGTAACTAGAATTCACAAATAGCACAGAATATGAGAGACAATACACAATCTTGTATTAATACTCATCCAGAAAGAAAATACAATAAAGAAGATGCCACTTCTTCTCCACACCTCTCAGAAGCTTCCCACACCTCAAGTGTTCAGTAATTTTCTTCAAGAGTTCACTCTCCTACCAAAAACGGTCCCAACACACAACTCACACACAGAATTGGTGTTCACCTCCAACTAGTCAGTAATAACCCTGCCAGTACACAAGTACTCAAAGTACTTCAAGTAGATCTCCCATAATCTTGCAATAACCTGCAACTCAAATGATCTTACTTACATATGTAGATCTTCAAACGTGGCCTTGCACACCTGCTGACCAAGATCCTACAACTGGAAGAAATCCTTTTCTTGCCTTAATTACAATACATGCCAATGGGTCTATAAATAGATCCCAGACTTAAACAATAACTTAGACTTCTTAATTTAGACACGTAGCTCAAGACTCGAAATAGCCTTTACATGCAAACACTTGGTTCAATGAACTAACTGTTCGTGCAATGAACAGTTCTGAAATCGCCATAGGCGACCGACGTCGGTCCCTATCTGACTGGTGCTGACTGACATCGACTGACTCCTTGTCGATGCTAGTTGCCTTCTGCATTCATCATGACCGACGTCGGTTATACTACCGATGCCAGTGTCTTTGGAACTTCAGCAACCTCCTCCATGTCTGCATAGTTGAAGCTTTTAGCTCCACAACCTAACAATCTCCCACTTGGAGATAAATAGCTACAACTGTACCTATACCTGTACATCATCTAGTTTATTCCCTTGGCTTTGTATCCCTCTTCAAAATCACTCTTGAAGACCAACCACCACAAATCCTATGGTGCACCTCATGTCATCCAAATCACCTACCACATCCGCATCTACAAACCATGTAGAAAAGAACTTGACCCTGCATAGCATGTCGACCTGCTACTTGTCCCTCTCAGAATCCACTGAACTACCCTCCAATGCTTCTTTCCTGGATTGGATCCAAACTTGTGACAACTCCCACTGCTTGGGAAAACTCAGGTCTAGTACATACCATGCACTTAACCTCATTATGTGAATCAAAACACTATTCATAGAACTGTCCAACCATCGGCGTGCTAACCGGTCTCACACAATCATCCTAAAACAAAGTCAACATGTGACCTTCCATGTCCCTAGAACACACTCATGCTAAAGAATTTTGTTGCTCCCAGATTCCTCATGACACACCTCTGAACTAGCTTTACCTTTAGTTCAGTAACTCCCTGTATATGTAACCTTGCAACAAGCACATAATACAGTAATAGGATAATGTAGCTAATATTATCCAACCTGGTAAAGAGAAACACAATGGTCAAACCTCTATTGTCCTACAGCTTACTCAAGACCATATACCCTGGCCTTCCATCTCACATGTTTATTTCCGCTCTTCTTTATCTTGAACATCCATTCGTCTCTCAGTGCTTCCTTCCAGCTGGCAACTCCACCCAAAACTCCCATTTGGTTCTTCTTCAAGGAATCACATTCCTCATCCATTCCAAGCTCCCACTATTTCCTAGATCTACCTGCTCTGCTTCTTTAACAACTTCCTAGTTCTTTACCATTAGTGAGCAACAAGTAGTGTAAAGAAGGGAAATGATGAATTTGAGGCTTACATACCCTTTAAGTCCTCCATATGGGCGCTTGAGACTCCTTGACAGCTTGTTGTCCACCCAAAATCTATCTCAGTGATCGATGCCGATCACATCTCAGTCTGCATCCGACCGACGTCGATTCCATGCAACTACCTCATCACCGACGTCGGTTCCTCCTGACCGATGTTGGTGTTTATCTATCCCTAAGTCACCGACGTCGAGCTGCACATAACCGACATTGGTCCCTATCTGGACGCCGACGCCAATTTTCTAACTGACGTCGATCTCTGTATTTTTCTTGTGAGAAATGACTTTTACCCGCGAGCTCCTTTTGGATCAAACCCTTGTCCAAATCACCCTTGCTCTGCTCAGAATTCTTCAGCCCCTTCCACTGATCTCTATCCATCACCTTCTCCTTGAAAATCAAGGCTTTCCTATTCTTGTCACAAACATTAGATTCCTCAAGAAACGTTACCTTCTTTTTCTGCTTACAGAAACCTTGATCCATGCTTTTCAAATCCGAAAGCATACCCTTTGACTCAAGAACATGCATCTCCTCCTTATTCATGTGACCAAGCCTATTAAGCCACATCTTTGAATCTACAGTTGAAGTAAATAACCCAAAAAAAGAATCAGTAATACAAGTAGATAGATAAAGCGTACCTAATTTCTTACCTCTTGCTACAACAAGTGCACCCTTGGTAACCTTCCAAGAGTTCACTGTGAGAGTTACTGTGCAACCCTCATCACCCAAACTTCTTACAGAAATCAAATTCCACTCCAGAACTTGGACATGAATGACCTCCTTCAACACCCATGTGTTACCTGTCTGCAATTTCAGCTTCACTTTTCCTTTGCCAACCATCTGACAAGGCTTACCATCCCTTAAATAAATTTCTCCAAAGTCACCCTGGACATACTCATGAAAAAATTCCCTATTTGGGGATGCATGAAAAGAGACACCAGAATCTAAAACCCAAGATTCTACTTTATCTAAAGAACATACTAGAGCATCTTGTGCAACAATACCTGCATCACCTACTTCTTCATGTCCTTCATGCTGATCTTCACCCAACCAACAATCTCTTTTTAAGTGCCCTTGCTTTCCACATTTCCAGCAGGTTATTCTGCCATACCTAGACTTGGATCTCCTACCTATCTTTGACCTTGATCTCCCATGCTTGATCTTCTCTCTTTGCCTTCCCCTGCTTTCCACACTCAAAGCATTCCCTGATGATTCACCTGTGCTTTTCCTACGAATTTCTTCATTCAAGATTACACTCACAACATCATCCACTTTTAAGATTTTTGAAGTAGACACAGTATTGCTAACTACCATTACCAAACTCTCCCAACTTTCAGGTAATGAGCATAAGATTAAGAGAGCCTTAATTTCATCATCAAAAACAATATTGACAGAATTTAACTGGTTTACCAAACCATGGAATTCACTAAGATGACTATGAACAGATCCACCTTCCAACATTTGCAAATTAAATAATTGCTTCATAAGAAATACCTTATTCGAAGCCGAGGGTTTTTCATATAAATTTGCCAAAGATTCCATCAACTCTACCATTGTCTTAGCGTGTGATAAGTTGGAAATCACAGACGATGCAAGACTCAACCTTATAGATCCCAGAGCCTTCCGATCAAGAACCTCTCATTCTTCATCCTTCATATCCTGGGGCTTGCAATCAACCCCACCCAACGGTAAGTTCAAATCTTTCTGATACAGATAATCTTCAATCTGCATCCTCCATAATTGATAGTTCTTACCATTAAACTTCTCCATTCGTAGGTTACTTTCTTCTGCCATTGCTCTACTCCCACTCAAACAAAAACCCCTGTGAGTAACCTGTAATCAACACACACTAACCAGATCTGATACAACCTGTTAGTATCCCAACCAAAAGCTCTGATACCAGTTGTTAGGGAATCCAGAACAACACACCTGCTCTGATCCCACTTGTTAGGATCTTGCTCCTTAGAAAGAGCACAATATGATTACCAAATACAAGCAATTAAACATGCGGAATTAACCAGAAGTAACAAGTAACTAGAATTCACAAATAGCACAAAATATGAGAGACAATACACAATCTTGTATTAATACTCATCTAGAAAGAAAATACAATAAAGAAGATGCCACTTCTTCTCCACACCTCTCAGAAGCTTCCCACACCTCAAGTGTTCAGTAATTTTCTTCAAGAGTTCACTCTCCTACCAAAAACGGTCCCAACACACAACTCACACACAGAATTGGTGTTCACCTCCAACTAGTCAGTAATAACCCTGTCAGTACACAAGTACTCAAAGTACTTCAAGTAGATCTCCCATAAGCTTGCAACAACCTACAACTCAAATTATCTTACTTACACATGTAGATCTTCAAACGTGGCCTTGCACACCTGCTGACCAAGATCCTACAACTGGAAGAAATCCTTTTCTTGCCTTAATTACAATACATGCCAATGGGTCTATAAATAGATCCCAGACTTAAACAATAACTTAGACTTCTTAATTTAGACATGCAGCTCAAGACTCGAAATAGCCTTTACATGCAAACACTCAGTTCAATGAACTAACTGTCTGTGCAACGAACAGTTCTAGAACAGCCACAGGCGACCGACGGTGGTCCCTGTCTGACTGGTGCTGACCAACGTTGGCTGACTCCCTGCCGATGCTGGTTGCCTTCTGCATTCATCATGACTGACGTCGGTTATACTGCCTACGCTGGTGTCTCTGGATCTTCATCAACTTCCTCCATGTCTGCATAGTTGAAGCTTTTAGCTCCACAACCTAACATGTTCTAATTGCATTGGTTTCATAACATATTTCTCTATATGAGAATCACATATTACATCTTCTAAAGTGTCCAGTTCTTGTGCTAATAGCTTTGGACTTTTTAAAATGTAAGTTCTTTTTGCCTCTGGTAATGTGTTTATGAAAATCATTTTCCTTGAACTATGATGTAAAGGCAAGAACAATACAATGTGAGTAGCTTATCGATTATATATTTGTTGATGTTATAGAAGTGTATTCCCTAATATTCTTATAACTTGTAATTTATTGTCATTGCTATGGATAGTTTTAATAAGCACTTTTTGAAACGTATTTGTTAGTGTACGATTGAAACTTGTAATATAAGAGCAATAATATGTTACAGTAGCATATGCATCAAGAATGAATTGTGCATCTATGTTAACATATCATAATGCCAACAATTTTTTTGCAAATGCATTCACCCAAGCATCAAATAGATGTCTTTTTAGCATTATAATCGAGCGTGAAATACAAGATTATAACAAGAGTATGTATTTTATTTCAGACAAGTTTTCTTCTTGCAAAAATATATGGAATGTTGTCTTTACTATTTTTTTTTCTCAAGTTTATAAAAAATTCTTGTGGCATTCTCTTTGTATAGCTAATCGATCTCGTCTAATGGCTCTAATATTCTTGTTTTTTGCATTGGAGGTAATGGAAAATTGAATTCGCAACATGAATTTCTACGCTTTTTACATGTGTTTGTATGATGATGTGTTTGTATTTTAGTCAAATCACCATTAAGCAATACTGAATCACAAGATATGTATCTATCTACAAAATCTTTGATTTTAGTATTATAACAATCTCTATATACAGGTGCATCCTATACCTAGAGTATAAAATACAAATGCTCATTTCTTCTATTTTGAAATTCAGTCACAAAAAATAAATCCAAAACCTTTCCAAATAATTCTTCATTTTCTAACAACATTTTTTTGAATGCATTGGATCTATAATTAAAGTAGTGGCTATAAAGAATATAATTTTTTCTTATCATCATATTAGTATTGTCTTTTTCAATCATATCTTTGTGTTTATTATTTGTCACTGGATTCAATTTTTACAATGCATGGTACAAAGGCTCCCAATAATGTTCAACACTTATTATATTTGAAAAAATGTTGGTGGCCCCAATTGCCTAATCATTGCAAAAATAATTTTTCTTGAATTTTCAAAATAGTCAGGTGATGTTCGAATGCTTTTGAAAGCTTTATAAGCTATGGGCAATTTTAAGATTTTTTCTATGTCGGTTCTATTTCAAACATCTTTAGCATAGAGTTTTTTGTCTTTTAATTTTCCTTTATATATGCATATCCAAGTACAAGATGACACCTAACGTATAATGATTTTAATAGCTTTGAAAATCATGTTAGTCATGTGTGTTGCAATGTCATTTTCTTTATGCAAAACCTTTTACTTTGCTATTTTTTGGTAGAACACTCTATCTATCATATATTGAGGGTGAATGAAACTATATAATAAAGTTGAAAATCTCATCTCCTTCGAAAATTTGTCTTCAAATATACCTAATATTTTGAGTCCTTTTGATGGGGAAATTTTAATTATATGATCTTGAAGGCCATGTATAGACTATGCATCAAAAAAAGCATGCACCAAAGATTCATTAATAAGCTCTGATTCATTTTCATAAGTATTAGATGTCTTGTCCTCAACATGCACAACCTTGCCAAAGTTTTTCTCTTATTTTCTCAAAGCTACTTTGCCAACTCCTATCAATAGTAATATTTTATTGCTTATAAAATGATTCTTGACAAAGTTGAGATAATGCTTTCATCACGTATGAAGGCCTCACATTTCCTATTAAATATGCATTTTTATATTCCAGCTTGCATTTTATATTTATTTCAATTGTTTTTATGTCATTCATTTCTCTAGGCAATGCTTGTTATACCCAATCAAAGACAATTGAGATATTTATAATCATTCCTATGAGGCCATATTGTGAATGTTTGTAGCCAAGTTCTCACACCTATGCAAACGACATTCAAAAAGTAACCAATATTTCTTCTAAAAGTGTTAATTTCTTCACAATAGTATTTTTTATTTCTCCTAATATTGAAAGGAACAACAAATGTCGACACTTTTTCATTTTCAAGAGATCTCTTGCATTGTTTGCATATTTTTTTGCTTAATGTAAGTTTTTTTAATGTTGAATGTGCAATGTCGCAATCAAATGCTTTGGCAATGTCAATGTCAACTAGAATGATATCTTTTTTGAAATGTATCTAATCACAAACTACACAAGAATGAATCAGCATGTCTTTGATTGATTTTAGATAGTTGTTTTTTATCTTGATACTTCGTTGATCATGTTGTGTGCATCCCAACTATTGATTTTTATGACAACGTATCATTGCTTTCACCAACCATAATGATTTTACATGTTTGTTTAAACTATTTTTTTAGTGTTTATACTATATGTTTTTTGTCACATAATTTTTATTTTTTTGCTCACATGTCATTTGTTTCAAACAACATAGAGAAGTATGATGCCTATTTATAGTCTTATATGTCTCTCTAAAGAAAGGTTCCCTTGAATATTATTTGGCAGTCTAAAAAGACCATGTTCTTGTTTCAAAACCTTTGAAACTATTGCTATCCTGCAACCCTATCAAAATATCCACTGGCATTACATACGTAATCTGATCTGTGTGAATTGTTTGTAACAACTCATAATGAATATGAAATATATATGTTTTTAAACAAATAATGTTATACATTTTATCTGGAGTTGAACAATTGTAAAATGTTTTTAGTTTTTACTAACCATAATCGAATATTGCTTTGTAGAAAGTTTGAAATACATGAAATTCAAGTCTACTTTCTTGATATGGCATTCCAATATTTCCAACATACATTTTCCAGTCAAAAAATATTCTAGGCTTTTGTTTTCACAATTCTTGTTCGCAAAGCACTAAAAAATTCACTGTATAGCTATTTGGCACAACAATATAATTGGAAAAATATTATGCCATATATCAACGAAGAGCATGACCATCGAACTCATGTTCAGTTAACAAACTAATAGCATCAAATAATCTTTTACCATAGCTGGAGCCTAAATTATTTGTTTTGTAATTATCATATGCTTCTAGGTCATGAAAAATAACACTCCAGTGCAAAGAAGGATTTTTACAAATATTTGATAACTTTGTATTGGAAATCATGCTCTGAATACATATGTTTTTGTAAAATAATCGTTCAAAATGTCCATGGGTGGGGTTTATGCCATGGAATAAGATCAAATACAGTGGAATACGTATTTTTTTATTGAAATGTAGACACCTTTTTCTTCTCATCACAAACCAAATAGAAACAATAATGTTTAAACATTTACATAACCATTGAATACAAAATATGTCACCCCACAGACCAGCCTCACCCTGATCTGTAAGCTCATTTGCAAAAACTCTCATTCCATAAAAGTATGTGCTTATATAATGTATTTGATGCAAATCATATAATATATCTAGATGTAATTAGTTTGCATATGAGTATCTTGTCTCTGTATCTCCATTGTTTAAAGAATCCATAAAATAGTCAATGATCCCAGTTCATAGCATTCTAGATATGTAACGAAAATGCAATAACATTTGAAATGCATAAAAAAGGAAATCACTAACAATATAATTGAACGATGCAATCCTAAAAAGATTTTTATGTTTCAAAGCATTGTCAATATTTACAAATGCTTGTGTTTTTTTCACCAATACATGTCCATATCAATGATTCCATCCAACAACCCAATTCAATCGCATTTGTTATTCTTTTCATGATTATTTACTATATTTGTGTAACCTTTTTTTTTCATTTTTTTTGCTCACAATGAAGAATAGGGTAAACTATCAAGAATGAAATACCAACTTCAAAACAACATCAATTTTCTATCACTCTTTATTGCCATAGGAAAAAGAAATTACCCGATAAGAGATTTACATTATCATTGTAGAATTAAAAAAATGGTCAGTGACTATCATATTTACATAGTTACAAGATACTTATCCAAATTTTTATAGAACTTGGTAAAAGCATCAGGTGTTTACCACCAGAAGAAAACCTACGTGTTTCAAAAAATACAATATCAATACCCCTTTAAATAATAAAACAACAAAAACATTTCATTATTGCTTTGTCTTAAAATAAAACAAAACCCCCAAAAAAATATACAACAACAAAATCTAGTCAGATTGATCAAAACACACCCACTCCCCAGTGTCGTTAGTCCCCTAAACCTCTTAGAGATGTCAGAGTTCAGGAGAGCCTAACCAAATGAACAAACATAATGTCATTAGCTGTCAGCATAACGATTCCCCTGGACCTATCAGAGATATAAAATCTAAGAAGAGTCTGGTCGAATAAAGAGGCACTGTGTCATCATTAGTGCAGTCAATCCCTGGACCTAGTAGAGATGTCAGAGCCAAGGAAAACCTAGCCAAATGAAGATGCACCACGTTGCTAGATTTCAGTTTGGCTAGTCCCCCAGACCTAGCATAGATGTAAGAGGTGATAAGATCCCAACTGAATCAAGAGGCACCACATTACCACTTATTAGTGTGGCTAGTCCTTTAGGACCTGTCAGAGATGTCAGGGCCCGAGAGATCTAGTCCACATGAAAAGGTGACACATTGCCAGTTGTTAACATGGTGAGTCCCCAGACTTCCTAGATATGTCAGGGCTCAATAGAACTTGACCGAATGAAGAGGCACCACATTGACTAATAAACAAATGAATTGGTTACCACTGAAGGAAAAAAAACATTTTTCTCATTATCTCTCTCTCTCCTTCTAGACAAAAACCCGATCAACTATTCATAAAGTAATGTACAAAGAATATAAACCATACAAAGTGTTTTTTTAATTAATTTAATTAGCATTATTTTTTCCAATTTTAATAACACACAAAGAAAAAATTAAGTCCAGGAACACTAGCTTGACACACCAATCGATGAATGCATTAGATATGCAAATGAATAAATGTTGTTGCATCATATATATATGTGTGTGTGTGTGTGTGTGTGTGTGTGTGTGTGTGTGTGTGTGTGTGTGTCTGTGTGTGTGTGTGTATGTATGTATGTATGTATATGTACATACATATGTATGTACATATATATATATATATATACACATACATAGATACATATAAATATATATATATATATGTGTGTGTGTGTGTGTGTGTGTGTGTATATACATATATATGTATATATACACATACATATGTGTGTATATATATATATATATATCTATATATATATATATATACATACATACATATACATATATATATATATACACATATATATATATACATATATATATATACATACATATACATATATATATATACACACACACATATATATATATATATATATACACACATATATATATACATATATATATATATATATATATATATATTATCACAACAATATATAACTTATTATATTCATAAACATATTACCTAATATGTTTCATCAACAAAGACACTACGACTAGCTTCCATCTCTGCCTCAGCACCAAGCCCCAAATAGAAATTGGCGAGTGTTAAAGCCACCTCTGCCAATCTCAAAACAACAACAAGGTCCAAGAAAGGGATGAGAACTAGCCAATAATCTAAAGAAAATAACAGGGGAATAACTATAGTTTGACAAACAGAGTATAGATGAATAATCTTTGATATAAGAAAATAACATTCTTTAAGTTCATGGAAAATAGAAAGTACAATTAATTCCAAACATTGTTTACCAGAGTAACAAAAAGCTCAACCCAAAACTGCTTAAAAGATGTATAATCAACCCAATAACCCATCAAGGAGCCCCAGTGAAAATGACACCTGCACTACCTCTGAGACCACAATAGGATCTTGAACTACACACAAAGAGACAACTGATAAGATTGGCAAGCAAAAAATATGCCACTATAAGAACCTAAAACATCATAGCAAAAATGGCATCTTCTACCTCTGAGCAAACACAGAGAGATTCAACAAGAACAAAACACAACCAAAAAACTAAATCACTCAAAATCAAATGCTTCTAAACACAAATACAAATGTAAGATACTAAAAAAACCAACCCAGGCTCACAAATATTCATGTATAATATAAAACTTAACAATCCTAATCTCATAATCTAGAATTAACCAATATTCACATGCATCGATTCCTCCAAAAAAAAATGTCAACGAGAAAATGCCACACCCAAAACATCTGCATTACATACCTTTTCAACTCGAACCCTGATTACATAGAAAATTGCATAAATATTACAAATCGACAAAAAAACCCATATTATTACACATTAGAAGTGATTCCCCTTTATTTTGTCATATAAATCCACAACCAAAACAAAATAATAAATATAAAATAATGCATTATTAAATATTAACCCCCCCTCGTGTTTGGATTAACACCTCTATAGTGGCTCTTTAAATTAATAAATAGTCATAATTTTCCTAGTTAATACAAATGTGTTTGATTAAAACTTTAGCAGTAACCGCATGTGCGAGTAATTATTTCAATTAATACTGTTATGTATCACAAATTATTATTGTAAATTATTTCTCCAATGTCCCTATGTTTTTCCCCTACTCATACAAAAATCTATATTTTCAATACAAGAATTATGTATTTTTCCCGGTTAATGTTCATATTAAAATATAATAAATAGTCTTAATTATCTCGGCCAATACAAATATTGTTGATTAATACCTTACAAGTAATCGCATGTGTGAATAATTATTTCGATTAATGTTCACATCAAAATATTTCAAACCCAATGTTAAAATCAAAAACTGCTCAACTTTCATTGCATGTAATCGATTAAACCCATTTGGATCAACACTACCATGACACCATGCAGGTACTAGGTTCAATTGATTATAATAGATACCTATTAGATATCTGAGGGACCAGGAGATCTTGGTCAAATGAACACATGACACATTGTTAGTTGTCAGCATGGCCACTCCCCCATACCTGTTAGAGATTTTAGGGTCTGAGAGAACCTAACCGAATAAAGAGGCACCACATTGCCAACTATCAATCTAGCCAGTCCCTAAGACCTATTCGAGAGGTTAGATCCAAGGAAAGCCCAGTTGAATGAAGAGGTGTTGAGTCACTAGTTGTCAATTTGACTAGTCCCTCAGACTTGTCAGAGATGTCAGGGCCCAGGAAAGCACAACCCAATGAAGAGGCACCAAGTTGAAGGTTGTCAATGTCACTACCCCTTGGACCTCTTAGAGATGTTAGGGCCCATGAGAGTCCAGTCAAATGAAGAGGTGGCATGTCAATAGTTGTCAATATGACAAGTCCTCTAGACCTATCAAAGATGTCAAATTTGGGGAGAGCCTAGCTGAATAAAGAGATGCCACATCATCAGTTATTAGGGCGACCAATCCTTCGTACTTGACAGAGATAATAGAGCTAGGGAAAGCTTGATTGAATGAAAAGGTGTTACATTGCCAGTTATCAGTGTGACCAGTCCCCCTGACCTGATAGAGATATCAGAGCTAGGAAGAACCTGACTGAATGAAAAGGTGCCATGTTTCCAGTTGTCAATGTGACCAATCCCCCCACTTGGTAGAGATGTCACAACTAAGAATAAATTAGCTGAATGAAGAGGTGCCATGTCATTAGTTGTCAGTGTGTCTAGTCATAACTAGCTAAATGAAGAGGTACCATGTCGTTAGTTATTAGTGTGGCTAATCATCTAGACTTGTCAAAAATGTCAAGCCCCAAGAAAGCTGAGCCAAATGAAAAGGTGACACATTGCCACTTGTCAGCATGGTGAATCTCTCGCACTTATCAGATATGTCATGACCTAGGAGAACCTGACCCAATGAAGAGGCATCACATTGACTAATATGTGGGTGAACTGATTGCCACCCAAGACCTCGACTAGTTCAAAATAAAGTACAAATGAAATTTGAATGCCTATAAGAACATACCATGTGTCTATAGACAACACATCACCTGTTCTAAGAGAATGACATAGACTATTGAGCATATCTGCATGCCATTGGGACCCACATCTTTATTTCATCTCATTTTTTGGAAACTAAAACATATCACATGCTAAATAAAATTAACTATAATCCATGTTTAATTTTTTAAATTGCTTCGATTTTATTGGATGGTGTAAGTATTTTTCTTTTATTAATCTAAAATACAACAATTTCTCTAGGAAATTAGTCATGTCACCTTATATTAACTAATAGAAATAAAATAAACTATTTTTTTGTATTTATTAAAATGCAAATATTTGGAACCTAATGTTAAAATAAAAAAATATTTTGTTAGTATAGTGAGCCCCCCAGACCCATCAGAGATGTTAGAGCCAGGGAGAGCCCAGCCAAATAGAGAGATGTCATGTCACCAGTTGTCAATGCAACCAATCTCTCAGATCTACCATAAATGTTAGAGTTGGGGAAAGCATGACCGAATAAAGAGGTGCCACATAGCTAGTTGTTAGTGTGACTGGTAAACCAGTTAGTTTCAGTCAATATTGTTTTTGATGATGAAATTAAGGCTCTCTTAATCTTGTGATCATTACCTCAAAGTTGGGATAGTTTGGTAATGGCAGTTAGTAATACTGCATCTGCTTCAAATATTTTAAAAGGGGATGATGTTGTTAGTGTAATCTTGAATGAAAAAATTCGCAAGAAAAACACAGGTGAATCATCAAGGAATGCTTTGAGTGTTGAAAGTAGGGGAAGGCAAAGAAAGAAGATCGAGCAAGGGAGATCAAGGTCAAAGATAGGTAGGAGATCCAAATCTAGGTATGGCAGAGTAATCTATTGGAATTGTGGAAAGGCAGGGCACATGAGGTCGGTTGAAGATCAACAAGAAGGAAATGAAGAAGCAGATGTTGCAAATATTGTTGCACAGGATGCTCTGCTATGTTCCTTGGATAAAGTAGAATCTTGGGTTTTAGATTCTGGTGCCTCTTTCCATGCATCTTCAAATAGGGAATTTTTTCATGAATATGTCCAAGGAGACTTTGGAGAAATTTATTTAGGGGATGGTAAGCCTTGTCAAATGGTTGGCAAAGGGAAAGTGCAGTTGAAATTGCAGACGGGCAACACATGGGTGTTGAAGGAGGTCATGCATGTCCCAGTCTTGAAGCAAAACTTGATTTCTATTGGAAAGTTGGGTGATGAGGGATGCACAGTAACCCTCACAGCGGACTCTTGAAAAGTTTCCAAGGGTGCACTTGTTTTAGCAAGAGGTAAAAAAGTAGGTACTCTTTATCTATCTACTTGTCTTACTGATTCTCCTTCTGGTTTATCTACTTCAGCTATAGATTCAGAGATGTGGCTTCGTAGGCTTGGTCACATAAATAAGAAGGGGATGCATGTTCTTGAGTCAAAGGGTAAGAGTTCAGATCTGAAAAGCATACATAGAGATTTCTGTAAGCAACAAAAGAAAGTGAGGTTTCTTGTTATTGATGCTACAAGAAAGGATCGGGTCTATTGCACAAAGAGGAAATCTGATGTTTTTGACAAGAACAAGAAAGCCTTGGTGTTCAAGGAGAAGATGATGGACAGAAATCAGTCACAGGGGCTGAAGAATTCTCAGCAGGGCAGTTTGAACAAGGGAATGATTCAAAGTAAGCTCGTAGGTAAAAAGTCATCGCTCACAAGTAAACACAGGTACTGACGTCGATCAAGTAGAACTGATGTAAAACAGGCAGGTACCGATGTCGGTCATGTGCAAACCAGAGTTAGTGGTGTCAGGAAAGTTAAGACCGACGTCGCTTAGGGAACCGACGTGGACAGTCAGGTTAGTCACATGAAATCGACGTCAGTTGGATGTAGACTGATGGGTGAACGACAACGGTCACTGTCAGAACAGATTCTGGGTGGACAGCAAGCTGTTAAAGAGTCTCAAACGCCCATGAGGAGGACTGAAAGGGTAAGTAAGCCTCAAATTTGTTGTTCCCCTTCTTTAGATTACTTGTTGCTCATTAATGGTCAAAAACCAGGAAGTTTTAAAGAAGCAGAGCAAGTAGAATCCAGGAAACAGTGGGAGCATGGCATGAATTTCTTAGAAGAGAACCAAATGAGAGATTGTTAGGTTATGGAGCTAAAAGCTTCACCCGGATGTAAACATGGAGGTTGCTGAGTGTCACAGTCACCGATGTCGATCAGGTGGAGACAAGAAGCTGTCGACATCGGTCAGGGATCGACCGACGTCGGTCATCCCTAGACAGACAGGGATTGACGTCGGTCGCCTGTGCGATTTCAAAATTGTTGGTTTCACAAACAGTTTGTTAACGAACCAGTTGTTTGCATGTTAAGGACTAATTTTAGTCTTGAGCTGCGGTTTCTAATTATTGTAATTGGAAAGTCTAATTATTGTTTGTATGGGATCTATATAATAGACCCATGGGGTTGTATTGTAAAGTGTAGAACCAGAAGAGTTCTTTCGATGGTGGAATCACAAGGGTTCTTCCATGGTGTGTAAGATCAGGTTGATCTACAGGTTGTTGCAAGATCAGGGAGAAGATCTACATGGGTAAGTAAGGTCGGTTGATCTGTAGGTGTGTGTGTGTGTGTGCAAGGTCAAAGGAGATCTGTGGGGTAGCATGATCAAAGGAGATCTGAAACACAATAGGGAGCAAGATCAGGTGAGATCTACTTGGAGTACGTTGCGTACTTGTGTACTGGCAGTATTGATACTGACTGGTTGAGGTGAACAACAACTCTGTGTTTGAGTTGTTTGTTGTGACCTGTATTGAGAGAAGAGAACTCTTGAGGAAAAATTATTGGTATGCCCACGAAGTGGATGAAAGAGTGTGATCTCTTTATTGTAATTTCATTCTAGAATGAGTTGAATACAATTGTGTGTTGTCTCTCATATTTTGTGTTATTTCTGAATTCTAATTACGTTTTACTTCTGGTTAAATTTCGTGTTTAGTTGCTAATACAAAGGTAATCAAGTGTGCTCTTAATTTTGACAAGTTGTGTTAGAGCTTTGTGAACCCAGTTCCTATCAATTGGTATCAGAGCGAGGTTGCAGGAGCAGGTTTGTGTTTAATTACAGGTCACTCTCAGGGGTTTCTGATTGAGTGGGAGTATAGCAATGGCAGAAGAAGGTAAGCTAAGAATGGAGAAATTCAGTCACAGGTGTAGCACCACAGGGTGTGTGGTGGTTGGTATTCAAGATTGATCTTGAAGAGGGATACAAGCCAAGAAATAGATTAGACAATGTATAGGTATAGGTACAGGTGCAACTATTTATCTCCAAGTAGGAGATTGTTAGGTTGGGGAGCTAAAAGCTTCATCCGAATGCAAACATGGAGGTTGCTGAGTGTCACAGTCACCGACGTCGGTCAGGCCAACCAACATCGATTAGGTGGAGACAGGAAGCTACTGACATCGGTCAGGGATCGACCGACGTCGATCATCCCCAGACAGATAGGGACCGACATCGATCACCTGTGCGATTTTGAAACTATCGATTTCACGAATAGTTTGTTAATGAATCGATTGTTTGTATGTTAAGGACTAATTTTAGTCTTGAGCTGCGGTTTCCAATTATTGTAATTGAAAAGTCTAATTATTGTTTGTATGGGATCTATATAATAGACCCATGGGGCTGTATTGTAAAGTGTAGAACTATAAGAGTTCTTTTGATGGTGGAATCACAAGGGTTCTTCCATGGTGTGTAAGATCAAGTTGATCTGCAAGTTGTTGCAAGATTAGGGAGAAGATCTACATGGGTAAGTAAGGTCGGTTGATCTGCAGGTGTGTGTGTGTGTGCAAGGTCAAAGGAGATCTGCAGGGTAGCATGATCAAAGGAGAGCTGCAACACAATAGGGAGCAAGATCAGGTGAGATCTACTTGGAGTATGTTGCGTACTTGTGTACTGGCAGTATTGATACTGACTGGTTGAGGTGAACAATGACTCTGTGTTTGAGTTGTTTGTTGTGACCTGTATTGAGAGAAGAGAACTCTTGAGGGAAGATTACTGGTATGCCCACGAAGTGGATGAAAGAGTGTGATCTCTTTATTGTAATTTCCTTCTGGAATGAGTTGAATACAATTGTGTGTTGCCTCTCATATTCTGCGCTATTTCTGAATTCTAGTTACGTTTTACTTCTGGTTAAATTCCGTGTTTAGTTGCTAATACAAAGGTAATCAAGTGTGCTCTTAATTTTGACAAGTTGTGTCAGAGCTTTGTGAACCCAGTTCCTATCAGATTTGAAGAAAACTTAGCTGAATGAAGAGATGCCACATCACTAGTTGTTAGTGTGGCCAGTCCCCAACCTCTCAGAGATGTTAGGCACCAAGAGAGCTAGGCCAAATGAAGAGGTGACACATTGCCACTTGTTAGTGTGGTGAGTTCCGTAGACTAGTCAAATATGTCACAACTTGGGAGAACTTGCTCGAATGAAGAGGCATCGCGTTGACTAATATGCGAATGAACTGGTTACCACCTGAGCCCTTCCCTGACTCAGAATGAAGTACAAATGAAATTTGAAGGCCTCTAAGAACATGTGCCATGTCCCTAGACAACATATCACCTGATCTAAGAGAACGATATAGACTACCAAGTCACATTTGCATGTGACTAGGACCCACGTTTTTATTTCACTTCACTTTTTGGGAATAAAAAAATATCACATACTAAAGAAAATAAACTATAATCCATATTTAATTTTATTAGATAGTGCAAGTATTTTTTCTTTTATTAATCTAAAATACATCAATTTCCTCAAAAAATTAATTATGTCACCCTATATTAACTAATATAAAAATAATAAACCATTTTAATTTATATTTATTAAAATATAAATATTTCAAACTTAATGTTAAAATTAAAAAGTAGTCAAATTTTATTTACTATATATTACCTTATGCAAATTATTAAGTTCAACTAATTACAATAAATACCACAAATACTTTATAATAATGAAGACCCGTTTAATACTTATTTGTAAATGATTAATTAAGGTAAAAATTTGTTTCAAATAATTAAAATAACGAAGTGCTCTTGAATATGTTATGAAGATGGAAGGTTTTTCTTTGTTATTTAATAATATTATTTGAATTTAACTAAACATTTTACTATTTATTTATGTTACAATGTATTAGTATTTAAATAAATTACTATTTTTTAATTATTAATTATATGTGATATGATAACATGTATAACATGTTTTTATAAACTTTTGATTTAAATAATTAAAAAAAAAATAATGTTATTAATATATATAATTTATAATGTTTCATTTTAATAATTGTATTAGTAAAAAATTGAATGGTAATATCGTGGATTCTTTTTGAACTTTCATAAATGTTAAAAGAAATATTTGTCGAATGTGGTGGGTTACTACCCATCATCACTAATGAATAATGATGGAAGTTTTATGGTTATATGACCATATATATATATATATATATATATATATATTGGTAAATGTTTTTTTAGAAATTAGAGTTATGAATTGAAAGTGTTTTTTATTGGAGTTATGAACAATTTGTTATATAAATGAGAGGTTTAGATCTCCTTTATAATTAATATTAAGAGTCTTTATTAGTTTTACAAACATCACTACGGTCATAATCGACTTCACAAATATCTGAAATGATCATAATCGGCTCCACAAACATCTTTAATGGCCACAATCGATTTAATATATCGTTGATCTTTGAACCTGAGTGGCGCTAGACATGACCAAACCATATGACCATATTTATGTTTTATTTTTTTTTATAAATAAACTTGTAAAAACAATAAAGAATTATATTTACCAAATAAATATATTATTTTTTATATTTGTATCTTTACAGTAAGTTAAGGGACTAATGTATGAAAAAACCAATTTTAAAATTTAAAAAAATCTAATAATTATTATTAAAACATTATATCATAGTACAACTTGTACCTAATAATCATAATCCCACCCCCTTTTTTAATAAATCAATTTAAATGATAAAGATGGTGACATGCTAAAATCATATATTACATAATTGAATCCGTTGTATGTACCAACGAAATACCTACATAGTTCTATATACTCAGAAGTTAGAATGCATAGCGATTAGTCCCTCTCCCTTATATTTACATATGAACACTAATATAGAATATATAGTAGTTATTAAAATTATATATGAAAAATATAATCCAACATCAAATTTAATTTTTGTTATAATAATTAAAATAAAAATTTCAAAATTTTATAATTATTTAATAAATATATTATTAAAGGTATACAAATTTAAATATTCAAAGATTTGGTGTATTGGTGATGTATAAGTAGTTTGTATTTATCAATTAAAGTTCCATTCTCATTGAGTACATGAAGATACTTTTAACAAGTGGTCATATAAACACTTTAAGGTAGGAGTTACACTTCTTATGATTGCACATCACCTATTACAAAAAAATAATATATTAATAATTCAATTTAATTATATCCTACACATTTCAAAGAAAAAAAAAAAAAAAAAAAAAAAATCTTGAAAATCCAATAAATGTGCGTCCTTGAAATAAACTTAAAAAAAAATATAGAATAAATGTGCACCCTTGAGGTCAACGAAAAGCAGAAGGTGAAAAAGATAGAAAGAAAGATGATGGAAAGGGAAGGGCATCATTTAAAGAGTTGTAATGAGATAGGGACTTGAAGACAATTTAAATTTTAGGACCGCGTTTCTAACGTAGTTATTCTTTGGATGGACCCACGCAACTTTCAAAATGTGATATGCTTGCTATCCGTGAGCTGTCCATAGTTTGGACACACTGTTTTCAGCGGTCCTTTTTTGACAGAGCACCGCCATGGTATAATTTCATTGTGAAGTTAAATGGTGAATGGAATGAATGAAGGAAGGATTTTAATAATCTCTATGAGACTGTTGCAGTTTATGGGACATATTCATCGCACACATCTTCTTCAAAACAAGATTTTAGTCATTAAAAAAAAAAAAAAATGTTCTCTACGTTGTTTGAACTTTTTTCTTGAGATTTTCTTTTCTATTGTGAAGTTTGATCATGAGGTTCGCTGTATTATCCAGCGTTGTTGTTTCAAACAGATGTCTAGGTTGGCGATTTTCAAAGTTTCACTATAACTGTATCGGATGTCTTTGTATGCCTCGCACTCCAAGAAGAAGTGTCGTTCCGTCTCCACCACGCTTTTGTTGCAAAAGAGGGATATTCTCTCCTTCCAATCCTCTTTAAGAGTTAGCCATCTACTCGTTTCACACCTAAGATGATGAGAGCTCATCCTAAGTTGGGCAATCAACATTTTCGCTTTCCACTTAATGTCTCACTTGTGGGGTTGAATTCTTTGAGGTAGTATTCCTTTTTACGGCCCATTTGTTTTGTCCACATGATACACTTGAATTTTTTTCTCACATATTTTTTTATTTCTTCATTAGTATTTGGGCACCCCTGCGTGCTAATATCCCACCTCTTTACCCATTTGTCATTTTGCTTCCTCAAGTGTTCTTTCTTCTAGTTAGTTCTTCCTCCATAATTAGTCTAGGCCCCCTGTGTTTTTTCATGTTTTGAATCTTCTTGAGGTAGCGTAGTAACCATATCATCGCCGATGCCTCTAGGGGGAAGGACCCCGTTTCAGTAAGTAGGATCTCATACGGCACCGAATTCTTGACTTTGAGACTGCTTATGATGAAGTGTCTCTGGATTCTCTCTATCTGTTTTCATCTCTGAATTGACATGCTGCTGGTCCAAATTTCACATCCGTAAAGAATCACCGGGATAACCAACAAACCAAAAAGTGTTCTCCTAGTCTTTCAATCCCATAACTCCGCAATCCTACACATATTTTGAAATGAATGGTTTTAATTGTGTTTAAAAAATTTGTAATTTGGAATCCAATTATATGATACTATTGACAATGCAGAATCCGGATTCAGGAGGTTTAAAGTTTAGATATGCTGTAAGTGTGGTGGCCGATGCAGGGAAATATTCGTATTTGAGGAGGTGTTTGGAAATATTTGATGTACCTGGGAAGTCTTGAGCATCCACGACGTAGATGAACGGTTGAATATCTTTGGATACAACAATCAACAATCTTGAAGAAAAGAAGGAAAGCCAATTTTAAGTAGGAGGATGGTTCTTCTATGCTCCTGTGCAACAATACTTTGTTGCCTTTTTTGTTTAGGGTCATCAGATTTTATCAATGCCTTCCCTGCAGGAAAGTAAATTCCTGCAATTTTTGGGTTTAGGGGAAATACTTTATCATGTGTTATGAAAGCTGCAGCAATTATGGCGGTTGCATTGGCAAATGGAGTAAGTTTAGAGTCATATGTTTGGGCATTGGTTTAGAGTTTATTTTTGCATATGTTTGGGCATTGGTTTAGAGTTTATTTTTGCATATGTTTGGGCATTGTAATTGTATGTATGGCTTGGAGTTTGGAGTTTTTGCTTAAATTTTGTCTGTCGTTGCATGGATGATTTGCAGGGGAAGGCTCCTGATTGGCAAGATTTTGTTGGTATCATAACACTGCTTGTCATCAACATCACTATAAGTTTTAACGAAGAGAACAATACACGCAATCCAGCAGCATCACTAACGGCCCGGTTGGCTCCAAAACCAAAGGTCCTTGCTCCAAACTCTGTAAGTTCTTGTTTGCCTGTCTAAGGCTGCTGTAGACTCCATGGTTACATTTAAGTTTCTAAGAAATTAATCATATATTCAGAAAAAAACATTCAAGCAAAATGTGGAGATCCAAGATACGGAATGGAATGAAGAATTGGATGCCTTCCCATATTTATGCCCCTGCCGTCATCTCTTTCAAATCACTAAAGCTGAACTGCAGCTCGGTGAAGAAATTGCACACTGCCCCAGCTGCTCTTTCTACATTACAGTAGTCTGCAATCTCAAAGATTTTCAACTCAAATCTCAGAATAAAAAGGAGCGACCCAAAATGCGGATTTTAGTTTTAGTTGTGCTCAATTAATTGTGATTCATATTTGCAATGTTAGATTGTTCATTTAAATCTCGAGTAATATTATTTCGAATTTTACTGAAACTGTTTTTGTATATAATTGTGATCTATCCCCTTAAAAACTAGTGGTTTGGTTGTAGTAGGTGGCAGGGGTTTAGGTTGTATGGCAAATGCCAAACCATCTATTAGTTGGCAGTCGCCTGTTTTTGAACGGTGCACTTGTCACAGAACAATTTAAAAAGAAATGCTCTTGCCTTTTTAATGGAGAAAGCCCAGAATCACATAGAAATCTACATCTCTGCTCATCTGCCCATGTTTTAGATTACATATAGCGGATTACAATGGTTAAGTAAACGAATGTCTAAATCAGAACCTTCCTTGCTTAAACAGTCGAGATTAGGGGAAATCCAATCCGTCAAAGCCAGATAGCAGATTATAATTGCTGAGTAAGTGGATATCTAAATCAGTGCCTTCCTTGGCTAAGCAGCCATGACTAGGGAAAATCCAATCTGTCAAAGTCACTTAGGGAACAACCCTGGTCCTATCCATTTAACTCTCCATGTCAAATATCAAGAGGAATTTGCCCCCTAGTGGATGGTCTAACAAATTATCATCCTCCCTCGTTAGACTATAGAACCTGACAGAAAAAACAGGATATGATGTTTTCTAAAAAATTGAAAAAAATCTTATTGTCTGATTTTTCTAAATATTAAATAAACAAATTTTAAAACTTTGAAAACACAAAAATCAAACAAGCACATAAAACTGTTATTGGTGAGCGGTGTTGGGATTATTTGGAATCGTTGTGCATTGCTTTTCCACAATATTGAATAAATAGACTTTATAACTTTGCAAACAGGAAAATAGAAGTAGATTTGTTCATTCATTCATTGGTCAGGTGTCAGGAGCTATTGCAAATTTGCAGCTGACTGAACGCAATAGAACTGCTGCGGGCAGTCCTAATAACTGAGGTGCAATATCAATTATTTTGATTTTTGATTTATAACCAAAAGCTATAATGATAATTAAAGATTCTTATAAAGTCAGATTTTATAAAAAGATTTTTTTTGAAGCATCTATGTTGAAATTATTTTGCTTCTAAAACAAAATAAAATTTTAACAGCTTCTTCCAAAAAAAAAATTCTCATTTGTTATGGATGGACTGTGGAAGCTTAAAATCTCTGATATCAAAGCTTATTTCTTCAAGTTTGAATATGCCTTAGAGAGGTATGTTTCATTCTTAATATGATGCAGCACTTTATGGCTACGATAGTTGACTATTTCCTATGTTTTGCATCTAACAAAGGAGATCTAGATTTCATTCGCTTTGGACATTTCATTTTCCTAATACTTCAATCATAACCTTGTGTTTTCTATCTATGTGTTTAGTGTAGACATCCAATTCCTAACACCTTTTGAGTTGAAATTGTCAATCTTACTCGATTTGCACTCAAATGCACATTTTAGGCTAAAATCCATAAAACACCCTAAATGGTTCGAACTTGTCATTTACAAATGCCAATTTAGGTCAAAGTATCCCTAAATGGGGCAATGCATTTTATGGGTCAGCTAACTTTGATCAGATTATTTCGAGTCAAAATGACGATTTTGTTTTTTTGTGCTCTGAATCACTCTTTTCTTCTAATTCGTTGATACACGTCACATAACTTTGTTATTGTGTGTTGGCAACATCCTAAATGGGAATATGGTTCCAATGCATTTAACGCCACCTTCCAATCTTTCCGAGTCATGGGTTTGTTCCAATTTCTTCTTGACAACTCTTTTATTTGAAAAGACGTTTCACTTGAATGTCTCGCTACGCTTTCTCAAACAAGGGCAAAATGTAGACATTCAATTCCTAACACCTTTTGTGTTGAAATTGTCAATCTTACTCAATTTGCACTCAAATGCACATTTTAGGCTAAAATTCATAAAACACCATAAATGGTTCGAACTTGTCATTTACAAGTGTTGATTTAAGTCAAAGTATCCCTAAATGGGGCAATGCATTTTATGGCCTAGCTAACTTTGATCAGATCATTTCGAGTTAAAATAAGGATTTCATTTTTTTGTGCTTTGGATCACTTTTTTCTTCTAATTCGTTGGTACACGTCACGTACTTTTGTTATTGTGTTGGCAACATCCTAAATGGGAATACGGTTCCAATGCATCTAACGTCACCTTCCAATTCTTCCTGAATCAAATTACGACCTAGTAATATGACTTTCTGACCATTTTGACTAATGAAGGCCAATTTTCAAATAATTGCACAAACGTTGATTAACCTTGTTTAAGGCTAATTGATCTAAATCAAGAGCTTAAGTGGATTTTCCATGAGAGTTGTTGAATATTTTTTTTTTGGAAATTGATTTCTATTAACTGCATCACCTAGAAATATTATTTTTTGGGAAGACATCCCTAGGCCATAAATGCCACAAATATCAGGTTATGGGTCTCTCATGCCTCATTAATGACCCTCCATGCCTATTCAATGTCCCTTCTTCCAAAGTCATGATGAAAATAATTATGGATTTAATTCCAAATATTGAATTAATCCTCAACCACACATTTTCATCTCAAGATAGACGATTCAGGTTGATTTTGGTCATTCTTAAAAATCTATATATAGAGAGGCCATGGACATCATTTTTAAACTTGATCTGTGAAAAGTTATTATGCTAAATTGTCTTCACAATCCTTTGCATTTGATCATTGATTTTGTATGCAAGCTTCATTGATAGGCTAGTTTAGTGATTCCAAATCATGAGCCTAGGTTTTACAAGGAGTTCTTGAAGAATTGGAAGAGTTGGCCATCATTGTTGTTAAAGACAAGAGCTCTTGATCAACGAAGAACATGCTTTTGAGTTGCATTGGTATGGTGAATTCATTTGGGAGGGTAATATGATGTTAATTTCTTTCATTTGTTTCTTACTATCATTTGTAATTCCCATATGAATAGATAAACTTAATTCGGTTTGTTCTTATGCATTTTTTCTTTGATTTATTGGACTAATGTTTGATTAATTGTGTTATGTAATTCTACTTTACATTTAATACAACTAGTATAGGTGTGTAGGCACTAAGAAATGCTTGAATATTGAGACAATGATTAGTGGAAATCTACTCATGATTTTCTAAAAATTAGGTTTTGCTTGAGGAAGTTTGTTCGTTGCAAATATGATTGCATCAACTTCATGAGTTATTGTAAGATGGATAACAGTAAAATGTGTGTATACGTAAGCTTCACGGAGGTATTAATAGTTTGTAGTGTATCTAAACTAACATTAAACATATCTATTGTAGGCATATTCTCCGTAATACTTGTTTCTATGAACTATGAGGTTTGCAAAAAAGGTCTAATGAAAACATGACCATTCATTTTCAAGAGAAATAAAAACAGATGTTTTGGAGTAATAATATTTCATGCAAAATGTTAGTGTATGAAAATTGTTTGCATTCATGGATCTGCTCCTCCTCAAACTAGAAGGATAATGTGCAACTTCCTTTATCGATTGGAGACCACAAAACATATTTTTTTGTGCATTTCAGGAATAAATATGTACAATATATGAACTAATTAGAGGTGTGACCCTGTCATGTCCCCTTTTTTAGTGGACATCGACAGACTTGATGATTAGCCTATTATGCGACCTTCGTAGGCTGATAGGATGGATAAAGGGTCATGATGGAGCTTGGCTTGGCTTCGATTAGCATAATTCCTACAGTTGGCTTTCATTCGGGCTCTTTCGGACACGTTTTGCCTGAGCTCCTATTATTTAGAGATATTTGACATGCAGCGGAGCACCCTTATTTTGGTATGGTCATGTGCAGAATCATTCCCTGATTCACCAGCTTCAGACGGTTCGAGGATCCGACATGTATTGAGGGAGATATTAATATTTGATTGATTTAATCAAATATTAATTATTTGGTCTAATTTTAATTAGAAACCCTAATTCTAATTTAAGAAAACCCTAATTAGGGCAAGCATATCTTTTTGGAGGGTATAAGGGTTTCTCATGGGAGGCCATTATTGGATTCATGATTGATTATTGATATTGATTCTTGTTAAGAATTCTTCTGTGAAGACTGAGCCAAGGGTTCCAGGATTCCATTTGCATTGAAGAACGTCCACTCTTCATTGTGTGCGATTCAGAGGTTGTGAGAGATCAGCCGATCTATTGCCAATTTGAGAGATAGCTTCATACAGAAGTTATTACAGAGGTTTACAGGTTTGAGAGATAACTTCACACATAAGTTATCACAGGTATTTACAGAGATTTATTTTATTAAGTTTTTGATTCAGGGTTTTGATTCAGATATTGCACAGATAAATATCTTCTGTATTAGAGCCGTCCCAGATTTGCAAAGAATCAGGTTTTGAGACGATATTTGTATTCTTTTATATGCGTTCCAGAGATTCATTATTGTAATCATTCTGAAGAATAATAAGAGCACTGATTTGCCAGTTAAGAGATTTACTGTGGTTTATTTGTTTATTTGAATTTATCTTGCAAAATCGCATCTTTACTCATGCAAAATATCTAAAAAGCAAAATACAGAAAGATAGACAGGAAAATATCCAGTTTCAGATTTGAGGGGAAATTGGAGATATTACAGTGGTATCAAAGCTTTTGACGGAAAAAGGAGCCCCTAAGGAAGGGATATTACAATGGTATCAGAGCTAAATCCTGCCATCCTGAGGATTTGACAATCTTATGCAGCGACAAGAGTTGGGACTACACCAGTATTTCACACGCACTAGAGCCGTATATCTTCAGATTGAGCATCCAAAACAGGGCGCGTGCCTTATATTCGTTACATGCTGTGTACTTGTAGATGAGTTCTGGTGAATTGGAAGTTTATGAATCTAATAACGGATGTTGTGCTTTTAGAGGAAAACTGTCAAAGAATGATAGAAGATTCCGTGTTAGTCTATTTAATAGATCAATGAAGGGCAGGGGTAGAATCTTGATATTTCTTGTGAACGTTTTTCTGTGATATTAAAAGCATATGGATAAACAACTTAACTCAGACCTTGTATCTTGATCAAGAAACGGGCTCTGTGTGTGATATAACCGTGAGGAGAATAAAGAAAGACGTTGCAAATTTGTGAGCCGTTGATAAAGTGCTTGTTACCAAACATTGAAGTTTTCCAGGGCATAATCAAGTCGTTTTTGAAATGTATTCTATTATAAAGTCCTTTCATGCATAAAACCGTGTTCAAGACAATCCTACACAAAACGGTGGAAAGAATATGCGACAGAGGTTTGCGGTGTATAAATATAGTGCAGGGATTATTATAGTTTTAGATTGACTTGCAGTCTCGATTGAAACGAAAAGAATCTTAATTCCAAGAGAACCTTCTCGGGTTCAAGCCGTGTTGTGACTGTGTGGCGCACGTGTAAAGCAAGGAATCTGTGTAAAGATTCAGCCATGTTTGTGTGATTCGTTCTTGCATTAAGAATCCTGCAGACCCATAGAGTATGCATGCGCAGGCCGTAAGGAAGACCAAACAATTTCTTGGTTGCACAAACATAGAGGGTTCGAAAGCTTACACAAAGCTCGGCATAACCAACTGTTGACTATCGAATTACCCGGACTGCAAAGGTAAGAAGCGTGGAGGGTAGAGAGTAGATCTGAGTATGCATGCCTAACAGCGCCTACAACGCAAATCTGTGGTCAACCGCTCCTTGCATCATGCAACGCTAGTTCTCTTCTTTCTTTGCAAGGCATGCAAACGACGTCATAAGGACTTTTGCCCACGTCTCCTTGCTAAGTCAAAACTTAATTTCCCCTAATCATTTTTTGATAATTCTGCCCCAAAAGCTTTTAAAATTAGCTAATTTTTAGTTATTATTTTTTAAGTCGTTGTTTTATTTTTCTTTGAGTTATTTTTCGCTTGAGTACACATAAGGGAATCGGCTAGTAAATCATGTGTACTTCAAGTACTCAGAAACAGTGGGACAATGATATGAAGAAGCTGAAACAAAGTTTGAAGAGGTTAAATGAATTTTTTTTAGACCCTACATTCAAAGACAAATTGACACGGAGTATTGCATCCGTTGTTAAAGGGTCCAGGAAAAAACTTTGCTTATACTGCAAATGTCTATATGATGCCAATCACAATTGTCATTTGAGGCCTAAGGGCAAGGCATATCGTGTAATATGGGCATATTGTGAAGATTCAAAATCAGAAGATTTCGAACAGCAGGATAGTTCTAAGGAGTCAGAGGCAGAGGCTTCAGAGCCTAAGGTAGAGGCAATGAAGGTAGCTCACCAAGATTTTGAGAGACATGTGGATGAGCTTAGTCATGAGGATTTGGACTCTCAGTTAGTTGCAGAGGACGAGGGAGCTGGAGATTGTGATGATGAGATAGTTTCAGCAGCAACTTCTTCAGAGTTAGATGAGGATGAGTCCGATGCTAGTATTCAGAATGTGGAGGTATACTCAGAGGTTAGTACATTGAGTGTTGTTGGTGAGTACGTTCCTACAGTTGTAGCTGAGGAACATGTTGGGGCTGACACACATGTTCAGGATTTGGGAGTTCCTGGTCCTAATGAGTTTGGGATACCAGTGGAGTCGAGTCTCCAGATTGATTTTTCTCACACAGATGACAGTGTGGTATAGTTGATCGTGCCACCTTTATAGAGGGATCAGTTATGGGATGGATTGGCACCATCTTTTGTAGATGGAATTGGTAGTAGCAAGTTACACAGACTGCAGTATCGACACATCCAGGGCAGTTGTGATTTTAGAGATTGGTTGAGTTGCATTCGCCAGTTTGATTATGGATTCCTCTTTGTTCTATTTCAGAGGATATTGCATGGGCTTGCGTTGATTCATAGCAGTGTAGATCATGACTACATTTGGGATCCAGGTGGATTGAGTGGTTCATTATTCCGAGATTGCTTGGGGACAAGAATTTCAGGAGGGGCGGATTGTCATGTCCCCCTTTTTAGTGGACATCGACAGACTTGATGATTAGCCTATTATGCGACCTTCGTAGGCTGATAGAATGGATAGAGGGTCATGATAGAGCTTGGCTTGGCTTCGATTAACAGAATTCCTACAGTTGGCTTTCATTCGGGCTCTTTCGGACACGTTTTGTCTGAGCTCCTATTATTTAGGGATATTTGACATGTAGCGGAGCACCCTTATTTTGGTATGGTCATGTGCAGAATCATTCCCTGATTCACCAGCTTCAGACGGTTCAAGGATCCGACATGTATTGAGGGAGATATTAATATTTGATTGATTTAATCAAATATTAATTATTTGGTCTAATTTTAATTAGAAACCCTACTTCTAATTTAAGAAAACCCTAATTAGGGCAAGCATATCTTTTTGGAGGGTATAAGGGTTTCTCATGGGAGGCCATTATTGGATTCATGATTGATTATTGATATTGATTCTTGTTAAGAATTCTTCTGTGAAGACTGAGCCAAGGGTTCCAGGATTCCATTTGCATTGAAGAACGTCCACTCTTCATTGTGTGCGATTCAGAGGTTGTGAGAGATCAGCCGATCTATTGCCAATTCGAGAGATAGCTTCATACAGAAGTTATTACAGAGGTTTACAGGTTTGAGAGATAACTTCACACATAAGTTATCACAAGTATTTACAGAGATTTATTTTATTAAGTTTTTGATTCAAGGTTTTGATTCAGATATTGCACAGATAAATATTTTCTATATTAGAGCCGTCCCAGATTTGCAAAGAATCAGGTTTTGAGACGATATTTGTATTCTTTTATATGCGTTCCAGAGATTCATTATTGTAATCATTCTGAAAAATAATAAGAGCACTGATTTGCCAGTTAAAAGATTTACTGTGGTTTATTTGTTTATTTGAATTTATCTTGCAAAATCGCATCTTTCCTCATGCAAAATATCTAAAAAGCAAAATACAGAAAGATAGACAGGAAAATATCCAGTTTCAGATTTGAGGGGAAATTGGGGATATTACAGACTCTACCATTGTTTTAACCATTCTGGAGATAAACCTCCTAATTCTGATGGTTAATTCTCACAAATAGTTGCAATTTATATTTTCCTCCATAAAATAATGCACCCACTTATTTTTCATATAACACTAAGAGCATACCATTAGTAAACATGCAATGCCTCAATAATAATTCGGTTGGAAGTGTGATCAGAGTTCCTTTCGATGAAAGGATGCAAAGCTACTTTTCAAGAAGATCCTCCCCACTCAATGTGGGCAAGTTGCAACTTTTTAGACAAGTACTTTTCAAGAAGATCCTCCCTGCTCAATATCGGGAAGTTAGGATTTTTTTAGACAATTCATGGCTTTATTTCTTCCAAAAGGAGAGATTTTCGTTGTAATCATAATGCTCAGCTGATGTGAATCACTTGTTCTCTAAAGGAAAATAAGATGCATTTCTTCAAATAAAAAAATATTCCATATAAGAATTGAAGAGCAGACAAATCAATGTTGATTTTTCTTTAAGGACTTCATTTATTTTAAATCATTTGTTCTCTAGAGTAACATAAGATACATTTCTTCAAACAAAAAAACACTGAATATGAGCTTTGAAGTGCAGAAAATGCAATGTGCATTTTATTCAAGAACTTCTTTTATTGTAAATCATTGTTTTTCTGGAGTAATATAAGGTGCATTTCTTCAAATGAGAAAAAAATGAATATGAGCTTTGAGGAGCAGACAAATCAATGGCCATTCTCTTCAAGAACTTCCTTTATTGTGACAAATTGGCCTGTTTCAATAGAAAGTTGAGCTGCAACACCAACAGCTACAGATAGCAGACCTTCTTGCAAGCTGAGAATAGATGCTTTGTTGCCTTTTCTCCTAACGGCATCTAGAAATTCAAGGTGTTCCAAATAACTAGATCCATGATGAAGTCCCTTGTACCTGAAATACCCCAAAAGATAATATGATAACAAGTCAATTCATAAGAAACTATTATAACTTATTTATTAAACGAAGCCAACCAAAGCATTCATATTTATTCAAAATGCTCATCAAAAAATAAGTGTTCATTGCCATAATCACTTTGACCTGAACTAGCCATCAAATCTGGATTGTTGGTCACATATTATATGATAGAAAGGCATATTTTTGGGTGCATATGGGGTATGAGGCCTTGAAAGCTTTTTGATTGGAATTAAACATCTCTTCAAGTTATTCATCCGATTGAACTATATTTATAGAAATTTCCATATGCTTACTTTACTCTGCTGTCATGGGCCTCCATAGTTTGGACTCCTGCTTGTCCAGCAGTTCGGGTGCCAATACGCACAATACTCTCTGGGACAAAAGCCTCACCCTGCAAATTGAAAATAAGATACTTGTAATGTAATTTGAAACATCTTTCACAAAAAATAAGAATTGCATTTTAATTTGAAGCATATATGCATTTTCCTTATATACGAATTTCCAAAGAGAATATCATTAGAACAGACATATTTGTGGCATCCTGTTAAATGAAAATCCATTGAGTTCAGGGAACTCAATAAGCAATTAATACCTTCGCAATGTCACCGACCACACAAATCTCCTGTTCATTTTTACTACCCTCAGCAAACATACAAAGGTCGAGCATAGCACGTGATCCATTGTCATATTCCACTATTACATATGCATTGTCAAGGATATCTGGCACCTGGTTTACAATTCATGAATAATACATAGTAAATCAGATCATTTACCTTAGAAATCCACAATGGCGGTGGAAATGAAAGAGAGCCTACTTCAAATACTTAAGTTATATATCAAAACACTCATCATTAGAGGAAAAAGATGAGAACCAGCACAAGTGGGCCTTAGATAAAAAAATGTTAAAAAACACAACATTCACAAATGCTAAAATCTTTTTTTGCATGGTCTTTCAAGGAAAATTCAGATAAAAAACACATTTATAAATAAAGCATAAAACAAAGCACCATTGAACTAATGGAGCTAATCAATGGAAATCTAACTATTAAGTGAAATATTAAGACAACGATAAAGTGCTTCTATTGGGAGGTATGATCACCTGTGCCTAACACATGCCAAAAAAGGATTCTTTCATAGAATTCTCAAGATTAATTTTTTGCAATGCTTCTAGAGGCAACCCGAGTTTGTCAATGTGTGTTGAGATCATATGGGATCACATGGGAGCTGCCTCCATCACAACATATTCTGCGTCAACTTGGGAAGGAATTCAAACAATACTTTTAAAGAGATGGGGACCTTGTTGGGTGTTTAACCGACACACTTAAATAATCCCATCAACCTTATTTTCATGTTTGATTCTAAGAATATCATGGCTGATTCCATGGATTTCTAGCAATTCTTTCTTCCTGATTGAATGTCTAAGGAGTTTGAGCACGATACGGAAATGGAGTTGAGCAAGTCGTAGAGCTTGTACGGGTGTTTGGGAATGTTGTAATTGTAAAGATATCCATGAAGGCCTGAAAAAGGGATTAAACTTGTAACAACATAAGGAGATAGTGGCAAGAGGAGGCAAGACCTCATTTTTTTGGAGATATTCCCATATTGGCAACTAAAAGATCTTCAGCTTTATGCTTGTAGCTTCTTTCCCAGTTTCCCCGAAGCCCTTCCAGCTGTCAGTCCCACAATTTCGTTGCCCTTCCCCTGTTGTTACTTCTCTGTCTGCATTCGAGTCGGTGAGCTTCCGTCTGTCTGTTCTTGGGTTGCTCTGGGTAGATCAGACCGACAATCAGTGCAGGCCAAATCACGTTTTCCAAGCAGGCACGATTTCTGAACAAATCACGATTTTATGAGAAGTTTTTGTGTAGGTTTCAAACATCTCTGTGCTGGTCAACGTGAAGTTTCGAATTCTGAGCAAAATCACAATTTTTTGAGGCATTTTTGTGTAAGTTTTCAGATGTCTTTGTGTAGATCAACGTGCAGTTAGGGCACAAATTCTGTGAACAATTCTCACCACAAATAAATTGCAATTTCCAGACAAGGAAGATCGTAAACTGCAGACCAGGAGATTGAGCAGTCCAAAAAAAGTGAATCAAAAATCAGTTCCAACAAATAGCAAAATAGAGTTTTGCAGAAGTCAATTACAGCAGATGGAAAAGTGAGTTTTGCAGAATAGCGCCGAACTAGTCACTTCCAAGCATTGACCTATAACCAAAAATCTCAATTTATATGACTTGTGCATTGCTGTGAACTTCGAGCGTCTAGCAAGGGGATTTAGGCTTGGAACTCGAGCAGGGATCTTTGAGTGTGTCACTCGAGCAAGGAGCTTCGAGCATGGAACTCCTGCAAGAATCTAACACTCCATACCTCCAAAGGCCTCGTCACCAAAAAAAAAATACATGATCCCCTGCTGACGGATCTCAGGCATTGAAAATTTGTGCTGTGAACTTTGAGACCTCGTGTCCCTGTTTCAGAAGCAAGTGCAGGGAAAGGATGATATCATTGCAAATTTATAGGAAAGAATTGCTCCCCTACTGATTCTTCCATGTCTTTAACAACTTAACAAAGTGGTTGCCAAAATTCAAAATAAACAATAGGAGATAATTACTCAACACAAACATCTAAAAGAAGAAATCTTAGCCCAACAACAATCCATTAAAAAACAGGGAGAGGAGCAAGGTTCTTGGGTACAAGTGGTTAAAGGAAAGAAGGTGCCTTTGGTGGTTGAGATGGCCATCCAAGCAAAGTTTGAAGAAAGGGCACGACAAAACAAGGCACTTAACCTCCACGTCCATGGCCTCCCCAAGCCAATAAATCCTTTATAGGAAGGTCATGCATTCTTGCATGAATCCTTCGACCTTAAAGATCTCTCTCTTAACCAAGCTTGGACTTTATCGAATAAAACTTTCATCATCTAGTTCCAATTTGCACATGAACGCTTACAGGTTCTATAAGCTAAAATGAAGCTCGTCTTTCCCTCAAAAAATCTACCTCATACAAACCTTACAAAACTCCAAGTGGAGGAGCTTCAAGCAGCTCGTGCTCAAGTTGTAGCTGCCAGATTAAAGAACAAATGGGTTGTTATTCAAGATTTTAGGGCCATTATTCATGATTCCCAACTCCTGAGTAGTCACACCCTAGACCGTCAGTATGACAATGACCTCTGGTCTCGGTGAGTGGTGGTGATATCTCCATTTCTTGTTGTAATTGCAATGGCACCATATGGTCTTCTCTACGTACTTTCTAGGATGTTATTGCTTCTTGAGATCTCATTTTCCTCATTGACCCATGAGAGCCCCGAATGGGCCCTCCCTCCAGTGATGGGGTGCTTGTGGGTTTCGGCTTTTTGTCGGGAGATCCGCAGATTAGGTGGTGTGGCTTGTCTCTTTCGGGATAGCCATAGATACATGTGGCTATAGATTTAGACGGGTACACCTTTTCGAGATATATTCATAGCTATATGTTACTTCCCCTTGGCACATCTCCATTCATCATTCACGTTGATGGGGACCCATACCTTGATCTCTATCCAAAGATCTCTCAGTACTCTACTATTGGTGATATCATTCTTTTGGGTGATTTTAATGTCCATGCGGGGAACCATTGGACGCTTGTTCATGATCTTGCACATGACAAGTTACGCCTTCATGACTTGGATCTAGAGGAGTTTGGCTTACAAAGAGCCTCTGCTAACAATATTTCTATAGCTATAGCCTATGTGAGACACCACCTCTGGTTGGGTGAATCTCAAAGCCTCCACATTCTCAATGGATTTCCTCCCTTACCCGAATCTAGTAGATTCGCATGTTTTCCCCATGGAGGTGGTGTGAGCGTCGTGGACAATGTTCTCACCAACAAATACCTCATCCCCCACATCTATGGCTTATTTATCTCTCGTCAGCTCCCACTTTCTGACCATGTCATCTTGATGTTCACTCTCCTTGCTGCTCTCACCCCTATCCCCGTTCCCCTCCCACCATGCCCCCAACACTAGACATACCACAATCCACTTTGATGATGACTACACCATTGATTATGCTACCCATCTCTCCCTTCTTATGTCCGAGTTTTACTCCCTCCCTCTTCCCACCACTGATTCCATGTATGAGTTCTTATGTCAAACCGTCTAGGACATTGGCCTTGCCTCTTGTCCCCACACTATCCATTACTCCAAGTCTCCCACTCGCCATGGATCCTTCCCCATGAACCGGTGGTATGATGATGAGTGTAAATCCCTTCATCAAAGACTTTGGTTTTCCCTAACCCATGACACTCCCTTTGTACCCACCCCTTGTACGGAGTACATTTGTCTTCTCCAACATAAGAAACAGGAATTTATTGCATCAAGACAACTTGCACTCCTGGTTGATCTCCATCACTCATTTAAGACCTTTTGGCATACTTTTTTTTCAAGGAAAACCACAATTTTCAACATCTCACCTGAAGCAGGGGTCTCTTATGCTAGTCCCCTCTATGATGTTCCTGACCATCCTGCTATCACTGTCCCCACTCTTCCGCAATCCTCCTCTATCTTCTCCACTTCTTCCATGAAGAGAGTTATTTTAAAGTTGTGCACCAGCAAAGCAATTGACGACAAAGGTCTCTAAGCTGAGTTCATTAAATATGGTGTGGATTCCCTTGCCATGCTCTTTAATGAGGTGGTGTGCTCACGTTTTCCTCAATCGTGGTCCCAACACATCATTCACCCTATTCATAAGTCTAGGGATCTCTCTATCCCTGGCAACTATTGGACCATTGTGATTGGGCATACATTTGCCAAACTTTATGCCACAATGTTAAACATGCAGTTGTCAGATTACTTGGAAAGGAATAATATCAGGTCTAGGGGCATGCTGGCTTTAGTAGGGACTATCAGACTATTAACCACATCTTTACACCATAGAGTATTGTTGAGGAGGCTCGTCACAGGTCTTACAAATTATTCTGTTGTTTTTCCGACTTTAGGAAGGCCTTTGACTTGGTTTCGAGACACTTTCTTTTTTAGAAGTTGAGAGATATTGAGATCCCTAATTCTCTGATTACCACCACTTGGAGGCTCTATGAGACAATTATTGGGTAGTTTTGTACTTATCACGTGTTCTCTGACTTTGTGAAGAGTACCATTGGGGTCAATCAAGGATGTCCTCTCTCACCGACCTTATTCAACATTTACATTGATGAGTTAGAAGGGTTTTTTCGGCAGCATACCCATATGGATGATAGTTGTATTTTGCATGAGGTGGCTATAGCTATCCTTCTTTTTGCCAATGACGTTGTCCTCCTCTCACACTTTGTAGAGGGCTTACAACGACAACGTGATGCCCTTGCCCATTTCTGTGAACTTTAACAACTACTAGATAACCTTAGTAAAACTAAGGTCATGATTTTCAATATCTCCAAGCGTGTTCTCTCCAAATTCCAGTTTTTCTACAAAGGGAAACCTCTACATATCACATCAGCCTACACATATTTGAGGGTCCAATTTTTTGGTCCATCATTTAGCATGAAGTTTGCTTCTCACTTATGCCTTTGTAAGGCATATGCCTCTCTTTCTGTCTTAGAACGTCAATGTTTCCAGATCTACTTCATCAAGGACATCCCTTCCAAGTTAAGCCTTTTTGATACAATCATCAAACTTACTATTTTATATGGTTTAGAGATTTGAGGACCTAACTTGGGGGTCATTGATTGGGCTTGTATTGAGAAGGTCAAGACTCTCATGCTATAGCGCATGATCCGTTGCAAGCGGACAGTTCCTCAATGCATCGTCCAACCTGAATTTGCTATCCAACCACTACGCCTTGAGACTATCTTTAGGCTTACTTTCTACATACATAGACCTAGATCCTTGGGGATTTCAACTTCTAGTCATGAGAGATATCCATACTTAGCACCTTGCTCTTTAGAAAGGATTGCTTCACTGGTCCCCACCAAACATCAACATTGTCAGTGCTTTGAGACTAGGCTGCTCCTTTTTATTGGCATCCCTATTAATAGGCTACACCCTTTCATGTACTCCTTGGACACCCCTCAACTCCTTTCCACAAAGGACGTCATAACTAGAGCTGCCAAAGAGGACATTTACAAACAATATATCTAGGCCCCTTGGATCTCCCCCCTTGAGCCGCTCTGTCCCAAGCTTGCTTTTTACGCCGAGCATTTCTTATAAGTGGTGGATGGTATTATTTATCGCCCTCAATATCTCTAGTGCCACTAGTCCCACATCTTGAGATTTCCTTTAGCTAGATGAGAGTGTGTTCTCACCAATTAAAGGTTGAAACTAATAATCACATTCTCCGTCAGGACTAGATCTGCCATCTTTGCTCCCTCCAGGTAGAGGAGACCAAGGAACACTTCATTTCCAGATGGCCCATTTACTATGGATCCAGGGAAGATATCACTACCTCTATAGGGACTTAGACAACACTCTATTTACTTTCTTCAGATGCCCAAACCAGCAATGCCTTTCTCTCTTTATCTTTGTGAGGTCGTCACCCTCGGATGTAGATCCCTACATGGGGACCTAGAGGCTCCAGAGTCTCCATGTTGATGACCTCTTTCTTGTAGCCCACCCAGGTAATTGGCAACACTAAGCACCCTTTGGACACTGACACTTCACACATCAAAGCTGATAGATTAGTTAGAAGGCGCTTCTCTCAGGGCACCATTACCACTTAGGTTATGCAAATTCCCTAGCTTGCTCTCCCTCAGCACCATGGTTTTGGTCCTTCCCGTCCGCATGGCTCTACCCCTTTCTAGCAACGTGGATCTACTACTTATTGGCCTCCCCCATACCACATGGGCAGACTGATATTACGAGATTCTTTTCTACTACAAGAGTTACTCTGACCTTGGATGTTAGAGGAAATTATAGATGAAGTGTTTTGCTTCCTCCTAAGATCGCTCAACGTGACCTTGGATACTCCTTGACGAGCATTAACAAATCTTTCACAATGATCGATGATGGCTCAGACGACTCCATTTCAGGGACATACAGAGACATTCATTGAGTTTTTTTTCCAATCTTCATCGGCACATGCTTTTTGGGGCTCTTGTCTGCCCTTCATTGCTATTTGTATTGATTTCATTACCACTTGTGTTAGTGGCACATTGATTTATTTTGTCTTTTGTACTTTTATTTCTTTATTTTGCTTCTAGGATTCTCTCTTCGTAAAACTTTCTATTGTTAGTTGCTGTATCGTTGAGTCACATTGACTTACTTTTGGTCATCTATGGATATTATATATAATTACTTTCTTTCTTTCTAAAAGACTGAATAATGTGGATAATTGGCTGTTGAAGACGAGAACAATGAATTTTATTTATTACTACATATTTTGATTTAATCCTTTTCCGTTGGGTTGAATATTCAGCTAACAAGGTGACAGACTTATTAGCCAAGTAGGGTGTTGATTCCAGAAAAGCTTAGTTCGTATTAAAGGTTTCAAGAGGATCAGTCATCATAAGCAGGAGAAGAAATATTTTAAGGGATCTTGTGCGATATGATGTTAGAGGCAGTGGTGAGGAATGGCAGTTCCATCAGATGTAATGATGAAGACTGTTGTATCTCACCATCATGTTTTTGCATGCATGGATAACATCTCTGCCTTGGCAACCTTTAAAACAACCACTGAAGGTAAGCAGTGCAACACTGGCTAAATTTTTGATTGTGTCTTCTCCTTCACATTGTTTTAAGTTATGATTGTGGTTTCTCGTAGCAGTTATGTACTTATCCTCTGCCAACAATAAGACCTGTTCTGAGCCATCTTATCTGTCTAATTTCGAATAAATTATACTCCAGTTATCTTTAACGCTGTGATATCTGTGATGTATCATTTTTGATCTTAACTTTCAGTTGTATGTTTGGTTCACAGGGATAAATATTTTGATTTGTAATTCAAATTTACATTTTCATGCAATTCATGCTCGACTTTTTTCAATTCATATTAGCATAGAAAGTACAGTGAGTCCTTTTCTTCCCATAACTCAGAATCCTCGATCTTTCCATTTTCTCTCGGTTCCCACAAGAATTTCAAACTTTCTTAGCTACTCAGTACAGACATTCTGGCAAAGTAGTGTTGCCAGTTTGAATTACATACCCTGCAACTTGGAAAAATCAAACTAAACACACAATCTTTGTATTAAACATGTTTACATGTAAAATGTAATTTATAATTATGCTTCCTTTAAGTGTTGACCTCTGCACAATCCTTTCTCTGCATTGTTGTTTTTTTGACAAGTCTTCTTGCACCTTGCATTCTCGCCCTCACTGCTCCATTTCCTCATACTGCAGGCAATGCTTAATCTTACCAGTACCTTGGTCTCTAACAGCAATTATCTTTCTCCTTTTCCATCTGCTGTATTTTTGTTTTCTGTGGTGCAACTTCTTCCTAACTACATGCACTCTGTTTGTGCAATGTCATGCAGTGCTTTCTCCTCCCTTTCATATGCTTATCTTTCCCATGCCATCTCATGCTAGCAGCTTGAGTGGGACCAAAAAAGTGCCGTCTTCTGTTCCTTTGATGTTGGGGGAATCTAACAGTCTCCACTTTTGCTTGTAGGTGATAGATTGTAACGTTGCAGCTGAGTTTAAAGAGGTGCTTCACTTTAAAAAATTAACCTCTTGTGCCTAATGCAATTTCCTGTACTAAGTTTATCTAGAAGGAAACCTAAGATAGCCTAGGAAGAATTGCCCCATTATTAATTGGTGGTAGCCTGACTTCCTTTCCCTTCTCGTATTGGGGAAGTCATGAGGTAAGGTTGCACTAATGACCAAAGGCGGTTTCCCCCAGACAAGTATGTGGCCGAAGTTAATTTGAATGGTGCTATTAAGGTCAATCCAGGAGGCGTAGGATGGATCATTCAAGACGCTAATGGTCTGATCATCTCCTGGTTTTTTATGTAGTTGGGGATTGCATCCAATAGTTTAGCAAAGGCCTTGGTTATTAAGGAAGGGATGTGGTATGCTTTAAAGCCTCTAGAAGGTACCCTCTGTGGAAGCCGATTCCGGAATAATATTAAAAATAATCTAATTAAGGGGCAGGGACTGGAAAGTCAAATATATGCCTGTATCATCTCACTAGCTTCAGGATTTGATCATATTTTTTGGTCAGGTTCACTGCCTTGCCACTAAGGTGGCTGACGGGTTAGCTAACAGAGCGGTGGCTCGTGGATGTATGGAGCTAATATGTGGCAAGCAATTGAAGTTCGTACATGACCCCATCTTCTCTTTGATCAAGGATGATAAATTTGGGTTATTATCTCTTTTATTGCTCTCAGTTACATGTATGTTGACTTATCTGGTCTCTGTTTGGCTTTATGCCTGGTAGTTCCATCATCTTTGGCTATGATTTTTTGTTTAATACATCATAACTTGATCTGGTCCCTTTATGACTTTCCTTCCACACGAATATTTTGTATGTGCTGATTTGTCTTGGGTTTACCCATGAGGTTACCCCTCATTTCTTAGGTTATTTTGCTTCCTATGTCTAATTATAGGATTAGTTATAGATTTTGGTTGCTGGAGTCATTTTAGCACCCTGAATTGTTATTGTAATTTGTGCCTTTGAGTCTCACTGACCAGCTTTTGTCATTCCTGGACATAAACATCATTTCTTTGTTTGGTTTTCATGGGGTCTCTTACAGGCCCTGTGATATGTAGTAAACCAATCTAATAGTTCCAAATTTGATGGGTGTTATCACAGGCTTTATGGGCTATCATAAAAATTTCTCTTCGTTGGGTACTACTTTTACTTCAAATAATTATATGTATCTAGGGATTATGGTTTGGATTTTGAGCCTCTGGCTTTCTTCGATTCAGCCAGTTTTTGGACAGTTTATCTCTATCTTAATATTAAAAATGTCATTTTTAATTGATATTGTTTACAATTTTTATGTCCCTTTGCAATATTCTAAGGATGCAGCCTTACAAATATCTAAATTCAATTTGGCCTGCAATAATAGTCCAGTATTACATTTTTTTTTTTTTTTTGGCTAGATCAATGGCGATTTAATTTATGGGGTTCCGTCCCATAATAGAATATTGACAGAAATTTATAGGCAGCGACAAAACAAAAATTTAAAAATAGCTGCTGCCCAAGCGAGCTCAGTCTAAGAAAATAAACTGCATGTGATAGACCAATAGCAGGACTGCTAAAACTATAGTTGGAAGCTATACAACTATAAAAGGATAAAATAGAAGCCAGGTTGAGGCTTTCCAAAATCAGCATATGTAGAAAACCCATGGACTCCAGTCATGACTAACCAAAAAGCTATACACCAATAAAATCCAAGATTGATATCATTCTGCACAAAACAGAAACCAGGCCTGTTGACAGGAACAGAGCCATTAGATTCCAACAGAGTTGTCCTTCTTATCAGAGCTGAGCCATTCTGGAAGAATGTTCAGGCCTTAATCAGCCACCAGAAGCCAAAAAAGTTCTCCAGAAACTCTTGATGATGCTGTAAATTGTGCAGAATAGACATACATGATTGAAATTTGAATTCATTTCGTACCCATGAGAAGAGCCACTCCCAAATACCAATGTCTCGGTAGCATAGTTATCAAGTTCGGAAATCCGGATCTGTTCGGGAAGGCAAAAAAATCCACAAATTCAGAATTCTTGAAAAAGTTTGGAAAAATCCGATCCACAATGAATATATATATATGTGTGTGTGTGTGTGAGCATTGTTTGATAAATGTCCAAAATTGACAAATATAATGAAAAACAATAATAAAGTAACATAAAATGTTAATATTATATAATATCTATGGTTTCTAACTTTCTGGGCTTCTTTTGCACAGAAACGTAAAAAAAAATTTAAAAAAATAAAAATTAAATTTTGAAAAAAAACAGGGCCAAACTGGACGAACTTATCCGGGCTGGCCAAAAACCTGGATCCAGCCGGATTTGGTAACTATGCTCAGAGGCAAGGTCTTTGCTAGCAAGATCTTGTTGAACTTGGATCGAGGAATAAAGCCTCCCATGTTTCCCGCAGAACTGCTGCCTCCACAGCTTTCCAGCTGAAGGCCATAGCTGATAGAATCTAAGAGCCCCTTTAAAAACGCTGGGTCTCTCATCTTGGCCAATAAATTTTTCTTGCAATTATTCTCCTAAATTTCAAAATGTGCCTGAAGGCCATCTCCTCATCTTCCCCACTATTTGTCTGTGCAGGTAATCCATCAGTCTCGTGGTGGGCATCTAAACGCCAATTGGGAGAGCACAATTTTGACAAACGGGTGGGCATAATTTCAGTTTGTCCTTGCTCTAGGCTCAACAAATGTTCCCTTTCCTTTAGTCTCTGCCAATCTACCAGATGAGTGACAGCTCCCATAAAAAGACTTGGTCTTCCTAGGAGTACCTCTTCTGATCTTGAATTTTATGCAGATTACAAAATGGACAACTAGAATGCTGGATGCACTGCACTACTATGATATTATCTAGTGAGGCCCAAATAAGATTTTCTAGGTCGCCCAAGGCCAGTTCAAAGTAGAATAAACTAACAATAGCCAACATAGGGAAGAGGTTCCTAAAGCTTAATACAGCCATATAGGTTTGATAACTATGCATAAAATGGAACATTATAAACACAAATAACAAGCTAATGGGAAAGATGAATATGAATGATATTAGAGGGAGATAAAAAATTATTCTTTTACAGATTGCACATCTTTCAAAATGAAGATTGGTTCTTTGTGAGCAATAGAATAGAAAAACAGAATACAAGCTGCGTGTGGCTGAAAAAGTTTTGCATGTAAAGAATTAAAGAAATAATCAAAGAACTTTTGCCTTGCACCCAGTCCCTATATCTTGTGATCTCGTTAGGTATAAGTATATGGTTATATGTTTCTTGATCAAGCTAATTTCCCTGTTTCCAGTAGAGTAGAGATCACTGTCATTATCTTTTTTTGACTTTACTACATAGCACACAAAACATGCAAACATACAAACCGTGAAAATCTGTGGACCCAAATAAATAATGCAAGGGAATGGAGCCCTGTCATATTGTTGGTTTAATATATTCTTATTATCTAAATAAACTAAATCACTACAGACTGACAGAAAAAAGAGAGGTTATAAGGGCATGGTCAGATCAAACTGCTTAAAATTAGGGGGCTTCTGAATTTTCTCAGTTTCCACTGCTGAGAGATTTTAGAAGCCTAGTAGTAAGTTGAGTTATATTACAACTTAATTCATTTTCCCATAATGTTGGCTATCAGTAGACTTCAAATAATTGGCAGATGCTTAAGTTTAAGAAATCAAACTTCAACAAACAAAATCAGGTTTCTTGTTACTTTTACCTCTGTCGGCCTAGTCAAGAGTTAACACCAAAATAGCTTCTTTTAAATGCCGCATGTCATTTCCACTCAAGGCTAGCTTGGGGTCTGACATTTTCTACCGTAGAATTTCTGAGGAAGGATTTGATTTTATCCTCTAGGGCATTTTTCTTGAAGCCTGTTAAGCAGCCTAATGTCAACATTGCCAACATTAAAGTCGCAATTTGAGGAACCAATAAACTCAATGTTAACTTCCAGAGCTATGATCTTAATATTTTGGTCCGAGAGTATAATAATTGAAGCCATATTAAAAAGGTTGCAGTTTACAGACCTCTTAAAGTATGAACCACTCCCTAACAAGAGACTATACAGTACCAAAAAACATAAAACTTCAAGAAATCATTAGCTGCAAAGCAGAGGCAGGTTTCAATTGGACATTGAATCTGACCGTTCATGTTGATTCAAAATTTCAACCAAGAAAGCTGTTAACTTCCTCTATAGTAAGTTTATTTGTAAAAAAAAAAAGAAAAAACTTTCATTTCAAATTTCAATAGATGTCAAAATAAAAGGTAGAAAAAGAGAACCTTGCCATCATATTCTTCATCCTTATGATTAACATCATGTGAACCTGAAGCCATCACTCGTACAGGACTCGCTCCAATAATTAGATTCATAAGGTCGAAGAAGTGGCAACACTTCTCTACCAAGGTGCCTCCTGTATTGATATTGAACCTGTTCCAATTGTGAACCTATACAAAATGGAAACAATGCAACTATTTAAATGTTCAATATATTGGAACAACACACCAAACAATATTTCTTTGTAAACATGTTCCATTTCGTGCAATTACTCTTCAGTTCGATCATAATGCTTATTTATTTGCATGCTATAATAATTATAAATTCTCTTGAATCACCAGCCTTATATAAGCTAGATTTTGGAGTTTGAACTTGACACTTGTTGTTACCTTGACAAGGAAAGGAAACCGATGCTCTCTGATTGCAACCATCCAAACTCGCCCAAGCACCCCACTCTGAACTTCTGTGATCAATTTAGCTACGGGTGGCATGTACCTATATTCCAATCCAACTTGTACTAATATATCCAGCCTTTTCATGGCTGCTGCTATGACCTGTGTTGGTATAGCATTGGGAGAAAAAATTACCAATGCGGCCATTTGACAAAATCCCTCAAAAAAAATTAAATCATAGCATTTGATCAAACTTCAAAGGAATTTTGTGTGCATGCACGTGTTAATGTGCATATGTGTGTGTGTGGGTGCTCATGTGGATGTGTGTATCTATGTATGCGTGTATGCTTGTGTGTGTGCATGCTTGAGAGTGACTGTGTTGATGTGCATGTGTGCGTTTGCACGCATGGGCATGTGCAAGTGTGTGTGGGTATGCATGTGTGCACTTGCACGTGTGTGTGTGTGTTATTTTGCTTGTGCATATGTGTGTGCGCATGACTGCCAACATATATATATGTTGGCAGTCATGCGCACACACATATGCACAAGCAAAATAACACACACACACACGTGCAAGTGCACACATGCATACCCACACACACTTGCACATGTGCGTATATATGTATATACCCACTATATACCACATGCAAATACAAATACCCATGCACACAACCCTTTGCATCCTCTTTAATAATTTATTAAATATAAATTTATATATATCTTAATCTCTATATATGTAGCAAATCAAGTTATCAATGGGATGAGCTCAAGTGGTAAATCAATGGAGATTTTATAGTAAATCATGTATTCAATTCCCTAAAAGACATGCTCTAGTGTAAAATTGAGTAATATATAACACCCAATTTTGTGGCGAAGCATACCTTAACATATGAGAAATGCAAATCAAGTTGATTGGGAAGGAGGGATGAGAGATGGGGTCATGTTTAGTGTTCCCACTCTGTGCAGCAATGAAAGAATCGTCCTAAGGCCTCCTCGCTCTACAAGGGAGGGTCTATGAGTAGCCCAATGAAAAAACCCTTCATAAATTTTGCATGTTCTTTAAATCTTTCCCTAAAATTGAATGACAGTCCAAGAAGTCCACCAATGTAAATCCTGTCAACAGGTACCATCCTAGGACAGAGACAAGTGCTAGGATACAATCAATCCATACCATGTGCCAAATGACATATTTTTACTCCATTAAACGTGCCTTCGTTTCAAATTTATGGGCCTCTAGCTCTCATCCAAGATTCTCCAACTTTGATCACCAAGGTTTGGCATCTTAATGTGGAAGATGAAAATAATGTGCATCAAAAGTTTTTTCATTGTAAGATTTACCAGTATGAAGATAGGTAGCAGATTTTTTATGGAGCCTACATAGACATCTTTGGTGTATTGGATTTGCTCTGGACCAAGGGAATCTTCCTATGGCTCCCGTCTATATCAACACTTATAATCTTCCCTTAAGTAACTTAAAATTGTTTTGAAAATGGGGAAGGTGTTAGAAATGGGACCCCCCAGAATCTATGGAAATAGGAAAAAATGAATTTAAAATTTTGAGACCACAAGTCAACCAAATATACCATGCAAAATGTTGGAAATAAAAGAGGATAAAACATGATTGAATCCAAATATACCATACAAAATGAATGTAAAAGTTAAAAATTTAAAATCAGATACAGTTCAAAAAAAATTATTGTTGATAACATTTTCCACTCATACAATATAGATAGATTAGACTACTATGTAGTTGTGTTTCTGGCACATATCCCTTCAGCACAACACTTTTTTCTTAACTTTACTACTCCATCGGTCTTTGATGTCTCAAGTGCTAATGCAATATAGAGTCAAGTGTTTATCTTGTATTTGGTTTGTATAATTATTCTAAGCACCAAAATTAGGATTTCCCATTGTTCAGTTTCAAGTGAGTGGTCTTCAAGTGTGCATGTTGATTCCACGTTGCATTGTTTTGCACAGATTCCATGCTCTCTGAGACAATGAGATCCCATCTTTTTGGCTCATATGCATGTTCCCATAAAATAAGGCAAGGAAATGGAAAAAAAAAATACCATGCTTAACTTTCACCATTATTGTAGAAACATAAAAACTTTTCTACTGGTCATATTAATATCATATGATATGTTTAGCTTAGATTGAGAAACATAGCAACATTAATGGGATAGCTATTATCAGTTAATATACACATTATCAGTTCAAAGGGAAAATTTACCCAAGCTACATATTTAGAACATTGACGGGTCAGTTTAATCCACGCCATTAAATTTTCATTGCAGGATGAAGAGTTTAAACCAGCTGTACAGGAAACACTCTTGCAGAAATAGTGTACTAACTCGCTGGAAAATAAATTGCAGGAAATTGGAAGTCTATTTTAGGAAAGCATAAAAATGCTAACGGATAAGTTATTCTTCTCTTTGTTCCACAAGGGGATCCTCCCCCTCAGAAATCCATTCGCGTTTCGACCAAGGAGAGGGAGAACCTCCCCTCACATTGTTCCTTTTCACGAAACTTCTGCATCTAGTTTTATTGCTTCCATATGGGAATATACAAGATGTGTAAGAAATGGCCACATTGCATGTGTTATCCTCCAATAATTTTCTTATAACTTGGCACCAACAACCAACTCTTGAACTGCTTATACCTGCTTACACTAAAACCTTTAATAATTATAATTTTTATTTATTATGTGGCCTTTATTAAACAACTCTTAGTGGGGCCTCTAACAACTACTCAAAAATCTCCATAAATTTCGATGTCCAATTTACTACATAGACCATGACTCTTTTCATATATCAAATGCGTAGGTATAGGCGTATCCCCTTTAATGCACAATTCCCTATTGATTTTTCCTCTATGTTATCATATATGAGCACAATTGCAAGCAGGAAGAGTAAAAAGGAATTAGCTGCAACTGCACATGTTGTACATTCTATTGCACTAGGTATTTATAGAGTACAATGATATGAAAAGAAGCTTCTAGATAAAATAAAACTTCTAAGAGAAGAAAGAGAGAAGTGTTGACATTTTTGCTCCCACAGGGCAAAATTGTCACCCCTACACTTCGGAACTTTGCTATGGTGCCAAGTTTGTCTTGTGAATCAGTTTTGGGGTCCTTAAATGAGCATTTACAGCCACCCAAGTGGCCATTTACAGCCAGGTGAAGTTTAGTCATGTAGAGGTTTCCAAAGAGCTTGCTTGATTACAGCCAAACGTGCAAATACAGCCAAGATATTCAAGCTGTAAGTTCATTTGTTTTGTCTTCCCAAGGAATTTTTTGGGTATAAGAGGTGGACTATTTCTTCGGACATTTTGTCCGAGAGAAAGAGCTCTCAAAGGATTGACAAAAAGTCCGAAAGAATGACTAGGTGGTAGTCGTTCAAGGTTTTTTTCTTCGGGTTTTTGTGCTCGAAAGAAAAGAGGAAGAGCACAATTGAGAAGGCAAGTAAAAAGTCTGAAGGAATAAGGACGGTTACAAAAAACCCAGGTGCCCTACAAAAAGCCCGAGTGCCCTTCAATTTTTTTGATAAGCCACTTTTGAAGGCAACTTGCCCTTGCGGAGGGCACTTGGTTGGTGGCAGGGCCCTTCAAAAGTTCCGAAGGGCACAAAGGAGAGACAGAAGCCCTTGCGGAGGGCAGAGACATAAACAGTGGACCCTTCAAAAGTTCCCAAAGGGCATGAAAGATAGCCAAAGGAGACGAACTCCTTAGGACAAAAAGTCCGAAGAAATTCGGGGGAAAGAAAAAAAAGAACTCGGGGAAAATAGACAAGACAAAGGCAAGACATAAGAGCCTAAAAGGAATTAATTAGGGGAAATTAACAAGGAAACGAATTCCTTCGGACAAAAAGTCCGAATGAATAAGTAAAGTCGACAAAACCCACAGGAAATGAACATGAATGGTTCAAGGAAAAGCTCCGAAAGAAAGGAACAGAGAGAATTCCTTCGGACTTTTTGTTTGAAGGAAATGGACAGAAAGTAAAGCCCGAAACAATTACAAAGGACCAAACAAAAGAAGGAAACAATTCCTTCGGACAATTTGTCCAAAGGAAATGAAAGAGAGACAATTCCCGCGGACAATTTGTCCGCAAAAAAAAAATGACAAAAACAAAATCCCGAAGGAAATGAACGGCAAATAAGCCTGTGGAAATAAACAGGGACAAAAAAGAAAAGCCAAAAGAAATTCCACAGAACTGGCCGAAGGAATACATGCACGAGAGCGAGAGACCGATGGTTGTCCAAGGAGTTGATGTAAGATTTCATGCATGCTTCTCAATCTTCAAGAGATTTTCATACAAAAGGGAGTAAGTTGGAGTTGACTAAACCTCGTACTTAGGTTGACTAGTTGATAAACCATGCTCTTCTCCTTAGTTTTCATGCAATCTGAGTCTTTCAGGCACTTCCAGGGCAGCTTCAAGTGGAGTTCTCAGTCCAAGATGTGGCGTGGCTTTCCATGCAAGAGTTTGACTTGTCAAACTTGGGTCCACCTCATCCCTTCTACGCCAACATAGAATTTCATGCATGCACTTTTGTTTAGCTTGTTGAAATATTTCAACGTTCTAGCAGTTTAAGTAGAGTTCTAAATTCAGTTTTGGCGTTGCATCATATAAGACCCATGCACGTTGATCAATTTTGAAGAATTTAATCTTTATTCTAAATAAGGATTATGAAATGGGCGCTCCATCATTTTCAACGTCAAAGAGCTTTTCATGCAAGGCATAAGATAAAAATAGATTTTATTTGAACGCTGAAATAACACAAGTTGGACTGAGTTGACCTCTTCTTCTATTTTCAGCACCAATCTCTTGGCTGTTGTATACTTTTCTATATAAGTTGGCTTTTCAACCTTGAATTGTATCCCTCTCTTCGTAAGACTAGACTCTACCATTGGTGAGTTGTGTAACCTCTTCAATCAATAAAATGATTGTACTTTCAGATTTCAAGTGCTGGCATAGTGTACATTCATTCAACAATTTGCATACGTGGTAGATTTCTCCCTTCCCAAATTCTGATTTGTACCTAGTTGCTAGCTCATCATATTATGCAGGTCATGTTCAGTGTTCTATATGTCTTTTGTTGACGCTGTAAGTGGATGTTAGGTGGCTGCAAAGTGTCTTGTATCAGACCTCTCTCCATTGTTTTCTCTCATGTTTTGGTCATTGGATCGAACCTTCTCATGAAATATTTATGCATAGTGATCAATTGAAATCAAAGGTCTTCTTTTTCCCTTGTTTGATTCAGTGTTCAAGGTTCCAAGTAGAGTGGATCAACATTTTGGTGCATCATCGCCATTAGGTAGGATTTCCCTTTCAAGTTTCTTTCTCCCTTTTCCATGGTAGATTCGCAGCACAGAGTAGAGATCCATTGATACATCTTACGGGAACCAGCCTTCTCTGGAGGTTCTTCTCACCATTGAGGCACCCACCCTCGTGAGAAGATCCCATTGTTTTAACCGGAGAGAGGACTGGCCATTTTAGCACGTCTTCGATTCAAGGTGCAACTCCAGGTTGACAATAGGAAGCTTCTAGAGAAATGGAAGCTTCAAGAGAAGTAATGTGTAATAGATTTTCTAGAGGAAGATAGATATTTAGAGATACGTGCAAATAACAAGAATATGCAATAAAAATACAATATATCCCTTGCGACTATGTCTTCTTAATTTCCTCCTTGCTTAGAGGAAATTGTCCCCAATTATTGTTGTAGATGTGGAAAGTGTTGCTCAAATGATGATTGGGGTTTCCACTTATCTTGAGTTGGCAAGGATCCTTTGCAGCCAACTGAGTGGTAGTGGAATGGTGCCGAGTAGTGTGTGCATAGACATCAAGAAGAGTAACTTCATCCAAAGGAGGGTGAAAATCTAGAATGGTATCCCTTTAGATGAGATATAACATCCTCTTCGTGGCTCATAAAGCTTAAGTTATCACATTCATAACATCATGTATGCCAAGTTGAGAGGGAAGATCCAACTTGGATGCATTTTCTACAATCGACTGCAAAATAGTATAAGCCCCATACCGAATAGGTTTGCGCTTATGATGCTGCTGAGATTTAAATCTTTGTTTATCCAAATAGAGCCAAATTTGATCACCAATCTGAAAATGTGGAGGAACTTGATATCGATCATGAAGATCTTTATATTTGGTTTGAGTCTTCAATAATGTATCATGAACCTATGCATGGACTTTGGCCAAATGTTAGACAAAATAAGAGGCCTTAGATTTCTTCTTTTCCGATTAGAAGTTGTGGGTAGAGCTAAAAAAATCTCATAAGGAGCAAGGGAATGACACCCATAGCAAACCTCAAATCAAGAATGCCTTTTAGAGACATGGATAACTCTATTGTAATTACTGCTGCAACACATGAAGATTAGTGTTCCATTGCTTATTTTGTTTATAATAGATGTAGAGAGCATGAACTGCAGAGTGAATCTCTACCTTGGTTTGACCATCAATTTGTGGATGAAATGGTGTAGAGAATCTCAATTGACAACCCAAAAGTTTCCACAAGGTTTTTTCAGAAGTGACTAAGACATATTGAGTCTCAATAAAAAATAAGAGTGAGTTGTAAGCCAAAGTGACACCATACATGCTAGAAAAACAACTCAGCAGGTTTGGAAGATTCTGTAGTTTTTTTGCATTGAAAAAATACAGCCATTTTAGAAAACCCACAGAGGACAACAAAGATGCAATTATGCATCCTAAGAATAGTGGGAAATCCACTAATAAATCCATAGATATGGATTTCCAAGACCTGGAGCAAATAGGAAATGGCTGCTACAAACACTATTAGAACGTTTGGAATGGAAATAAAATTTACAACATGCTTCCTCAGAGAAGGCCAGTAAAATACCTATGTAAATGAAAATAAGGCTTTTGGATAAACTGTGTGCGAGATTTACAATTGATGTGTTGTGGATCATAATCCATGATTCATCATCAGGAACATCATGATCCAAAAGCCCTATTTTCATTTCATGGACTGTGGAAACACAAAATCTCTTACCGATGTAAATGTTGCAAGGTCTTCAATGTGCCAAAATGACCACCGTATGATGAGGAATGTGCCTCTTTTTTGAGTGTGTGGTATGTCGAACCAGTTGGCATCTAATGTGTTTTAATTTGTACAAAAACCCATCTCTTGATGTTTAAAAAAGAAAGGAGTTTGATTTACCACTGTAGGTTGCTATAAATCTATAAGAATCACCCAAAGCATGAATCTGAACAATAATGCAACTTCCAATCCATAAGCAAAACCTCGGAAGGAGGTCTATACTCAACATATCACTGACTTTATTAATGGTCCACTTCGTGTACATAATAACTAGATGAAATTGTTAAATGTAAGAAGAAAGACAGAAGGAAAGAAATGGTTTTAATTATGTCCATGAGACCAAATGGTCTATGTGATTACGTCGATTGCTCCAACCATTTAATGCATTTAAGATGTATTTGTTCTTAAAATGTAAATTGTGAATTTAAAAACATGAGGGGCTAATGATCAATATGAAGAATATTTTCCTTACCGAGGGTATAGTGCCTCCATTACTTGAGTGCTTGGACCAATGCATAGAATTCCTTATCATAACTGTTGTAGTTCTGCTTTGCTGCAGAAAGTGTTTTAAAATTATATGTAATCAGGTGGCCTTCCTGCTAAAGAACACTTCCTATGGCATAATATCAAGCATCAGTCTCAATCTCAAAGGGCTTATGAAAATTGGGAAGAGGAAGTACTAGGTCTGAGAAAAGGGCACTCTTGAGCTGCTCAAATAATATAGTTGCTGCAGCACTGCATCAGAATTACTTTTGATTGGATACTTGCTATAGTGGTCGGGCAATATGAGAGTACTGTCAAATGAATTTTTAGTAGAAATTCATAGAACTATGGGATTTTTTCAGATCCGTAGTATTGGATAGAATTGGCCGATTCTTAAAGATTTTTAACTTTTTTGGTAACATCAGGGACACCATTTTGGTCAATAACAAGACCCAAATACTAAATGGAAATTTTCCCAACAAAAGACTTACTCATTTTTGCCTGCAATTTATGTTGCCTCAGAAGATCAAAAGCAACGGTCCTTCCAACTACTACTATAGACCAAGATATCAACGAAATACACAACTGTAAATTTTCCCAAATATGCTCATGTCATTAATGATTCCTAAGAATGTGGTTGGAGCATTTGTGAGAACAAAAGGCATGGCTATCTACTCGTAAAGACCATATTTAGATTTGAAATTTGTTTTCCAAGCATCTAAAGATTCCATGCATACTTGATGATATCAAAAAGTGAGATCAATTTTGCTGAAATACTTGGAATCCTTTAATTGGTCTATTAGATCATCAATCATTGGCAACACAACCATTTTTCACGGTTTTATCTTGTTAAATGCTCTGAAATATGTAACAAAATATAAACGCTCTGAAATATGTAACAAAACTCCATTCATTTGGTTCTTTCTTAGGCACAATGAGAGTTGGAGATCCACAAGGTGATGTGTTGGGATGAATTTTACCATCTTCAAGAAGTTTCCGGAACTGCTTGATCTCTATACACTCAATAGGTGTGGTACCATATTCAAGAAAATCAGGAAGTGGAGAACCTAGAACTGGATTAATGTTGCGCTGGATGGCTCTAAGACTAGGCAACCCATGAGGTTCTTCAAAAACATCTGAATATGTGTCAATAATGGCTTAAATACTTGAAGGAGGCAATTTCCCTATGTTTGGCTTATAAAAGGAATGGCTATCTTTGGGCTTAAGCTATGTTTTTTCAGCTTCTTTTTGGTTTTAGTGTATGGTTTCTTATACTTTATTCAATATCCAACAAGATGGACCTCTCTTCCCTTATATTTTAATTCTTTCTATGGAGCCTTTGGGTCACTCTATCTGTATAGCTAAGGTGAATTGTCAAATATGGGGAGTAAAAACCTCCCATAGATGCTCAATAGTTTCTCATCATCAATTCATGGATGATACACTCTTTTAAGTAAAATCCCTTGTGCAAGAGACTAGAAACATCAAACACTTAGCCGACTACATCTTAGCCGTAGCTTTTGGAATTAATGACCACAAATCCCAAGTTTTCTTCTTTGATTATAACATTCACATTCAACAAAAAACTCAATTATATCCTCCAATTATAGCATTTCTCATTGTTTTTCAAATACATAAGCATCTTGTTGGTTAATAGATTGTATTGATATTCAGATTGGTACAAGATTTGGACAAGACTGTGTAAGTGCTAGACCCTTAGATGGGTAGCTTGGCAAGGTGGGTTACTTTTTTGAAGGCAACTTCAAGGAATGCTAATCTATTTCTTCATATCCATATCAACCCCAAAGTGTTCTAGAGGATCTGGATGAAAATATTCGCCATTTTCTCTATGTTTCAGTGCGTGATCTGTTGCAACAGACAATTCCTTAGTGCACCATCCAAACTGAATTTGCTGCCCAACCACTATGCCTTGAAACTATCTTCATGCTTACTTCCTACATCCACAACCTCAGGTCCTTGGGGGACTCAACTTCTTGTCGTGAGAGATATTTATACTTAGCACTTTGCTCCTTAGAGAGGATTGTTTCACTAGTTCCCACTAGACGCCGACATTGTTGGTACTTTGAGACTAGGTTGCTTCTTCTTTCTATTGGCATCTCTATGGATTGGCTACCCCTTTCATGTATTCCATGGACTCCCCCTTGGGCTCCTTTCCACAAAGGATGTCATCAACAAAGTTGCCAGAGAGGACATCTACAAACAATATATCCAAGCCACTTGGGTCTCCCCTCTTGAGCCGCTTAGCCCCAAGCTTGCTTTCTATGCCGAGCATTTATTGCAAATAGTGGATGGTATTAATTGTCACCCTCACTATCTCCAGCACCATTGGTCCCACGGCTTAAGGTTTCCCCTTGGCCAAATGAGAATGTGTTCTCACCAACTACGGGTTAAAATAGATCACCACATTTCTTGTTCAGATCAGATCTACCATCTTTGCTCCCTCTAGGAGATGGAGACCGAGGAACACTTCATTTTTTAGATGCCCCATTTACTATGAGATCCAGGGAAGATATTGTGTTGATATAAATTAAGTTTAATAATTTTGCATGTAAGGAACCATCGAGATAATCCACAACTCCTAAACTATCCTAATCTATAACATCTTAGATTTGGGCAAGGGAAGTAATTCAAATGCATACACACAATGAAATATAGCCAATCATACCTTAAATTCGATCAAATTCACCTTCTTTGACAAGTAGTAGATGAGCCCAAATGACAATAGATGAGTTTGATAGATGCTTGATTGTTGGATTGCCTTGATAATAGCTCAAGATGTTGCAAAAATGGTGGTTGAAGGATGCTTGATAGATGAACAAGGTGGCAGAAATGCCTTACAAATTCATAAGTTGAATTTTGCATGGGATTGATGGTGATTATATAGAAGGTGGTGGAAAGGATCAATGGCCAAAAATTTAGCCATGATGGAAGAAGATCCAAGGGTGTAGGAATTTTCTAGGTATTTAAAATTTCTAGAGAATTCTAGAGAATGATTAGTGAGGGGCTTTAGGCAGCTTAGAGAATTCTAGAGCTCATTAGAAGCAATTAATGAAGATTAGATGGTGATTAATGCTTAGTGGGGGTAGTTGGAGGTAGGTGAGTAGGAATTTTAAATTCCTAGTTAATGTGAGGATTAAATTAGTGATAAGAGATTGATAATATGATGATTAATTGGTGCAAATGTTTGATTGGATGAGGGATAAAGTTAGTGTGATGAATAAATATCTAAAAGAGGGCGATGCTAGGATGATTTAGCATGATGAATAATGATAATTAGGATTAAGATGTAAAACTGGTAAATGGACAGAATTAGCACATGATGAAGAACTAAATAGCAATGAATGGCGAAGCAGTAGATTATAAGTGTATACAAACATCATTGCCTCTACAGGGACTCAATTGACACTCTATCTACTTTCTTTCGATATCCAGACCAACGGTGCTTGGTTCTCTATCTTCGCGAGGCCATCATTCTCCAACGCAGATCCCTATGGGAGTCTAGAGGCTCTAAAGCCCCCATGTTGATCGCCTCTTTCTTCCAACCCATCTAGGCGATTGGTAACACTAAGCGCCCTTTGGACACCGATACATCACATATAAGAGTCGATAGATCAGTTAGGTGGCACTTCTCTCAACATATCATTACTACTTAGATTACTCACATCCCCAAATATGCTCTCTTGACATCATGGCTTTGCTTTTTCCTGCCAGCGTGGCTCTTCTTCTTCTCGTCAGCATGGCTTTGCCCCTTTCCGATGACATGGATCTACTACTTACCGACCACCCCCCAAACCATAGGGGCAAACTTCTTTATTTTGTATTACGGGAAGTACATCAGCCTTAGATGTTAGGGGAGATTCTAGAGGAAGTGCTTTGCTCCCCCCAGGATCTCCCAACTAAGTCCCTACGACATTACCCCACCGAACACAATCAGAGCTTTTCATAATGATTGATGTTGGGTCACACAGCCCCTCTATTTCAGGCACGACCAAAGGTTTTCGATGAGGTCTTCTTTTCTTCATCAACACATGCATATGGGGGCTCTTGTTTGCCCCCCTTTGCTATTTGTATTGGTTCCATTACCACCTTTGCTAGTGGCACACTGCTTTACTTTTTCCTTTGTACTTTAGCTTTTTGGATTCTCTTTCCTTGAACTTTCTATTGTTAACGGTTGTATCCTTCTAGACTCTTACGTTACAGCGCATGATCTGTTGCAAGTAGACAATTCCTTAGTACATTGACCAAGTTGAATTTGCCTCCCAGCAACTATGCCTGGACACTATCTTTAGGCTTACCTTTTACATCCATAAACTCAGGTCCTTTGGGGGATTTAGCTTCTGGTCGTGAGAGATATCCACACTTAGCACCATAGTTACCAAATCCGCCTAGATTTGCCCTAAATCCAGTCGGATCTGAATTTTTTTGCCTGCCCGGATAAGTTCATCCCAGTCGGCCTTGTTTTTTTTCGATTTTTTTTTTTTTAATTTTTTTAAGGTTTTCTGTGGGAAAAATGCCCAACAACCATATATATTGTATAATATTAACATTTAATATTACTTTATTAATGTTTTACATTGTATTTGTCAGTTTTGAATTTTTATAAAACTATCATCACATACATATATGTATATACTCCAGATCAGATTTTTTCGAACTTTTTCAAGGATTCTGGATTTTCAGATTTTTTTGCCCTCTTGAACGGATCCGGATTTCTGAACTTGGTAACTATGCTTAGCACTTTGCTCCTTAGATAGGATTGCTTCATTGGTCCCCACCAGACATCGGCACTGTTAGTACTTTGAGACTAGGTTGCTCCTTTCTATTGGCATCTCTATGGATTACAATACATCCCGGCCACCTAGATCTCCTACCTTGAGCTGCTTAGCCCCAATCTTGCTTTCTACACCGAGCATTTCTTACAAGTAGCGGTTGGTATTATTTGTCGCCCTCACTATCTCCAGTGCCATTGGTACCACGACTTGATGTTTCCCCTTGTCTGGATGAGAATGTGTTCTCACCAACTAAGGGTCGAAACAAATCACTACATTTTCCATCAGGATCGAATATGCCGTCTTTGCTCCCTCCAAAAGGTGGAGATTGAGGAACACTTCATTTTCAAATGCCCTATTTACTAAGAGATTTGGGGAAGATATCACTGCCTCTACATGGACTCGGCCAAATATCTACTTTCTTTAGATATCTAGGCCAACGGTGCTTGGGTTTTTATCTTCACGAGGCCATCACTCTCTGGCATAGATCCCCTACAGGAGGAGCCTAGAGGTTCTAGGGCCCCATGTTGATCATCTCTTTCTTCCAACCCATCTAAGTGATTGGCAATTCTAAGCGCCCTTTGGACACCAGTACATCACACATTAGAGTTGATAGATCAATTAGGCGGCACTTCTCTCACATATCATTACTACTCACATTACTCAGATCCTGTAGCCGGCTCTCCCTCAACACCGTGGCTCAGCATGTTCCCTCCGGTGTGGCTCTACCCCTTTTTGACGACATGGATCTACTACTTACCGACCGCCCTCCAGATCACAGGGGCAAACTCACATTATGAGTTTCTTTTGTAATACGGGAAGTACATCGGCCTTGGATGTTAGGGGAGATTCTAGAGGAAGTGCTTTGCTTCCCCCTAGGATCTCCCAACCGGACCCCTCAGACATAGGGTACTCCCCGACAAACACTATCATATCTTTTCACAGTGATCTATGATGGGTCAAACGGCCCCTTCACTGCAGGCACAAATAGAGGTTTTCAATAAGGTCTTCCAGTCTTCATTGGTAATGCTTTTGGGGGCTCCTTTTCACCCTCAATTGCTATTTGTTTTGGTTCCACTACCACCTTTGCTAGTGGCACACTACTTTACTTTGTCTTTTGTACTTTAGCTTCTTGGATTCTCTTTCCTTGAACTTTCTATTGTTAACGGTTGTATCCTTGAGTCCCATTGACCTAATTTTGATCATTTGTGGGAATTAATATAAATTCTTTCTTTCTTTCTAACAAGAGACTTGTGAAGCCAAGATAAATCAAAGCTATGCCACTTGTCTAGTCCTTCCCTAGATCTCCAATCTGAAACAATACGATGAAGGAAGGAAGCTCATTCAAAGTTATTGTTTCTGGAAAATTAGAGATGTAGAGGTGGCCAGTTTTCAGGAAGCTGCATGGAAACAAATCCCACCTATTAATTGAGACTCAAACCCTCATAAAATGATGGAATATTTCAGATATTGGACAACATAAGGTCAAAGACTACTGGAAGATCAAAGGCTATTACATGTGCAATAAAGGTACAAGATCAAATTTTGAAAACCTCTTGATTAATGCACAAATGATAATGAATAAGTTCAGGGGAGTAGCTGGCTACATGATATCCCAATCAGCACCAACCACTATTCTTTTTTGGCAAGGATAGTCTTGGGTAGGGCATGTGAGGGGGAAAAGTTATTCAACCAAGCCTAGATATGCTACAGCTCTTTATATGTATTCTAAAAATGCTCTTGAGAAGGTCAACTTAGGCAACAAGGCACACTCTTGTGGCCAATGATTGTGACCTTCCTCAAGGATTATCTTCTTAGATGTGGTTTCTTTGGTCCTAGTTACTACTAAATGTGTGAGAACATTTCTATAAAATATATTAGAGAGGCATATGGTTATTCAGCCATAGAAGAGTAACTCATGTTTTACCAAATCACCGGCCATGAATACCAAACCCAAACCCCAAAAACACAAGAAAATAATGAGTTGTGGCTGAACTGGAAATTTTATGAATGAGTTGCAACAAAGCCAATAACTCTTAAGAAAGTTATTGACACAGCTCCTGACAAATCTTAGATTTAGAGGCAACCAGCTAACAAGTCAGATCCATACTATGGTCAAAAGACTCCAGGAGGGCAATTTCTATATGCAGTGAAATAAGATTAACAGATGGATGCTTCACAAAAGACACAAAAGTGGTTGAAGTGACATCTGCTGTGATGCCTTTAAACTGAGATTAATTGTCTCTAATACCTTCATGTCTGCTACAATTTCCATACTAGGAAGAAGTTTTTGAATTTGAACCACTAAAGGTATGCTATTAATTTGAAATTTTCATTTTGCAGCTTGAAAGGGCATTCTTGGATAAATAAGACCAGCACTCCAATTTTTCAGCCTGCCTTAACAGCCCGGAGTCATTAAGGATGATAAATTATCCTGCCCTTCAACTGGTTAGAGTTTGGAGTGGGTATGCTTTTAGGGTGGGAAATGTGAGCTTATCTGGGAACAGAGAATTGGCTTCCATCAATTTCTTAAGCTCCATTATAGCATAACATTCATTGCCAAATCTTTGCCTCTATATTTAGATGCTGCTCATTTTCCACGTGTATCCCATGCACGACTCATTTCAACCACATGAAGCATGTCTGATGCTCAATGCATAACAGAGACAAGTCCATTTGACCAAAACAAAAGGAAAAAAAAAAATCTTTGGATTAAGATGTGGATATAAATTTTTAGTTTGCTACTCACTTCAAGGTCGACCACAATGCCTAGTGCTGAACAGTACTAAATGCTGGCAGGCATTTTGACAGCCACCCTCCACCTCTTGAAGGGACCCACAACTAATTCAGCCTCCATAACGGTCATTTTGAAACTCAAAGCTGTTTCTTATTAGTCTAATGGTGTCACTTGCATGGTATGGTTGGCAGAGCCTACTAATGCGTATCCTATCGTTCCCCAATGATGGGGCTAGCAATTTTTTTAATGCAGTAGTCAATGGTTCCCCCCTGATCCAGATTGGATCAGGAATCTAGTGGACAACACACTAATTTGTAAAAACTTAATGTGGTATAGGTGAAAGCAATTTAGATACAACAATTGTAGCAATAAAAAGTATTGCAGAACTGTAGCAAAATAAACCACAAATGAATGGAAATAAAAATATACACCTAGAGAACAAATCTCGAATAAAAGAATTTAATGCTTCATTGATATGGGAGTTATGTATGGCTATCTTTGAGAAGAGTTGTGAGATATATCTCCCATGCTCGTACAAGAGGAAAGGTGGCGATCTCTAAGAAGAGATATGGAACTACCACTCTTTGTTCTATATATTACAAATGGTAGGAATCTTTGAGAATAGATCTGAAGCTACAGTAGGAAGCAATCTCCAAGAAAAGATTTGAAGCTATAATACTCTGATTTTTCTCTGTCTTCACTCCATTGCTTTTTAATTAAAAAAATAAAAATAAAAAATCATTATATTAGATATAAAACAATTTTACAAATTCTACTATTCCAGACTTGAAGACTATTTGACCAACCCTAAGCAGTATACAAGAAATGACCAATAGAAGTACTCATTTGACAGAATCAGAATTTAAAATATTCCTTATGTCTTCTTGAGTCTTGTTGGACCACCATATAGGTGGCGGACCATAGCATAAAAGATTATGGCTATCAACTCCAATTAGCCAGCCTATCAGCTACTTTATTTCGTTCACGAGGAATATGGTTAAAATACACCTCTTGAAACTGTTCCTGCAATCTTCTTATTTTCCAAACCTCTCTTGCCATCCTCCAATTTGGACTTTGACCTTCTTCCTAATTAGATAACAATCTAACAATCACTTTAGAGTCCGATTCAATTTGAATATTTTGCCACCCATTTTTCAAAGCCTCCTGCATGTCTTTATACACAACGTTGATCTCTGCTAGGTTATTAGTTGTGGTTCCCAAATTTTCTGCGAAGAACACCACCGAACCATCAGAGGTTCTACCAATTCCTCCCATAGCTGCAGGACCTGGATTACCCCTGGAAGCTCCATTAGTATTCAGTTTCCCATACCCCATAGAAGGGGCAATCCATTGACCATCCCTCATCAATGTCTTTTTTTTTCGAAAAGCCGACATAGTAGAATTTGCGGGTTGCACAGATAGTTGTTCACAAATATGCTTCCATTCCGGGGTAAGAAGAGGAGGTAAAAAAAAATCTTATGTTTAATACTTTCAGCAACATTGATTTTAGTTTTCTCCCTAACATAAGAAGTATCTCTCTTAACATATTGAAAAATTATGCCATTTCTTTCTTTCCAGATATTCCAAAGGAGAAGTGAAATGCTAGTCCAGAGAATTGGAAGTAAATTTTGGCCTTTAGGAAGGTGTTTTAGTGTCCCCAAATGGGATGAATTTACAAATAAGGGGTTTCCCCCAAATTCTCTTAAATCTAATCCAAAAATTCATAAACCCTAGTTGCAAATAAAATTCACAAATTTCTTATTTAATTCAAGAAACCCTAGATGTCAAGAATGAGGGTTTCATAGGGTAATTTTCACCAATAAAATAATCTACAAATAAATAATTAATTTCAAATTTAAACTCCTCAAATAAATACATTTTATTTTCTTCGGATGCCACAAAATAAGTAGACAAAACCAGATTTAATCCTTGAATTTTTTGCTGCTGTTCGGAGACTAAAATACCTCCGAAAACCCTTGCAAAAGTCATTGTCCACCTCAGAAAATTAATAGAAAATTCCAGCGTTGACTTTTGGCCTTTATCTTGACAAATTGACCTCTCTAGGTCAATCGCCACCCTCTTAGAAGCTTTGGAAAAATAATAGAAAAATAGTATGGCGATTTCCAACCCTTCTTTAGCAAAATACTATTCCGAAAAAGTTTTAAAAAATTAATAATAATTTTTTAAAATTATCTATTAATTTTCCGTTTTCAATATCCCTCACAAAGGGTCCAAAATACCTCAAAGATGATTAGAAAAATATGGAATAATTGCAGATAATAATTTAAGAGTATTTTGTCCACAAAAATGTCTTCAAACCCTAGTGTCCACTCTCCTAAGTGGTTCGCTCCACTTGCAGATCTGTTAGAATAATTTTAGCAAGCAAGAAATGCGAAAAAACACAATCAAATCCTCAAAACAATTGCCAAACCCTCCCAGGTAGTTCGCTCCACCTCTAGGGCATCAAACAAGCTTTCCGTAGTAAAAAGTGGTGTCAATAGACACCTTTGTAGATTGATCAATCACCAAGTAGAGCAAATCTATTGGGTATGCATCCCAATAGCCTTCTTCACGCACGAAGAACAAGATAACAAATTCAAAATGTCCTCTTTAAAGCCTTCGTCTTCTCTTTATAACTTTTCAAAAGGGTTTGAACCCTTATTGGAAAGATAATTGTCTTTCCTTATCTTAATTTTAGCTCCATGCTAAGAATTCCCCTTCTTGAAAATATAATAATAAATCAGCCTTAATTAAAAAGTAATAAAAATTACTTTAAGACCAATTTATTTCACTTAAGCACTTTAGTGGTAAAAACCACTTTTAAAATATTTTATTAATTAATTAAATAATTGCCTTATGATAAAAATCATTATTTCGACAATTAATAAATAATTAATAAAATAACTTTCCCCAATAAGGACTCCTTTAGTTTATGGGGAGATAGGCTAAAGGTCTTCATACTTGTTTCAATTAAGAGGGGGGAAATGGGGACATTACAAGTGTCCTCTCCAATCTTTGATCAACTATTCAAAAGACTCAATATTATTCCAATGAATGTTAAACAATATAGAAAGTTTCTGCCATAAAGGTATAATCCATGGACATTGGAAGAACAAATGAGATATAGTTTCTTCATTCTCCAAACACAAGGCACATCTAAAGGGCCTGTGAAAACCACGCTTCATAAGACGATCACCAGTTAAAACTCTTCTTTGTAGAAGCAGCCAAACAAAAAAACTAACCTTTGGCCATATAGCAGGCTGCCATATATGTCTAAATACATCTTCAAGAGGATGAGGTTTACTCCTAGTCAAAAAAGTATATCCTGATGATACCGTATATATACCAGTCGCTGACTTCCCCCATCCTAACATGTCAGGATTGTTAGAAGTGGACAAAGGACATTCCTTCAGGATAGTATTAAGCATAATTTGTTCCTCTTGCCCAATGTGAATAGGCCATTCTGACACTGGAATCCAACACTTACCACTTTCCCAAGGATAAGTGGCAATTCTATCATAATGTGCAACCTTTATCCATCCTAGGTTATGTATTTCCTCCATGATATGTTGAAATTGAGGGTATTGGATAATAAGTGGGGGTTGTCCCTCCCAAGAATCAGTCCAAAAAATTGCCTTTTGCCCATTATTCACAATCCAAAATAGTTGTTTTTTAATAATTTCTTCACCCACTCTAAGGACTGCAATACTAGGTGAACCTTTAGCAAGAAGATATAATTGAATAATTCTATCAGGTGGATTCTTTTCCGCATATTTGGCTTGAATATTGGCCGCCCATAATTCATCTGGACCTACAAGCAACCTCTAGTAGAGTTTGGCAACAAGGGCCTTGGTCTGCTTTGAAGAAGCTCTGAAGCCTAGCCCACCTTCCTTCTTTGACCGACACAGATTTTCCTACTTGACTAAGGACCTCTTTCTTTTAACTTGCATACCACTCCATAAGAATTTTTGGCATATGGAATCCAACCGCTTCAATATATTTCCTTGAATATTCAAAATTGATGCAACATATATTGGCATTCCCTGAAGGACTACCTTGACCAACATCATTCTACCTCCAGATGATAGCCATTTATTCGTCCATTTCTTCATTTTGGAGTCAACTTCATTAATGAACCAATGCCACTCTTGTATTTGCTTGGATGCCAAAGGGACCCCCAAATATTGAATCGGGAGAGAAGCCCTTTGAAAATGAAAGATATTAAGAATTTGTTCTTCTTGTCTACTAGAACAGTGAAAAAAGATAATACAAGATTTAGCATGATTGATCAACTGACCTGTGGATGATGTAAAAACTTGCATTTGTTTTTCAAACTGTTGGGCTTCCAAATAGGGAGCTTGGCCAACCATCGTTGAATCATCCACAAACTGAAGATGTGTTATTGGTCGAACATTGCTAGCCAGTTGTATACCATGAATTTTCTTTTCCTAACAAGCTTTTGTAGCCAATCTGCGCATACACTCAGCCAAAATAATAAACAAAAAGGGGGATAAGGGATCTCCTTGTCTTATCCCTCTAGAAGCCCCAAAAATTTGAGATGGAGTACCATTCACCAAGACTGAAAAGGAAACTGAATTCATGTAGGTTTTGATCTAGTCTATCCACTTTGTCGAGAATCCAAATTGGGCCAAAACTCGACATAAGAAGTCCCAATCCACTCTATCATAAGCCTTAAGAGATCCAGTCTAATAAACATAGTTGGAGATTTCTGGATGTCCATAGAATGAAGAATTTCTTGTGCTAACACACTCTCATCATGTATTTGGCATCCATGAACAAAACCTCCTTGTTCAGGAGATATAATTTTTTGCAGGAGAGGTTTCAACCTTTCTGCCATGACTTTAGTAATTATTTTATATAGAACATTATACAAAGCTATAGGTCGAAAAATTGATATATCCTCCACCTCATTAGCCTTGGGAATAAGAGCTATGAAAGTTTTGTTAATTTCCTTAAGCATTGTTTTAGCAGTTCGAACCTCTTCTATCGCCTGAAGGAGTTCCATTTTAATTATACCCCAAAAAACTTGGTAGATCTCAATAGGAAAACCATTTGGGCTTGGAGTTTTACCTTTTTCATACTAAACATTGTCCCTTGTAATTCTTTTTTCCGTGGCTAGCTGAGTAAGCTTCTCATTATCCTGTTGAGAAATAAGACATGAAAAGGTATCCAACGCCTTTTTGTTGGGAAGATATATGAAGAGGTTGAGCTGTAAATAACTGCTTAAAATACTTTTGAGCCAAATTTTTCATTCCTTCCAGAGAGCATTCCTTGTTCCCATATTCTTTCGTAAGAGAGTTGATATGATTGTGGACTCATCTAGACAATAATGATTTATGAAAGAAGGCAAATTTTTTGACCCCTTCTTTCAACCACCAAATCTTGGATTTTTACTTCCACATTATTTCCTCTCTAATTTCCCATTCTTGTAACTCTGCTTTGAAAAGACGTTCTTTGTGGAAAAGATTCGTGTTGCTTCCGTGATTCCGGAAATGACAATTTAATTCTTCCAACTGTTCCAAAATTTTGTTTTTCTTATCCTTGATATTCCCAAACTCATTCCATTTCCAGTCTTTGAGCTTGAGTTTTATGTAAGCCAAACGCTTGACAAAAGTAAACATATGAGTACCATACCTTGGCTTCCCTTCTTTCCACCACTGCTGAATATACTTACCAAGCTCTTATGTCTAAGCCACATCAACTGGAACTTGAATGGAGCTCCATACGGTGCTTATTTTCCCATCTCCAACTACATTGGCCAATGAGCTGATCCAATGTTATTTAGAATCTAAGCCTCAGGAACAAATTCCTACATCCAAAATTCTTCAGACACCAAAAACCAATCCAATCTTTCAAGGATACAATCCTGTCCCTGTCTCCTATTTAGACCATGTCATCACTCCATTCCCTGTAGGCACATAAACCAAATGATGAGACTCAATGAAGGACATAATAGAGGAATTACAATCCAACTGATTATTCCTCCCTTGTTTCTCTTGAAGGTTAAGGATAGTATCAAAATCTCCAGCAATAAGAAGCGACACCTCTGAAAAAGATCTGATCATAGAGGATAGTTTCTGCCATTATTGCGTTTTGTCCACAAGATCAGTTGGAGCATAAACATTAATTAGTAAGAACTGTTGATCATCCACCTTAGAATAGGCATGCACAATCAGGGCCCCTTTAATCGCACAATAATTCATGACTGTGATAACCTTCGAATCCCATATGGCCATAACGAAGTTATGCCCCCTGAAGCCTCTTGTGAGCTAATAGAAAGGTGTTGGGCCTTGGGCCAGATTGTTCCTGCTAACATAGACAAGCTCTATAGAAACTTTGGTCTCTTGGATAAACACTAACATAGGATGGTTCTTCTGGATCATTCTTTTGATTTCCTATATTTTTGAAGGGCTACCTTTTAGGCCCCTTATATTCCAAGTTATTATTTTCATTGAGAAGGTTATTGGAAAATTTGGGACAAACCCTGAACTTTCCCTGCATTCTCAACTTCTGACCTTCATGTTGAAGGATATTATGATTCGATTTGCGGCCAGCTTTAATGATAGTATCCATCTTTAATTTTTTACTTTTTTCATGAGCCACACCTAAAGGGGAATTTGTTTGTTCTTGCATGGTGGTATTATCCCTCAGAATCAGATCTTTTTCCATCCCTTCTATTTCTCTTAATTGCTAATTCTGATTGACAAATTGGTCTTGGTACTTTGTTTTACGCTGATAGCTTTTAATAGAGACACCTGCTACTTCTTGGATCTGTGGCTCTTGAAATACAACAAGCTGGTTATGATTCTTCGTGACAAATATGACAAACTCCATTGATTTTTTTTTAATTCAAATGGCAATTCCTTTGATTCTTTATAATTCAAATGGCAATTCGTTTATAGCTATTTTTAGCAGGAAATGAAGAGTCTAAAAATAGAATATGAAGTGATTCAGCATGGAATGTGAAAAACGTTCCCCCAAGAAGTTGAGAGGTTTTGTAATGACCCAAAACTCATAAAAATACAAAATCCTAGTTTTTCAAAATTTTTGGTATTTTCTACAATTATGCTTTTTACAATTTTGGAGACCTTCGGAGTGGAATTTTGGGGAGTCAAACACTACCAAATGGAATCTTGCACCCCTCCAAAATGTTGTACATATTTTATGCTTTCCAATGCATTTTGAACGAAGTCATTTTAAGCTACGATCGAGGCGTTATGACTCCGACAAGATGGTGTACTAGTTTTTGGGTATTATGTCACAAGACAAAATGTTGTCCTGAATTGCGACTTGGATCACCCTTTATCATGGTGGAATCTGAACATAAACAAAGCTTCCCGAGGCAATTTTGTTCCTGTTGGAGTGTGCAATAACAATAGGGATAAGGTAATTCTTCCTTCTAGTTTATGAAAATCTTGGGTATATACTATATCATTGGTCAACTTGGTTGAGGCGATTGGCATAAGAAGAGGTCTTTCGCTTGCTCTTTCTAATGGTATTGACTAGTTTGATGTTGATACAGATTGCCAAAGCTTAGATTCTCTCCTCAAGGCAAATGCTAGAGCCTTCCATAGAATTAGAAACCTTCATGTTTAAAAAAAGAGATCTGCAATATTCTAAGTCAATTCATATATTCTAGCATCACGCATATTCTTAGGGAGTCCAATAAAGTCATTGATAGTTGATGCAGTTGCGGTTAGGGGTCTCAGTGAAGAGATGCCTTACACCTCGCAATTGCAATGTCCCCAAATGGGACAAATTAGGACAAAAGGGGTTTTCCCCAAAATCCTTAAATCTGAAATGAAAACCAGCAAGCCCTAAATGGAGAATTAAATTCTCTAAACCCTTATTTAATTTTGAAAACCCTAGGACTAAAAAAAAAGGGTTTTATGATGAATTTTTTGCCAATAAAATGCCTTGAAATAATCTAAAAATATGCAAATAAGTTTCAGAATTAAATTCAAATAAATAAATACCTTTTTCCGAACCTTCAACGCCACAAATAGATGAAGGAAAAATATGATTTAATATCTAATTATTGGCTGCTGTTGGGAATAAAAATAATCTTCAAACCCTTGCCAAAAATAGTTTCCAACCTCTAAAAAATATAAGAAAATTCCAGCAACATGTTTTAGCATGAAAATCACCAAAATTAGCCCTCCTAGGTCAATCGCCCCACTTCCAAGATGCCTAGAAAAATAGTAGAAAAATATAGGAAATATTCTTGCTTTTTGCAAGTGAGAAAATCTTTGAAAACTTGTTAGAAAAATGAATAATAATTCTGCAAATTATTATTTAATTTTTCTTCTTCAAAATCTTTCATAAATTACCCAAAACTCCACAATAATAATCATAAAAATATTAAATAAATTCAGATAATTATTTATTGAATATTTTGACTAATTGGAACCTTCAAACCCTAGCACCAACATTCCCAAGTGGTTCGCTCCACTTGCAAAATTAGTATAATAAATTAGCAAATCCAAAATGCAAGTATAATATCACCAAACTCTCAAGAACAAGCATTCAAACCCTCCGAAGTAGTTCGCCCCACTCCATAGGGCATAAACAAGCTTTCCTTTCGCAAGGTGGTGTTAAAAGACACCTTTTAAGATTGATTAATCACCAAAGTAGAGAACTTTTATTGGGCATGCATCCCAATAATCGTTTTCACACAGGAAGAACAAGAATATCAATTTCAACATGTCCTCCATTGTAGTCTTCACCATGTATTTATAACTTTCCAAAGAGGGTGAACCACTTTGGGAAGATAGAATACCTTTTTTTATCTTTGTTTTAGCTCCCATGTCGATATCTCCTTTTTGAATAATATATTTATTGGCCTTAATTAAATTACTTTAAAGTAAAATAAATTAATATTTAATTCACTTAAGCACTTTAGTGGTAAAAACCACTTTTAAAATATTTTATTAATTAGTTAATAATTGCCTTATGATAAAAATCACTATTTCAATAATTAATAAATAACCAATAAAATAGCTTTCCCCAAAAAGCGCTCCTTTAGTCTATGGGGAGATAGACTAAAGGTCTTCAATACCTGTTTATTCATGAGGGAAAAATGGGGACATTACATCAATCTTCAGAATTACACAACAAAATAAATTCTTTATCAGATTTCAACTACTGGAAATACAACTTGCACACACAATGACAATAACTTAGCAATCTTGGATGAGATGTGTTACATCATATCCTTAGATCTCTGCTTGCTAACTCTTGGTTTTCACAAGTTTAGCTATTCCTCAGAATGCTCACTATATTCTATCCTCAAGCTCATTGACTAGTTGGCTCAAGCATAGGGGCGTATTTATATAGGCACAAGACCCACTTACTTACAATATTGCTCTCAACAACCCTCTATAAATATTAAATATTTGTAATACATAACTCTGCACCACAAACATTAAATGTGCAATACAATCCCAAGGCATTATAGTGCATTACAACATAATGCATCATGGCATACTACATCACAAAGTGATATTAAATGAATCCTCAACAACCTTCTGCAATCCAAGGAATTAAATGCAAACTATTAAAAGCTACGATGACTCCTTATTTATAACACATCACAACATGTGCGCCTAGAGTAAGCTACGCACAAGACCAATTGCACGGAGGGCACAACCTCACAAGGCTAAGTCGCTATGATCCTCATATCTGCACTATGACGCACCAAATTTTGCATAAGATGCCGCAAGCTTCGCAATGCAAAGCTATAGACTAGAAATATTTTGCGTCGCAAGACTTCACTCCTCATTCTCTTTGCACAGGACAAAACAAAGACCTTCAAAATGAACTTGCGCAAAGCTTCACAAGTTGATCCAAATTGGAATTGAAATTGTGTGCACCATCAAATTTATGCAAAAGAACAACTCACAAATGTGCGCGTGAAAAGATGGCACAAAACAACACAAAGAACTTGCATGCTAATCAGGACTTGTGCAAACTATAAAGTTCTTATATTTTCGGCTAATTGTTTCTTGGTTGGTGTGGGATTACAAGTGAACCCGAATGCTCCTACATCAATAGTTAAGCGAAAGTTGCAACTCTCCTCAATGTTGATCAAGTCTTAATCAACAATGATGACATGTTGGAGGATAGTTAGAATAGGCAAACTATAAATTCCCTTGGTGACACTGTACAAAACAACGAGGAACAAAGACCACATAACTAATGGATAAAATATAATATAAAGTGATTCAACTTGGAATGTGAAAAGTCACATGACAAACGTTCCCCTAAGAGGTTTAGTGATTTTTTCATTACCCGAAACTCATAAAAATTGTGGGTCTCCATTTGGCATAGTTTGTCCCCCAAATTCCACACCGAAGTGCTCCAAAATCATAAAATACATAAATGTACAAAAATACTAAAATTTTCAAAGTTCTAGTTTTTTGAAAATTTTGGTATTTTTGTACATTTATGTATTTTATGATTTTGGAGCACTTCGGTGTGGAATTCGGGGGACAAACTATGCCAAATGGAGACCCACACCCCTCCAAAATGGTATTTTTGTACATTTATGTATTTTATGATTTTGGAGCACTTCGGTGTGGAATTTGGGGGACAAACTATGCCAAATGGAGACCCACACCCCTCCAAAATTTTGTACATACTCTAAGCTTTCCAACACATTTTGAATGGAGTTATTTTAAGCTATGATTGAAGAGTCATGACCTTGACAATGTGGTGGACTACTTTTTTGGTATTATGTGAAAAGATTGTCCCAAACTACCACCTGGATCAGCCTCTGTCATGGTGGAAGATAAACACAAATAAAGCTTCCCAAGGCAATCTTGTACTTTTTGGAGCATGCAGTACCAGTAGAGATAAGGTAATGCTTCCTTCTAGTTCAAGAAAGTTTTGGGCGTATAGTTGATCAACTTGGTTGAGGCAATTGACATAAGAAGAGATCTTCGGCTTGCTCTCACTAATGGTATCTACTAGATTGAGGTTGAGACAGATTCCCAAAGCTTAGCTTCTCTCCTCAAGGGAGACTGCCAAAAGCCTTCCAAAGAATTAGAAACTCTCGTGTTAAGTTAAAGTGATCCGTAGTATTCAGAATCAATTCAGATATTCTAGTGTGATGCACATTCCTAGGGAGTCCATTAAAGTCATTGGTAGTTAAGGAAAAGTTAAAATTCTCCTCAATGTTGATCATTTCTTAATTAACAATAATGACGTACTAGTGGATGGATAGAATAGGCAAACTATAGATTCCCTTGGTGACACTGTACAAAACTGCAATTGGGAACAAAGACCACATGACTTACAGAGAAAATAGAATATGAAGTGATTCAACTTGGAATGTGAAAAGCCATGTGACAAAACGTTCCCCCAAGAAGTTGAGATTTTTTTTATGATCCAAAACTCATAAAAATACAAAATTATATTTTTCAGGAATTTTGGTATTTTGTAAATTGATGTATTTTATGATTTTGGAGCTTTTTGGAGTGAAATTTGGGGTTCAAATAAGGACAAACAGAGTCCCACACCCCTCCACAATGATTAACATATTCTAATATTTCCAAAGCATTTTGAACGGAGTTGTTTCAAGCTAGGTTTGAGGAGTTATGACCCCGACAAGGTGGTGTATTAGTTTTTTGGTATTGTGTCAAAATATTGTTACAAATTGCCATGTGGATCAGCCTCTGTCATGGTGGAAGCTGAACACAAACAAAGCCTCCTGAGGCAATTCTGTTTTTGTTGGAGCATGCGGTACTACTAGGGATAATGTAATGCTTCCTTCTAGTTTAGAAAAGTTTTAGGTATATAGCTGATTGACTTGGTTGAGGCAATTGGCATATGAATAGGTCTTGCTACGCATATCAACCAGATTGATGTTTTGACAGATTCCCAAAGCTTAGCTTCTCTCCTCAAGGCAGACTGCCAGAGCCTTCTGAAGGGTTTGCCAGAGCATTCTGAAGAATTAGAAACCATCATGTTAAGTTAAAGAGATCTGCATTGTTCCAAATAAATTCATATATTCTAGAGTCATGCACATTCCTAGGGAGTCCAATGATAGCTAAGCCAAAGTTGCAACTCTCCTCAATGTTGATCAATTCTTAATCAACAATGATGATATGATGATGGATACTTAGAATGGGCAAACTATAAATTCCCTTGGTGACACTGTACAAAACCCCAATAGGAACAAAGACCAAATGGTTCATTTTAATGATACCTCCTTCTCTTATTCATGTGAATGACAATGCCATAGCTTCAGGTGGAAAGACATGGTGCATTTCTAGAGAGGGGGAGCACGCCAAGTAGTATGATAAAAAGAGCTTGGAAAAAATTCGAAATTATGAAAAGTGGGAGAAGACCCCTGCCAAAGGTGACAATGAATTTGCAGTGAATGACCTGCATTGACATGAATATGATGATCCGGGCTACACTTGGGAAAGAATAATTTTTTTTCCAAGAAGCTATTGTTGTGAATCCTGCTGCTAAGAATGTGTCTTTGGGTATGGGCAGCCATGTGAAGGACAATTTGGGTGACTGCTGTCAGGGCTGGAAGGAGTCTTTCACTGAAGTTATTTCAACCCATTTCAATAACTAAAATAATTTTGTGAAGAATGCACTGGCTGGAAGTCTCACATGCAAGGCTCTGCTCCTTCCTTTCAGCATGTTGCTGAGAATGGTAAAATCTTCAAATCTCCTGTCACTCCCAGTTATTTTAATTTTGGTGGGAACTTTACTTCTCTGCTTTCCAACTCTAAGATGGGTAGCAAATTTGAAGGGAGCCCCCGGCTCCTGCTGAAGATAACTGTAAGGATTTGGTTTTAAAGCTGACTTGCTTGTTACATAAACTGCATTATTTTGAGGAGGAAAACCGCACCCAAAATACCCTCATTAGAAATCTCCAGGACTCAAACAAGACTTCGCACTGTATTATGAATCAAACCTCTGGAGGCAAGGACTGTAAAATCCAAGATTTGGAATCACAGTAACTGGTTGTAAAGAATCATGAGGAAGAGATTGTGCAGCTCAAGGAAAAATAGGAGGAATTTGGTCTATTTTGTCAGCGGATTAAGACTATTGAGGATTGTCAGGAGGCTGATAAGGCTCATATTAATTAAAGGACTAGCAAGAGCATGGCATTGGCCACTGATCAAGTTATTTTAAATGATATAGACCAGAAAGAGGAATTGGCTGAATAGGTAGCTCGGTAGGGATGTGGGTTAGGAGGGAACCTTGGATTCCATGCTGAGCCTCTCTTTATCTTGCTGGGATGTGGGCCGGGATTTTTGCAGGTGCCTTGTTGGATTTCTGTGCGAGGAGCATTATGGAGAATGATGTGGAATACAGTATGGAGAATCTTCTCCATACTACTCTGAAGAATTTAAAGGCTATGCAGGGTGGAATGGACACAAATACTGGTAGAGGAGTGCCTAATTTCAATACTATCCTCTCGGAACTCCTTGTGAAAAGCGATGCTACTAATGAAATGGATAGACTGTATTTTTGTTTGGTACTCTATCCGGTACTAGTATACTTTGTTTTTTCAGGAATGACTCTAGAAGCAGTGGTAGGTGCAGGCATGGTAGTACTAGTAACAGTAGCCTGGAAACCGGCAGACATCTTTGTAATACTTTTCAAAAAACTTCAAATTTAATTTTCTGAGATTCCTGGTGGCCTAGAATGGGTGGGGGTCTTTAAATGCCAGATGGTATACTGTTTAAGTTGTTGACTGCCATTGCCTTCTTGAAGACCCATACATCCAGCATTAAACTTTTTCTTTGGAATTTTGTATTTGGGTTAATAAATTAATAGAGGTCAGCTTTTTGCTTTTAAAAAAACCTACCCTTTTGTGCTTAAACAATAAACTACACGCTTTTATACATATTAAAGAATTAGTTCCTGATGGTAAAATGAGGAGCAGGCCTTCAAATGCTACGCAAATAAAGAACCAGAACTTCAGTATTGACAATAGATAAAGATTCACAGGAACTTTGTTGATAGGCTATTCCTTCTTCAACAGCCAAAATCCCTTTGACAGGCTTTGAAGGCTGCAAATGTGATTACTGCATGGAAATAACTTTGGTTGCTGGTTCTTCTCTGGGTTCCAGTTTTCCAGTAGGTGGATTGAGCATTGCTCTCATGGTTTACAATTCTTTGCCTTATTAGTCACTGGCTTGAAGGTTCCGGACCTTTTCAAATATGAATTTTCAGTCTTTTTAGCATTTATTTATCGAATGTTTTGTTGCATTTGTAGGAATGGCTCTCATTTTCCTTTGGAATTAGATTCACTTCAGAGACTGAGTTTTTCACTCCTTCGAAATATGTAGACTTTTTCCATTAAATGACTATTCAAATAAAAAGAGCATGTATCTATAAAATAATTAGTAATAATGTTATTTCTAATCATATCCGGGTATATGATTCATCAAATCAAGAATCTATGAAAGTCTGCTCTGTTTGGGGTAGAGTTGGTGGGGTGGTACAAGAAAAGCAGGCTCTAGTATCCTGGATTGTAGCCACATTGGATGACAGTCTCATTTCCATAATATTCAGTTGTATCTCTTTATTGCTGAGCATTATATGCTTTGTTTTTCATTTATAGTGGGGTTACCTCTGTATTGGGAATTACAATTGGGTGGCCAATGTATTTGCATTACTAGCAACGAAGATAACAGGAAAAAGATGTAGGGAGACTTCCAAAGGTATTTGGGTTGATGGGGGCTTTAGCAGAGAAGTGTGTAATTTCTATTGCGGCCAGGACGTGGAAACATTTTGAAGGTTGCAAAGAGATAGTATAAATTTTTAATAATTCAACGACAAAAAAGTTGGATGATTGGCAGTCTCAAGAAGAAGCAGCTAGACTGTAGATTGGGGCTGAGGTTAGCAACAAGGAAATAGCCAAGACTGACATTTACCCTTGACCCTGGACACATCAGAGGCTACAAAAATATTTACAAGGTGATGACCAAGGTTAAACTTGAAACTAAGGAAGTTCCAGCTAGTTTCGGCATGATCTAATGGACAATGTACATGAAAATCACAGGAAAATTATGAATGCTGTTAAGATAAACGCCTCAAAACCTAGTATGCAGCAGAATGCAAACAAAAACCCTTCTGCTTATGACAAAGAGGCTGCACTGGAGAAGAAAGCTTCTCAGTGGGAGATCCAACTCCCTGAAGTCAATAGGATGATGAAGTGGACACTTATGTTTTTGAGGTTGAATATTGAAACAAGTCAGAAGATTCTGGCATGGTTCGGGCTAGATGCTATCAACAAAAATTAAGAAGATATGCCTTATGAAGAACTATTTGAGCGATTATACACATGGATCCGGCTGAATTTTCTGCCCAAAAAGATGTTATATCTGATTAGTCTTGCTCCTTTCTGTTATATTTTTGTTAGATAATGAGATGGGTATTTATGTATGGTGTTGTTTGGATGGTAAGGATTCTTACCTATCACAAGTTTTGTAATTTGGAGGGTTCCTATGGGGATGCTTGGAGAGACTCTGGTCCTACGTGGAGTATCATGGTGTATTCTGGTATATTTGTCATACTATTTCAACACTAAAAATAATCTTTTTCCCCAATCAATATACGATACACAAGTTCAAAGTACCCGGATGAAGCCCTGCAACTTGGTGCTGTCAGGAACCCCTACTTCTATATGTTTGTATATATAATATAAACTAATGGATCCTCATATAAGAATAGAACATTAGCCAAACAAAACTACATGGCATAATAGCAATTATAAAATGTTATCATGCAGTTCTTTGGCTCGGAATAATATGTGTTTGTGTGTGCATCTGCAGGTTTGTTTGTGTTCGAATGCACATGTTCATTGTTTGTGTTTGTACTACACACATGCAATCTTAAGGTTTTGAAAAGCAAATGTTTAAAGCAAAAAAGCAAACTGACAAAGGAATTGCAAGTCAGGAAACATAAATTAAACTTGGAGGTTTCTATTAAGTTTCTCACATGCCAGATAAAGCTGTGAAAATAGTGCCTTAATAATCAGCGCCAATTTTTCTGCGCTAGCATAGGAAGATATGAGCATAAACTAATGAGTTTGGAAGAAAAATATTTCTAACTGTATTTGGCCAGAATATGTCAAGAAAGAGATAAATTATATTAATGTCCAAAAATGACTGAAACAAGATACTTGTTTATTTAAGTTTGGGCTGAATTAATGTTATCAATCTACATCAGTGTTTGGTATTAAGACTTTACGATATTGTTGGAAAAAAAGTGGTGTAAACATGGAGAGAAACCATTATTGTCTAAACTTCAGCTTCTTATTTCAGTATAAATGAATGCTTTATCCGTCATGTTTTTGTTCCTGCAATAATAAATAAAATTCAGTTCGTCATATAAAATGCCACAAAAAAAAATCTTACCTTTTTGCAATGCTCCACCTTGGTGCAGAGAGGCTTTTCTACGAGGATGTGATGAGGCTTTGGGTGGCTTAGAATGTCCATGAGTATTTTATAATGTGTCATATTGGGTGTTGAAACCACCACTATGTCACATAACCCACTGTCCAGAAGCTCATGGTGACTTGAAAATACCTGCAAATGAATCATCCATGCCCAATAAGACGTTCTCACTCCTAAAGCAAACTTACTGTATGGACTTGATGAACAGGAGGTCACAATAATTTACCAAGTGAATTTTGATCAAAACAATGAAGAACATTCACATCTTGCTACATGAATATAATTAGATGTCTAGTTAATTAAGGCAATCAATAGTGGATCCTAATTATTGTTCCGATCACAAAATCAGAAGTGTGTATATATATGAGGAAATGATTTTCAATATCTTTTAAGACCTATAAAAAATGCAACTACATGTTTAGAAAATTGTTTGTATGATTTAGTTTTAGAACAAATTCTCCAAGCCTTATTTGATTGTTTTGGGTTAAGATTTTGTAAACTAGATTATAGTCTCCAATATTTATATAACCAAGCCTAACATCACTGCAGAGAGGGTTTGTTAGAAGAAAATGTGTTTATCTTGTATTTGGTTTAAGTTACATATTTCAGGATTCTTTGTTCCCAATTGGGAGAGTCCATCTACCCCTTCACCATGTAATTCAAGCATTGAAAATCTTAAGGATTGAGAATTTTTCAGGTGATCAATTTCAAAATTAAATTAATTGCTAATAAAGGTAGTTCCCCCCCCCCCTAGGTCCATGATTATGACATAAACATCCTTGTGAGAGCTTTAAAAACAGAGAAAAACTACCGTGAGAGGGCAGTGATTTGCAGAGGCTATATGTATAGCAGCTTGTTGGGATGGCAAATGAGGGTCAGCGATACAGACAACCGATGCTCCGTCCAATTGTGCCAAGTTTAACATGTGTTCTCTGCCCATCATCCCAACTCCAATTATTCCATATCTCTGCCCACTCTCTCTCCCCATTTTTTGTGTTTGCAGCTTCTGTTTATTCAATCAACCAGAGACGGTTTTATTTTAAACTTTGAACGGTAAGTTTATAGTGACTGGAAATGACCACGTTCATTGTTCCTGCAGGAATGAACCTGGCTTCAATTTTGTATATAGGAATATTCGCATCCAATCATTTTCAAACATTCTTTAAATGAGTAAGAATCTTTTGGATTCGATTGCCTAATAAAACACTTTTTTCTGACATTAATCACTTTCAAAAACCAAAAAGTTTAAATTTGACGGTGTCCTTCTCGTCATCTAAATTTTTTCATAAGAGTTAGTGGGTTCTACAATGGTGGTTGTGGGGTGGTGGAGGGTTATAATGTCCTCATATCTTATGTTCTCTTTGAATTTAAATTTTAATATTTCCTCATAGACAGACTGACCGTCAAATTTAGTCCCTGGCCGCCCGCCGCCTTGGTCCACGCCCTCTCCCTTATCCATTTAGTCAATTCCACATCCGGACCAATAGCCGCTCTAACCTTGTCAAAGAATCTTCCCAATATGCTGTACGCTTGTTAAAAAATATTCAGCGGACACCCGTCCAATTTTTTTTTAATTGGTGAATGGTGAACTTTGCTATGTATTTGATGCGTATTTTTGTTCTTAAAGGTTTTTTCTTAAATTTTTATATTTATTTTGGTTGTGGATGGATTTATATATATATTATGTAATGTTTGATGTTTTTTTTTGGTTTTTAAGAATTATTTATAGTTTTTATATATATATTTTTATTGTGGTGAACTTTTTATATATATTATGTATTTATAATTTTTATATTCTTTTGATTGTCTGTGAAAAATAAATATATATATATATATATATATATATATATATAATATGTAATGTTTTGATGCTTATTTTTATTTTTAAGATTTATTTATAATTTTTATTTTTTTGGGTCATAGATAAACTTTATATATATATCTTGTAATGTTTTTATATTTATTTTTTGTTTTTAAAGATTATTTATAATTTTATATATTTTTTTGGTCGTGGGTGGATATTTTATATATATTATGTAATGTTTTGATATCTATTTTTTATTCTTAATGGATATTTATAATTTTTATATTCTTTTGAGTCGTGGATGGAACTTTTATATATATTATGTAATGTTTTGATACCTATTTTTTGTTTTTAAGAATTATTTATAATTTTTATATTATTTTTTGTTGTGGATGGACCTTTTATATATATTATGTAATGTTTTGATGTCTATTTTTTTTGTTCTTAAGAATTATTTATAATTTTTATATTCTTTTTTATCGTAGATGCACCTTTTATATATATTATGTAATATTTTGATGTCTATTTTTTGTTTTTAAGGATTATTTATAATTTTTATATTCTTTTTGTCGTGAGTGGACCTATTATATATAATATGTAATGTTTTGATGCATATTTTTTATTCTTAAGAATTATTTATAATTTTATATTCTTTTGATCATGAGTGGACTTTTTATATATATTATGTAATGTTTTGATGCATATTTTTTATTCTTAAGAATTATTTATAATTTTATATTCTTTTTGATCATGGTGGATCTTTTATATATATTATGTAATGTTTTGATACCTATTTTTTGTTTGTAAAGATTATTTATAATTTTTATATTCTTTTTAATAGTGAGCAGACCTTTTATATATATTATGTAATATTTTTATATTTATTTGTAATTTTTATAATCTTTTGATCATAAATGGACCTTTTATATATATATATATATATATATATATATATATATATATATATATATATATAATGTTTTGATACATATTTTTTGTTCTTAAGAATTATTTATAATTTTATGTTCTTTTTAATCATGGGTGGACCTTTTATATATATTATGTAATGTTTTGATACCTATTTTTTGTTCGTAAAGATTATTTATAATTTTTATATTCTTTTTAATAGTGAGTGGACCTTTTATATATATTATGTAATATTTTTATATTTATTTATAATTTTTATATTCTTTTTAATAGTGAGTGGACCTTTTATATATATTATGTAATATTTTGATCCCTATTTTTAAAATTTATTTATAATTTTTATATTCTTTTTGATCATGGGTGGACCTTTTTTATATATTATGTAATGTTTTGATCCCTTTTTTTTGTTTTTAAGGATTATTTATAATTTTTACATTTTTTTTGGTCGTGTATATATTATATAATATTTTGATCCCTATTTTTTATTCTTAAAATTTATTTGTAATTTTTATATTCTTTTGGTTGTAGATGGACCTTATATATATATTATGTAATGTTTTAATGCCTATTTTTTGTTTTTAAGGATTATTTATAATTTTTTTTTTTTTTTAGTGGGTGGACCTATTATATATATTATGTAATGTTTTGATGCATATTTTTTGTTCTTAAGAATTATTTATAATTTTATATTCTTTTTTATCATGGGTGGACCTTTTATATATATTATGTAATGTTTTGATGCATATTTTTTGTTCTTAAGAATTATTTATAATTTTATATTCTTTTTGATAATGGGTGGATCTTTTATATATATTATGTAATGTTTTGATGCATATTTTTTGTTCTTAAGAATTATTTATAATTTCATATTCTTTTTTATCATGGGTGGACGTTTTATATATATTATGTAATGTTTTGATACCTTTTTTTTGTTCTTAAGGATTATTTATAATTTTTATAATCTTTTTAATAGTGAGTGGACCTTTTATATATATTATGTAATATTTTGATACCTATTTTTAAAATTTATTTATAATTTTTATATTCTTTTTGATCATGGGTGGACCTTTTATATGTATTATGTAATGTTTTGATGCCTTTTTTTTGTTTTTAAGGATTAATTATAATTTTTACATTCTTTTTGGTTGTGGGTAGACATGTTATATATATTATATAATATTTTGATCCCTATTTTTTATTCTTAAAATTTATTTGTAATTTTTATATTCTTTTGGTTGTAGATGGACCTTTTATATATATTATGTAATGTTTTAATGCCTATTTTTTATTTTTAAGGATTATTTATAATTTTTATATTCTTTTTTGTCGTGAGTGGACTTATTATATATATGATGTAATGTTTTGATGCCTATTTTTTGTTTTTAAGGATTATTTATAATTTTTATATTCTTTTTGGTCATGGGTGGACCTATTATATATATTATGTAATGTTTTGATGCCTATTTTTTGTTCTTAAGGTTTATTTATAATTTTTATATTCTTTTTGGTTGTGGGTGGACCTTTTGTTAAGGTGTGGAGCTAAAAGCTTCACCAGATGAGCGGATGCTGAAGTTGCTGGATTTACACAGTCGCTGACGACGACAAGGAGTCGACCAATAGCTGTCGACGTCGGTTATGGATCGGTCGACGTCGGTCATGTGCAGGCAAACAGGGACCGACGTCGGTCACATGTGCGTCCAGAAAGTCTATTTTTGTGGATGGAACAGATTGTTTGCATGATTAGATTAAATGTTGGTATTGAGTCCGCGTTTCTATTTTTGGCAGGACTGATTTGAACCATTGATTAAGAGGTATATCTAACAGTGGAGAATGCATGCTCATGTTTCCTAATATTACATAATAGACTTAGATCTTCATAGCTTATTGTAAGAAAGAATAGTTTAAGACATTGTATATGTGTATCAATCTAGGTTGTTGGAATTGATTGTAATTAAAAGAGAAAACTCTTGAGGGAAAGAGATCTGTACATCTGAGAGGTAGTGAGAAGAAAGTGTGATTTTCTCCATTATATTTCCTTTTGAAAGAGTTTAATACAAATTTTCAGGGTGGTTTCTTGTATCTCTTATTCTTTGTTGTTTCTGATTCTAGTTACTTATTATTCTGGTTTAATTTCGTGTTTAGTTGCTTACATAAAAGTAATCAAGTTTGTTGGTTGATCCCCAACAAGTGGTATCAGAGCTTTATGTTCTAGATTTCAACAAGTGGTATCAGAGCTCAGGTTGACTAACAGGTGTTTCAGATATGGTTAGTGTTTGTTGATTATAGGTCACTCACAGGGGTTTCTGTTTGAGTGAGAGAAGCAATGGCAGAAGAAATTAAACTGAAAATGAAAAAGTTTAATGGCAAGAATTACCAATTATAGAGAATGCAGATAGAAGATTATCTGTATCAGAAAGATCTATACTTATCGTTAGGTGGGGTTTCAAAGAAGCCCATAGACATGGAAGATGAAGAATGTGAAGTTCTTGATAGAAAGGCTCTTGGATCTATAAGATTGAGTCTGGTATCTACTGTGATATCTAATTTATCATAGGCAAAGTCAACGGTAGAGTTAATGACTTCTTTAACAAATTTATATGAAAAACTCTTAGCTTCAAATAAGGTATATCTTATGAAGCAATTATTTAATTTGCAAATGCAGGAAGGTGGATCTGTATCTAATCATCTAAATGATTTTTATGGAATTGTAAATCAATTAAATTCAGTCAAAATAGTTTTTGATGATGAAATTAAATCTCTATTAATCTTATACTCTTTACTTGAAAGTTGGTATAGCTTGGTAATGGCAGTTAGTAATACTGCATCTGCTTCAAATATTTTAAAAGTAGATGATGTTGTTAGTGTAATCTTGAATGAAAAAATTCGTAAGAAAAGCACAGAGGAAACATCAGAGAATGCTTTAAGTTTTGAAAGCAGGGGAATGCAAAGAGAGAAGAGCAAGCAAGGGAGATCAAAGTTTAAGTCAAAGATGAACAATAAATCCAAATCCAAAAATGAAAAAAGAAAGATAACCTGCTGGAATTGTGGAAAGAGAAGACATGCAAAGAAAGATTGTTGGTTGAAGGTTAATGAAGAGAATCAGTATGAAGGTAATAAAGAAGCAAAAGTTACAGGGATTGTTGCACAAGATGCTCTTTCACTTTCTTTGCATAATAAAATAGAATCTTGAGTTTTAGATTCTGGGGCCTCTTTCCATGCTCCCCAAATAGAGAATTTTTCAATGATTATGTCCAGGGAGATTTTGAAAAAGTTTATTTAGGGGATGATGAGCCTTGTAAAATTGTTGGCAAAGGAAAAGTGCAGCTGAAATTGTAGAATGACAACACATGGGTGTTGAAGGATGTCATGCATGTCCCAGCCCTGAAGCGGAATCTGATTTCTATAAGAAAATTGGGTGATGAGGGTTGCACAATAACTCTCACCGCTGAATCTTGAAAAGTTACCAAGGGAGCACTTGTATTAGTCAGAGGTAAGAGAGTAGGTACTCTCTATTTATGTAATTATATTACTAATTATTTTCTTTCTGTATTATCTACTTCAGATATGGATGCAAAGTTGTGGCACTGTAGGCTCGGCCACATGAGTGAGAAGGGAATGAAAATTCTTAAGTCAAAAGATAAGCTTTCAGATTTGAAAAATATAGATCTAGATTTCTTTGAGCACTGTATTTTTGAAAAACAGAAGAGAGTTTTCTCAAGACTGGGTCAACAAAGAAGAAGCACAAGTTGGAGCTTGTTCACACAGACGTGTGGGGACCAACTCAGGTTGCTTCTATTGGAGAATCACAGTATTATGTTTCTTTCATTGATGATGCTACAAGAAATGTATGGGTTTATTGCATAAGAAAGAAATCTGATGTTTTTGACACTTTTAAGATTTAGAAAGCTTTGGTTGAGAATGAAATATGAATGAGATTGAAGTGCCTTAGATCTGACAATGGTGGTGAGTTCTGCAGCTATAAGTTCAACTGGTATTATTATATAAATGGAATACGTAGGCAAATGACGGTTCCAAAGACACCTCAGCGAAATAGAGTTGCTGAAAGGATGAACAGAGCAATATTAAAGCGTGCACGGAGTATAAGGTTGCATGCTGATTTGCCCTTACAATGTTGGACAGACGCTGTAGACACTGCGATTTCTCTGATTAACAAAGGACCCTCTACAGCTCTGGATAGTGGAATTCCATTAAAGGCGTGGATAGGTAAAAAAGTAGATCTTTCATTTCTCAGAGTTTTTGGTTCTGAAGCTTTTGTTCACATTGATAAGGAAAATAGAAAGAAGCTGGATGCTAAATATATGAGGTGCATATTTATTGGTTATGGCTCTAGAGATTTCAGATTTCGATTTTGGAATCTAGGAACTAACAAAATAATTAGGAGCCGTGATGTTGTTTTCAATGAAAAAGTGATGTATAGTGATCAACTCAAGAAGCTGAAGAATTCTAAGTAGGGCCATGGAGATTTGGACGAAATGATGATCCAAAATGAGCTCGCGAGAAAGAATAATCACAGACAGAAAAACACAGAGATCGACGTCGGTAAGGGAGGAACCGACGTCGGCAATACAAGAATCGACGTCGGTCAGACAGTGACTGACGTCGGTCAGAAAAGAACCGATGTCGGTCATGTGGAACCGACGTCGATCAGTTACAGACCTGGAGGTGACCGAGGTCGGTCACTGTCAAAAAATTTGGGTGGATAACGTGTTGTGAATGAGTCTTAGACGCCCATCAGGAGGTCATAAAGGGTAAGTAAACCTCTAATTCGATATTTCCCTTCATTATTCTATTTATTGCTCATTGATAGTGGAGAACCAGAGAGTTTTGATGAAGCAATGCAGGTAGAATCACCTGATATGTATGTGATAATGTTATTGTTGACATAATGTAGAAAACCATCATCTGTAATTCTTCATTCACAGAACATGTCTTGTAATAAGTCAATGCATGGCATGAATTCTAGATTATAAGCTACATAATGAAGTGATTAGAATTTGAATAGTGTTAAGTTAGCTACAACTTTATTTACTCGAAAACATTGGGAGCTTGGCATGAATGAGGAGATTGATTCCTTGAAAGAGAACCAAACGTGGGATTTGGTTGAGTTGCCAGCGGATAAGAGAGCACTGAAAAACAAATGGGTTTACAGGTTAAAAAAAGGTGAGAATGGACAGATGAGACATAAGGCCAGGTTGGTAGTAAAGGGATTTGCACAGAAACCAGGAATTGATTTTGGTGAAATTTTTTCTCCTGTAGTAAAAATGACTTTTATTCAGACTGTATTGTCTTTAGTTGCTATTGAGGATTTGCATCTTGAGCAGCTTGATGTTAAGACAACGTTTCTTCATGGAGATTTGGATGAAGAAATATATATGGAGCAGCCGAAAGGTTTTGAGGTCAAAGGTAAGGTGAAGCTTGTGTGCAGGTTGAAGAAAAGCTTATATGGTCTTAAGCAAGCTCCTAAACAATGGTATTTGTGATTTGACAGGTTTATGACTGAGCATGGTTTCGGTAGATGTCAATCTGATCATTGTGTTTATTTTAAGAGATTGGATAATGGTAGATATATTATATTATTGCTGTATGTAGATGATATGCTGGTTGCAGGTTCACACATGCAAGATATTTCTTAGCTTAAGGAAAAATTAGCTCACACATTTGCCATGAAGGATTTGGGAGCAGCAAAAAAAATCTTTGGCATAAGTATTAAGAGAGACATGAAAAATCACAAGTTGATTTTGTCTCAAGAGGATTATATGACAAGGTGTTGGAGAGTTTCAATATGTAAGGTGCAAAATCGGTGAGCACACCTATGGCTAGACACTTAAAGTTGAACAAAGAACAGTGTCCTAATTCACATGATGAGGTAGAATACATGAGTAGAGTTTCATATGCTTTCGCAGTTGGGAGCTTAATGTATGCAATGGTATGTACTAGACCTGATATTGCCCAAACAGTGGGAGTTGTCAGTAGGTTTATGGCCAATCCAGGGAAGGAACACTGGAAAGCAATTCAGTGGATTTTCAAATATTTGAGAGGGACCAGCAGTAGACATTTGTGCTATGGAGGGTCAAACACTTCTCTACATGGATATGTAGATGCGGATATGGCAGGTGACTTAGATGGCAGGGGAAGCACCACATGTTATGTGTTCACTGTTGGTGGAACGACAGTTAGCTGGATTTCAAAGTTGCAGAAGGTTGTTGCCTTGTCTACTACAGAGGCAGAATATATTGCAGTCACAGATGCTAGCAAGGAGATGATATGGATGACATGGTTCATGAAAGAGTTGGGAAAGGAGCAAGAGAGTTGCAGATTATACAATGATAGTCAAAGTGCAATTCATTTGGCAAAGAATTCAGCGTTTCATTCAAGAATCAAACATATACAGCTTAGGTACCACTTCATTAGACAGGAATTGGAGGATGGTGAGTTGAAGCTGAAAAAGATTTATACAAATAAGAACCCTGCTGATATGTTAACCAAGCTGGTAACAAAGGAGAAGTTGAATCTTAATTCAACTTTTGTTGGTTTTCAAAATTGAGCTTGAAGATGGAGAAGCTAGAAGATGTTGCTGTACAGGTATAGGTGCAGCTGTTTATCTCCAAGTGGGAGATTGTTAAGGTGTGGAGCTAAAAGCTTCACCAGATGAGTGGATGCTGAAGTTGCTAGATTTACACAGTCGCTGATGACGGCAAGGAGTTGACCAGTCGCTGTCGATGTCGGTTATGGATCGGCCGACGTAGGTCATGTGCAGGCAAACAGGGACCGACGTCGGTCACTTGTGCGTCCAAAAAGTCTATTTTCGTGGATGAAATAGATTGTTTGCATATGATTAGATTAACTGTTGGTATTGAGTTCGCGTTTCTATTTTTGGTAGGACTGATTTGAACCCTTGATTAAGAAGTATATCTAACGGTGGAGAATGCATGCTCATGTTTCTTAATATTATATAATAAGATTAGATCTTCATAGCTTATTCTAAGAAAGAACAGTACAAGACATTGTATATGTGTATCAATCCAGGTTGTTGGAATTGATTGTAATTGAGAGAGAAAACTCTTGAGGGAAAGAGATCTGTACATCTGAGAGGTGTGAGAAAAAAGTGTGATTTTCTTCATTGTATTTTCTTCTGGAAGAGTTTAATACAAGTTTTCAGGGTGGTTTCTTGTATCTCTTATTCTTTGTTGTTTCTGATTCTAGTTATTTATTATTCTGATTTAATTTCGTGTTTAATTGCTTACATAAAAGTAATCAAGTTTGTTGGTTGATCCCCAACAAGTGGTATTAGAGCTTTATGTTCTAGATTCCAACACCTTTTATATATACTATGAAATGTTTTGATGCTTATTTTTTATTTTTAAGGTTTATTTATAATTTTTATATTCTTTTTGGCCATGGGTGGACCTTTTATATATATTATATAATATTAGGAAAAATTGTTTTTTAATGTATTAAGGGAAGGAGAATAATTATTAGATAGGGTCCACTAGTTATGATCTTTTTCTCTTATTATAATTTATTAATATAAATTATAATAATAATTATTTAAATACAACCAATGAGATTTAGAAGGATTGGTAAAATAGGTTGGTTGTGCCTAGCTCCACCCATGTTTGAATTTCACAGGGCGTTTAGAGACCAGATGTGGCCGTTTGAGTTTACTCAGTAGTTTCAAAGTGATTAAGTGGTAGTCGTTTAAATTGGTTTAATAGTTCTCAGAGATTGGGCCCCCGATTTGTGCTCTAGAACCGGTTGTCAAAAGTGAATATTGATAAAATAAAAAAAATTATTCAAATATGTATAATTATGTGTATTTTTTGTAAAAGTTATCCAAAAATTATATTAAAGTCTTCTCATTCTTTGAATACAAAATATGAACTTTTATTTAAAATATTATATACATATTAAAAACAAATAAACATTGTAATGTAAAAAATAATGTATATTATATTTAAAACATGAATATCATTTTAAAAATTGAATATAATTTTGAAAAAAGTTATAGAATGTAAGTCGAAAAAAGTTACATTCTTTTGTAATATTTTATAAGTACAAATAATTTTAAAACACTAACTACATTAAATATTTTGAATTTGATTTAGTCACTTTTGTACATCTAATTGTAAGTTATACAAGACACTTTTTTTGGGGGATTGAAAAACACACTTTTATTAATAAAACATGATAAAATACAATACTAGTCATACAAAAAAGGCGAGTAGAAGAGTCAAACCCCACCGAGCTATACAAGCTTCGAGAGGAAAACAAGAAACAAGTTGAATTAAGTAAGAATAAACCAAAGGAGTAAAAAATCATAAATGATCAAATTTTGTATTCACAATATGGATTTTTTTCCCCTTTTTCTTTTGAACCTTTGATAATCTATCTAGACTACCAATAGCCATCTGATAAGCAATTGCCATGGGAGCTTAAGAGAATGTTGAGGATCAAATGGGAGTTGATATTTATCAAATTCAGAGGTGTTAGATTCATGTGATCTCTTGATGTCTCCACTTGTAGCTTTATCCACCACTGTTGCTTTGCAAGAGGAACCTATTACAACCATTTCTCCAATAAACTATGTACCTTCTTTCTTTTCTATGTCATCTCTAGATTTTTATGTGCCCTTGTTTGAAAGCGGGTGTTCATATCGCTGCCAACCTTTAGGATTAAAAGATTGGGATTTTTTCTTTTGTCTTATCTCTATGAGGGCAAATCTCTTGAAGATGGTCAATTTGATGGCAGAAATGATATCTGAAGGTAGTATTTTCATAACCAAAGTTTGGATCTAATGGAAGGTGTTATGCTTCAACTGGATTCTTTGAGGCAGACCTTTGCTAAGATCAACCTCTATACAAATATGTGTATATGTAAACAACCCTTGCTTAGACCGCTCATCGTCGATCTTGGTGAATCTTCCAAGCATGTTTCCAATCACTTCACATACTGAGAAGGGCCATAAGGGAATAGGGAGATTTGTGAGTTGAACCCAAATCGACATTTTGGTCACCACGATTGTTGAGGGATCAAAATCGAATAATCGAGGGGTAATAAAGAGCTCAACTCTACCCCAAAATTAAGGTCCCTCCTTAAACACTCTCTCATGATCCTATGGGTCAAGAAAATTAACTATGAACCCTTTGGAACATAATTGGATCCCATAGTTGTTGGTCCATGTAGCATGGATCCAATGATGTAATTCTTCTGATCGAGGCCAAACCCATTAAACTTACAAATAATTGAAAAATCTGTAAAAATATAAATTAAATTAGATACCTCAGTGTAATTGATCTCCACTTTTGGTACTTCATCTTATTTTTCCATAATATAAGGACTAGGAAAAATTGTAGGTGGAATCGATGTTGATGGACCTTTAGGGTGAGTTGTTGGCTCAGGGACAGGGGGAAATAACAGTGAAGAAATTACATCGAGGAATAAACTATTTGAGAAAAGTTTTATAAAGTATTATTTCAAGATTAGTTTACAATGAAAGGTGAAAGCTTTAAAAAGCTTCACAAGGGGTTACGGGAACAAACCAACTTGCTTGAGTAACCAACTTATTTAACAAAGCAAACTTAAAACATTAAAATAAAATGCTTTGGATTATAAACCCGACAAACTCCCCCTTGATCCAAAGGGTATAGAAAATATCTAGAATAATGACTTTGAAGTCATCAATGAGTATCTCTGCCACATTTTCAAGCTAGCACACTGTACATCGTGGTACTAATCAAAACCGATTTTGCTCCACACAAAAGCCTACCCAACGATTTGTGACATAAAAGGTTGATGAACACGATCAAGGTATGTTCATCCCTTATGATCATCGTACCGTACTATAGTAGAACCTGATCAAAGTTTGTCCAATTACATCGACCCACATAAGGTCCTACACAAGAACCTATCAAAGTGATCCCCCAGTACTCTATATGGTCCATCTCTTAGATGCCCAACAATCACCAACATCGCATGCGTGCCTTTGCTCAACACTAAAAAATGCTAGCAAATCTAATGTTGACTCGTACAACCATCGATGACTGATTAAAGACCACTATGCAATATTTTCTCTTCCTATCAGGCGAGAGGTGAGAATTTGTGCAACATAAAAATAAATTCAAACTAATCTGTCCACTTCATGTCATGAATATCAGATATAGAAAGCCAAAAATAGAACTGAAAGCAAAAAAACAAGCCAAAAATTGTTATCCCAATAGTGAACCCATACTCCAAGTGAATAGTGAATTGGAGAAGGAAAAATATCCTCCAACCTCCGTGGATATTCCAATCTCCAGTTGTCATTTAGACGATGTCAATCAAAAGGATCCTGGAACATGTAATAGACTGTGTGTTTGTCGACAGTACAAGCAAGAGGTGGCATTGTGAGAATTTTTATGTCGAAGGTGTCGATTTCCATCGAAAATGCACCTTTATATAGCAATTTCAATACATTTTTTATAAAAAATCATATAAAGACACTTCAATTACAAAACTAATTATTTCAAAGTGTCTGGAATATGCAAAAATCTATAAATTAACTAGTCACATGACCACCTTCAGGTAAAATAATGATTTGTCAAAAAATTGTCTCAAAAGGACAAAAATACACCTTTATATAGTTGATTTAATCTAAAAATTCAATTTCAATAGGGTTTGAACCCTTAACCTCCCCAACTCACAAAGACTTCACAAAAATATCTCTAACCGAGTTGCCTTCAATAACCTCAAGCTTAAAATATCAAAATACTCAATTTATGAGTTTCTGAAAGTAAAAATAAAAAGAGATTTACATATAATTAGTTGTGAACAAATGTTTTCACTTTGCATAAAAATTCAGTTCATTTACTTTCGTTGTGGAGCCCACAAGCCAAAAAGTAAGATAAATAAGTGAAACCCTATCAAAACTTTTGATTGGATGACGGCGACCTCTTTATTTGATAATGTGTTTGGAAGCATTGAAGACTAACATTCGAAACTCCTTGCTAATTAAAAACAACAACACCTTGAAATTCAGACATTCTCTATAATGACCATATTTGTTTTGGTGGGACGTCAATGCTATAGGGATATTTGCAAACTTTTGATTTACTCTACCAAAAAAAACTGTTTGTATAGGTGCACCATACAGATTTGGCGTATTTTATACCGACTTCGAGAATAAACTTTCATCGTGGAGCCCACAAGCCAAAAAGTAAGATAAATAAGTGAAACCCTATTACAACTTTTAATTGGATGATGGTGACCTCTTTATTTGATAATGTGTTTGGAAGTATTGAAGACCAACATTCGGAACTCCTTGCTAATTAAAAATAATGCTCTAAAATTCAGACGTTCTCTGTAATGACCATATTTGTTTTGGTGGGACGTCAATGCTACATGGATCTTTGCAAACTTCTGATTTACTCTACCAAAAAAAATCGTCCATATAGGTGCACCATACAGATTTGGCATAGTTTATACCAGCTTTGAGAATAAACTTTCATCATGGAGCCCACAAGCCAAAAAGTAAGATAAATAAGTGAGACCCTATTACAACTTTTGATTTGATGATGGTGACCTCTTTATTTGATAATGTGTTTGGAAGTATGGAAGCCCAACATTCGAAACTCCCTGCTAATTAAAAATAACGCTATGAAATTTAGACATTCTCTGTAATGACCATATTTATTTTGGTGGGACGTCAATGCTACAGGGATCTTTGCAAACTTTTGATTTACTCTACCAAAATAAAATTGTCCGTATAGGTGCATTGTACAAATTTGGCATAGTTTATACTGGGTTTGAGAATAAAGTTCACAAATTTATTCAATAAAAAAAAAAAACCTTACTTTTTTGTTGTAATATTGCACGGTCTGCTGAAGGACGTCCTAATTATTGAATTGGACCAAAAAAAAAATGATGCCATACAAATGTGTTGTTTTGTATCATGCCCTTCTTTGGAGCTTTGGTGCTAGATTGTGCCAGGTGTGAGACCCTGTTCTGTACAACCAACAAAATATTTGATTGTCTTGAATTCTACTATGGTATGGTAAATTGAGCCGTTGTAGTATAGATTTGATATATATATTTTGAAGTCACCAAATTTCAGCTAAAACAAATTGAATCAATTTGAAAAGATCAGAACTAATAACTAATACCAATGAATAACAAATATGCTATCCATAAATTTCTAATTTCTCTTCAATTTGCTACCAATATTTTGAACTCCTCTTCAATTTTGCCCTACTTTGATACCACTGTTGGCTCAAGAACGAGAGGAAATAACAGTGAATAAATTACATTGCAGAATAAATTATTTGAGAAAATTTTGATAATGTATTATTTTGAGATTATTTTACAATGAAAGGTGAAAGCTTTAAAAAGTTTCACAGGTGGTTACGGGAATAAACCAACTTTACCAAGTAACCAACTTATTTAACAAAGCAAACTTAAAACATTAAAGTAAAATACTTTGGATTATAAACCCAACATGAGCAACATCCTTGTAGGAGACCTAGAAACTTGCTTCCTCATATTTCCGGCAACAAACAATCCAGGCACCATACTTTTGTTTCCTGTAACCCCTAAATAAATCCCTATCTGCATTGTACTAGACACAATTTCAAACATATGAGGTTATATAATATTATAACTAGTCCACTTACATTTTATTATATCCTATCCTATTCAAAATTCAAACATTGGCTCCAATATTTGACTCCACCAACAATGACACTAAAAAATAAAGCCCTTCATTAATTAGCCACACATGTAAAATTGAACACAAATACATTTTCTAAGCCTCACCATTCCTAGAAAATTCAAAATATTTTGTTGAGATACAATGTCTATAAATGTAAAAAACTTGAGCAACAAATGTTTGATTTATAGTTAAAGATTTGAATTTCCTTAATTTTGAAGTAGGCTTCAATATTTAATTAGTCTTAACTTTTTAGATGATCACGTTCCAGAGAAGCTGTCTACACTTTTCACTGACATACAAGTAAATGTTAATTATTTTTTTGTCAAACTAAACATTTTTTGAATTCGAGTTGTGTTATTCATTTGTATTTATCAACATTTCAAATATTCTTTGCATAGTTGTTGTTGATATATTTTTCCATTCACATTGTTGTGTTATTTATAACCGTGATGCATTTATATTTTCATGGCTTCTGCAAGCATTTACTAAACATTCCCACACACAATTGCTTGTTTGAATGGAAAGGGATTTGAACTTGTGATGGAAGATTGAACCTTTAATGTCATACACACAAATGCATGTTTAGATGGAAAAAGATTTAAACTTGGATTGGAAGACTTTAAAAAAATATGGTATACATATAAATGTTTGTTTGGTTGGAAATTGATTTGAACGTGGGATGGAAGATTTAATAGTTTGAATGGGTGAAATGTTACACACAAGTGTGTTGCCTGTGACTAAAGCCATAATTGTGTTTTTTTCCTTTTCCTGTGCATGCTATTATTATCGTGCCTTTTATGCTCATGGTGTTTTTGCATGCCTTCATGTCTAATTTATTGATTACTGGTATGTTCATGGCATCCCTCAATGTTTACAGTAAATGTTATTATTTTTGTATCAACCCATATCATTTTTTGAATTATATCACTGTGTTGGAAGATGTTTGTGTTATTACTTTGTTGGAAGACAATTATGTTATTAATATCCAACAACCATTTCGAAGACCCTTGATGACCTTTTTTTATTAATGTGATGTGTTAATGTTTCCCTATGCATCATCTTCAACATGTTCAACATGTTAGAGGGATGAAACATTACCCACAATTGAACCCACGTTGGCATGTTTTCATTCATATCTAAGTCAACATTTACTAGTATTTTAATAGAAGCCATGGAGGTTTTCATTCATATACTGGTAAATTTTTTTTTTTAAAAGCCTGGTAAACTTTTTAACGTGACCGGCGGCGCTGGCTAAACATGCCTAATACTGGTACCATGGGGTGGAGGGGAGACCAGAACCTGTGACCAGCAGAGCCGCATCCGAAATACTTAGCCAACCAGACTAGGGCGCCCGCCCTACTGGTAAATGATATTGTTTTAGTATTAAACTAATTTTTTATATGGATGGAAGACTTAACATTACCTGGTATGTGGATGAAAGATTTAACATTTACTGGCATGTGGATGGAAGCTAATAAAGTTTTCATTCACATGCTAGTAAATGTTATTGGTTTTGTATTAAAATTAAGTTTTCATTCACATAACAATAAATGTAATTATTTTGGTATCAAACCTAATTGTTTTTTGAATTCATGTTGTATGTGTTTTATATCTATGACACATTATTATTTCCATGCATTAAAATGTTGTGCTAGCATGCCATGTTAAAATGTCACTCACAGTGAATGTGAGATGATTGATGATGTAACCTTATGATCTTTGGTGTAGAATACATGTTTTAACATAGATTGTATCTTTAACATGTTAGAGGGATGAAATATTACCTGCCTTGAATAATTTGAAAATGTTTCATGCGTTACTAAACATCTACAGTTACGTGGATGGAATGACTAAAGGTTTTCATTCACATATGAGTAAACATTATTATTTTTCTATGAAATTTTATACTTTCATTCCCATTCTAGTAAATGTTGACTCAAATGTATCAAACCAAACCTTTTTATAATTTCTTGTTGATGTGTTATTGATATGTTCTAGTGAATTAATGTTGACGTGTTATTCACATTTTAAAAATTACAAATATTCTTTGTCATAACTATTGTTCATATGTTACTGAACATTTTTTTTGGATGGAAGTCCTTATGGTTTTCATTCACATACAAATAAACATTATTATTTTTGTATCAAAATTTAGCCTTTTTTGATTTCATGTTGGTGTGTTATTTATATTTACAATGTTTTTATATTTCCCTACTTGCAACGTTAGATTATATAATGACTTGGCAAGTAAGGGCAATGGTTGTTGCTCCCTCCTTAAATCAATTTATGGGGCTTACATGAGAATGTAGACTTAAACCATGTGGTTTGTTATTTTAAGTCATTTTATAAGTGTGACCACTTGTTGAGGCCAATATGTCAAACAATTTTTAGAAAATTGACCAATAATAAATTTGAAACGAACACATTTTTTTTAGCACTGGCTTAAAAATTTGTGTATTGAGGCATGACACAAATTAAATATAGGTCATTAATATAAAATGAAGGGTCATGTTGAAAGATGAGTATGTCTACAAGACTGAATATTTATTAGTATGCAGATGGAAGCCATGAAAATTTTCACTCAAAAACTAGTAAATGTTAAGTCTTATCAAAATTAAAAATTTCATTAACATATTAGTAAATGTTGAGACATATGTATCAAACCAAATCTTTATGTTGAATCATGTTGCTATGCTTTTCATATGTTATGATTTCATGTTGTGTTATTCATTCACATTTTCAACATTACTTATATCATTTCCCATAGTAGTTGATACATTTTTTATTTTATAGTCAATTGCTAATATAAGTTGTTGACTATTATAGTTTAGCATGAGAAATGTCAAGAAGAAGATGCAGTTTGATAGAAGATGACCACATGCAACATTGAAGAATAAAGGAGTCAAATTTATTGAAGTTGTTGATGAAGAGGTTAACGAAGAAGAACAACCCACTATAAATCAAACAAAGAATCAAGTTGTTGTAGACCAACCTCCTGCCAACTAGGCAGAGAAGGAAGCCAACATAAATGTTACCACCATTAAGCATAAGTCATTGCAATCATAGTAGACAAAGGATGATGTGGAAAGTGTAATTCGATATGTGGGTGATAATGGTTACTCAATGAAAACCACAATAGTAAAGTGGGGCATGAAACCCATTACTTTGTCTAATTGGTTGAAAGGAATTATAGCTACTAACAAGAGGGGGGCAACCACTATTTTATCAATTACATAAGAATGTGACATAGTGTACTGGTGAAAGAAATTAGTTGACATGGGGTATGGGTTGGACATCTTGCATTTGAAGGTGCATGTTGCTCACATATGTGAAATAGGGCCAACCCTTTCAATGACGAGATCCGACAAGTCATGGTGGAAAGACTTAAAAAATAGACACCCTAATTTGTCTATGAGAACAATATAAGGACTGGACAAAGATAGAGATGTGATGCTAACACTGTCTATAGTGTCTTTTTTTAATGATAATTTGACAACTGTGTATGCTGAAAACAATTATTGGCCACACAAAATATGGAATTGTGATGAAATAGATATACAAGCTGGAAGGAATTGTGACATGCAAGTCATTTACAAAAAAGGCAAGCAATGTGCCATAGATAATGTCAAAGAGTAGAGATTGGATCACTATTTCAACGTGTGAATGCAGCTAGCCAAAGTATTATTGGGTTCTACCTCTTCAAAGCAAAAAAATAATTGTAAAATTTCAGGTGGTGAACCAAGTACATGTATGTTTTCCCAAGCCCATGCATAGATGATGAAAGAATTATTTATGATCTGGATGCATCATTTCTCCATATCTATACTAGGAGGAGTTTCACCTACAAATAGACATCTCATATTTTATGGGCATGACATCGATGTTGCACTTTCAAAGATTGAAGAGGGTTGAGCTTTGGGGATAGACCTGTTTACATTGCCCACACACTAACCACAAATGATAGCCATTATATTTAAGTGTTTTTGGTTTATTTAAAGCTTACTTTAGGAGTGAGAGAATTTCATGGATGAATACACATTGTGGTTGTGAGATAAAGAGATAAGAATTAACAACTTTGGGTAGCAAATCATTGAAGATGATAGAAATCCCTAACAATATAAAATATGGATTTATAAAGACAAGTATTTGGCCTCTAAACTCTGAGGTAATAACAAATAACATGACTCTAAGTGAAACATTTCATGTTGAAGAAGAGAAAGTTAGTGTTGTTGAAAATATAATGAGGTTGGTATGAATAAATGAGGAAGATATTTAAGCGACTATGCAGAAGATGGAGAAAATGCAACACGATAATGTTGTTGAAGGTGAAGAGGCAACAAATGCAGAAAGGGTCAACCAAGAAACTCATGTTAGTCACAATCAGCAAGCACAAATAATTAAAGATGGATTATATGTCCCTTGCAATGAATGGATGCAACATTTAATTTCAACCAAGACAGTTTAACTTTACCTATGTAAGTAAGCCCACCAGAATGGTTGAAGGAGGGAGCAACAAATCTCGGCCTTAATTATGAATTAATTAAAGAATATGTCTTTATATCAATGTCATCATCACCACCTTCTATCCCACCATAGATAGTTCATTACTATGCACTAGGCGTAGAAGTTGAAATAGTTCATTTAAATGCCAATAAGGAAATAGTAGAAAATGCAGTTCAAGATCTAGATTACAACCAATGGAAAGGGTTGCAAAGAAATAAAAAAATAATGCACTCAAGTTGAGTTGTCAATCACAAATACTCACATCGGATGACTATCAAAAATGTTTATATAATAAGAGTCCCGCAAGAAGGAGATTAAATAATTGAAGGCAATGGGGAAACAAGAAGCTGAGGAGAGGAAAACCCTTAGGTAGGGGAAGAGAGAAATAAAGAACAACAAAAAAATGTAAATAAAATCAAAAGGCAAAAGGAGCAGGAGAAGATATAAAGGTAAGAAAACGAGCAAAAGAAAAAGCATGATAGAAGGGATACAAAATTTGAGAACTCCAAAAAAGAATGGAGAGACGAAGGTGTTTAGGCAATGAATTCAATCTTATACCCAAACAACATTACATATTGAAAGACACGATAAACATTCTACCTTAATTGGTTCATTTGGGAGCTTTCCTTATAATTTTGTTAACATGGAAACAAATCCCACTAAGGACACAACCCTTGAAGGACCAATGCAAATCTACTTTCTCTGAATATAGGTAGATAAGGGCATAGCTCAATTTCTCCACCTTGGATGGTGTAATTTTTGTTTTACCTTAAATAAATCCATTATCTTTTATATTTATTAATAAAAATGAAGAATATCATGGAATTATTATGTTCCATTATAGGATATATGCAATGAAATTACTTAGATGTCCGTACATAATAATTATATATCACACATAATAAGCAAAGATAAAAGATCACATAACAATAATTGATAACAAAGTAGAATACTAGATAATATAGTAGATCCACTTTGAGGGGGATACCTCCACAATAATTCAATAAGAGCATAATACTTCATATGATGATCAAAGACTAACCACTACCTCTTATATATAGTCTACTTAGCCATGGTTATTCCATAGGCTGACCTAATTAAGAACATAGAGAAATGTAACAAGAATATAAAAGAGGTATATAAGCCAGAAGTCGGCCACATATATCCCTAGATATGCCAAAGGTTAAGGGTTTAACATGCCCATCTTCTTTAAAACAACATTGAATCAACTTTGGATGTTGCTGCACAAATGATTCATTCTCCTAGGTGGCATCTTCACATGACAAATTCTTTCATTTGATCAGGTACTCCTTAATCACTCTAGATTGTAGTTGCTTAGTGCACATTTGAAAGATTGCCTCAGGGTCAAAAATAACTCTCCCTTCCTCATCCAAATCTAGTAACTCAGTTTGAGTAACAACTCTATGTCTAATGACTTTCTTCAGGCATGATACATGAAATACTAGATGTATACGAGTGGATGAAGGAAACTCTAACTTGTACGCTACACTACCAATTTTTTTCAAGATCTAATAAGGCCCTCAATACTTAGGGGACATATTTTTATCTTATTTTATTGCTTCAAGGGAATCTGCTTATATGGCTACAAGCGAACAAAGACCTAATCAAAAATATCAAAATGCCTCTCACTCTTATGTTGATCTTCCTACTGCTTCATGCGATTATGAGCCATGGCTAATTTTTCACATAAACTTGCAAGGACCTCTTGTTGATGGTAAATATGTTCCTCAACTATATGAACCTTAGGATAAACCTTTAAGGTTGAAGTGATGGATGGAGGGTGGTATCCATACAAGGTCACAAAAAGAGACATTTTGGAAGAACTATGAACAGAAGTATTATACCACCATTCAACAAGTGGCAACCAATGAACCCATTTATAATATTTATTAGAAATAAAACAATAGAGATATCCTTTCATACATTTGTTGACTACTTTAATTTGTCTATCTGATTGAGGATGATCTATCAGCCAACTTGGTACCCAAACATGCAAATAATTCAATCTAAAAATTATTAGTGAAAATGAGATCTCTATCACTGACAATGATCTTAAGAGTACCATACAGTTTTTGAACTATATTGAAAAAAATAAAATCTACTGTACTAACAACAAATGGTTGTGATAAAGAACAAAAATGAGCATACTTACTAAGATGATCCACAATAAACATGATAACATTTTGACCATTAGATCTTGGTAATCCTGTAATAAAATCTATATACACCTGTTCCCAACACTGGTTAGGGATGGATAAAGGCTAAAAAATACCCAATGTTTTGATGGTTTCACCTTTATTTTGTTGATAGATCATACATTCAACCACATATTTCTGGACATCCGCCTTGAGTCCTTCCAAAAAAAAATCCTGCTTGATTCTATGATAGGTTTTCAAAAATATTGAATGACCTCTGAGTGGAGTTGCATGAAGTTCATGAAGTATTTTTTGTTTGAGAAGAGAATTTTTATATAGGTATAATCTATCTTTATACCATAATGCATTACCCTTCCATGTGAATTTTTCAAATCCACCCAAACCTTGCTAAAGATTCTGAATCAGATCATGGGTAACATTGTCATTTTCTGATTCTAATATTATTTCCTCATTCTAATATTATTTCCTGTAGCCAATTTGTCTGTCAAATGGTCATGACACATAAAAATGCCTCAAATGATTCATCCCTCTTGGATAGTGCATCTACCATCACATTTTCCTTGCCTTTCTTGTAGACTATTTCAAAATCATAGCCTAACATCTTAGTTACTTATTTTTGTTGTTATTCTGATGACAATCATTGTTCTAAAAAATATTTGAGACTATCATGATCGATTTTTACCTAAAAGTGATGACCCATCAAATAAGGTATCCATTGTTTAACTGCATGTAGAATGACCATCATTTCCTTCTCATAGATGGGCTTGTGCTGATTTTCACCCTTCAATTAGCGACTTTCAAATGTAAGTGGTCTACCTTCTTGCATGAACACAACACCCATACCATATCCAAATGCATCACATTCAAGCACACAAATCTTATAAAAATTAGGAGTGACCAACACTGGAGTGGTGCACATAGCTAGTTTCAATTGTTCAAATGCCCTAGTAGCTGTATCAGTCTATTGAAAGGAGTCTTTCTTCAATAAAGAGGTGAGTGGGGCTGCAATGATATCATAATTTTTGACAAACCTGCGATAGTAACCAATTAGTCTCAGAGATCCTCTTAGTTTCTTGAGTGTCTTAGGAATCAACCAATCCACTATTGCTTGGATTTTTTTAGGATCCAATTTCACTTCATGTGAAACCATATGGACCCAAATACTCAACCTCATGAGATCCAAAAGTACATTTGAAATGTTTGGCATACAATTGATGTTGTTCCAGAATTGAGAGTACCTATTTCACATGCTACAAATGGTATTCCCAATTTTTATTGTAAATAAAGATATCATAAAAAATACTAGAACAAATTTTCTCAAAAATGGCCTAAAAATAGTATTCATCAAACTCTGAAAGGTGGATGGTGCATTTGTTAGACCAAAAGGCATAACCATAAACTCATAATAGACCTTATGAGTTTTAAAAGTTGTTTTGGGTATGTCTTCATCACGGATCCAAATTTGATGATACCTAGAACGTAGATCTAACTTGGTAAAATAAAGAACCTTATTCAATTCATCTAGAAAATCATCAATGATAGGAATAAGAAACTTATCATTGATAGTGTACTTGTTGAGCTCTTTGTAGTCAAGGCACATCCTCCAAGAGTCATCTTTATTTCTCACCATGACAACTAACGAAGAATATTTGATTTGGTTGTGATGAATGATTCTTGCATCTAACATTTTCTGTACCATATTTTCAATTTCACTTTTATAGGCGTAGGGATACCTATATGGCCTGATGTTGGATGGTGTATTACCAAGAATAAGTTTGATACATGATCATGCGTACGACTGGGTGGAAGTCCTTTCGGCATGTCACCAAAAACAACATAATAGGTGTCAATCACTTGTTATAAATTAGGAGGTGTAGATGGTTGGATTTCAATGGAAAACAAGTGAGCCACAAACACTTTAGTACCATTTCAAAAAAAATTGGTTATTTGATGGGAGTTAACAAGTTGTGGAGATTTAGCCCTTAATCCCCTTAGCTCAAATATTCTTCCCTCAAAATGAAAATACAAGAATAATTCTTAGAAATTCATCTCAATAGTGCCTAAAGTGGTGAACCACTATACTCCCAAAATAATGTTAGCTCCACCCATGGGAATAACAAACATAAGATAATCTAATAGGTAGTCTCCCATGGCTAGCTTAATACTATGGCATTTTCCTAAACAATTGACACTACCATAATCTTTAATCATGACCTAAAATTTGAGAGTGGGATAAATGAAATAGTTCAAATGAGCAACCAACTTACTATTGATGAAGTTGTGTGTGCTCTCGGAATCAATCAACATAGTGAACTTCTATTTCTTAAAGAAACCCACCACCTTAAGATTTTGGGGAGTACTAATACCTAAAAGGGCATGATAAGAAATAGTAGGATGTGAGTATTTATATTCTTAGATCATTTTGCATCCTTACCAATTACCTCTTCATCATCTGCATCCTCATTAGCACCTTCAATGTAAAACAACCTTTTTTCATCACAACCATGTTATTTGCTCCATTTGTTGTAGCAACCATAACACAACCCTTTAGCTCCCTTCTTCTCAATTTGTTGAAGTGTCAATCTGGTGGGTTGAGGAACTGATGGTGCTGAAAAGGTGTGATCATGACCTGTAGTGAAAGTTTTCCATTTGACCATCTCTTTTTCTTCTGCCATGTGTGCTCTTGGAATAGCTTCTGATACAAATGATAGATTAAACATCCGAACCTCAAATTGGATGCTATCTTTGAGTCCACCCAAAAAAATATCAGTCAAATTTGTCTCAGAGACGTCTTCCATCTATAAGGATAAAATCTAAAATTGATGAATATAATCATTCACAATTCCTATTTGATGCAGTTTTGTTAACTCATTGAAGTTATTATTAGAGACATTATTTCGATAATGAGTCAAAAATTCATTAGTGAAAACAAACCATGTAACAGGAATACCATTATTTTTCTTTTGAACACATAACCTATGATACCAAAAGAACTGTTCAAGTTCTAGATACAGAGATGCCACTATCACCTTCTAAGAACTAGGAGTTTAGTGTAGATCAAATAAATTCTCAAATTGGGTAATCTAAGTGAGAGGATCCTTACCATTAAACTTATGCATGTCCACTTTTGGCAACATCAATTTCACACCAAGATTGGAGCTATTAGTGTTGAGAGGACCTGAATGATGAAGTGGAGGGTTGTTTGGTTGTAACTAAGATGAAATGGCATCCATTTGCATAGTGATTTGATACAATTGAGTGTACACTCCATTAATATCTTCGTGCATCTTTGCAACATTAATTTGAATTGCATCAAAATTATCTTACCATACTAAGCCCTTTATGTTATCCTGAGTTGAGAAATCAATGGACTTGAAGTTCTATATTTCATGTCATCCCTAGAAGGAGTCTTAGGTGTTTCTTGCCCCCCCTTTTTTTCCAGGTAGGACCCACCATGCACAAACCATAAGGTTTTTTCCCCCGAAAAAGTGTACCAGGAGATGGTACTATTGCAATCACCTCACCAAGATGAATCCAATGACTACAAATGTGCAAAATGATTTTTTTCAGACTTTTTTTAATATTTTTTTTCAAAAAAGTGTTTTGAACAATACTGCACTGATAGAAAAAATTAATTCTTTTCAAATTGTAAGTCATATTTTTTTGCTCCTTTCATTCGTAGAAGTCATGCTTCACCAGATCTAAAAAAAATGTCGTAGGAAACTTGCCCAAATCAAACCTTTGATACCACTTGTAATGAAATTACTTAAATGTTTACACATAATAATTATATATCGTACATAATAAATAAAGATAAGAGATTACAAAATAATAATTGGTAACATATTAGAATGTTGGATTATATAACAGAGCCACTTCGAGGGGGAAACTTCTACAAAAATACAATAAGAGCAGAATACTTCATATGATGATCAAAGACTAATCACTACCTCTTATATATAGTCTATTTAGTCATGGTTATTCCATAGGCCAACCTAACTAATAACATAGATAAATGTAACAAGAATATAAAAGAATTATGTAAGCCACAAATCGGCGACATATATCCTTAAACATGCCAAAGATTAAGGGCATAACAAACAATGCAACATCTTGAATGTAATTGTTGGCCAAATTTAGTTTACATATGAGTCTTTGATGGATTTGGGGTAAGAAGTTGAATAGATTCCTGATTGAAGACTAATCCAATGGCACAAGGAGTAGACAGGTTGTAGGAGAGGATCAATCAGTTGAAAAGCTTTTGAAACACTTTAAGTAGGTTTAAATGTAAATTTGGCAATCTCAAAGGACCAAACCGTTATGACACATCATGAAAGAATGAGAAAATTAAGCTGATCATGTATTTAATAATTACATTTGAGGAGTCTATTAGAGCCAAAGAATTATATGACATGATGATTTTGGACTCATAAACATCCTCTACAAATTTTGCATCTTGATGAGTTCTCTATCTCAAGATATAAACTTCTAAATTTGAACTTGTAGAGTGGGACATGTGCATAGACATCAAATTTAAGCCTCATGAAATAGCCATTTAAATTCAAATATTCTAAGGATGAAAGTGTGGCTGACAAGTGTCAAGATCACAAGAGCTTAAGTTGAGATCTAACGACATGTGAGCAATTAGTGATGTCAGTGGGTCTGAAAGATTTAATGAAGTGTGTTAAATTGTGCATTGAAGATTAATGATGAGCTCGTAGTAAAAAAGTTATCATATCTTGGGAACAAATGTGTAGTTGCCAAGTGTCATGATTGTGGTAATTGCTAGGTAAATCAAAAGTACATGTGTAAGCCATGAAAAGGGAGATCGATGATGCGTGTAAGGTCAATAAGTCAATGAGATCAAGATGAATGTGAGGCTACCACATGGTGCAAGCATATGAACATGATGAAATTGATTGTAGGACCCATGGAATGAATGAGGAGCTAACAAATGTCATGATCAAGGATCCCAGATTAAAGTCAATGACTAAAATTAAAAGCTAAAAGCTAAGGGGCTTCAATGGAGAGAAAATGTGACCTAAGGTCAAACCAAAGCAAATATTTCAAGGGGATGCCACAAAGATAGACACATTGGACAAAGGATTCCACCACCTTGAGCAGGTAGAATACATAAATGTAAGATCAAATGTGATCTAAGTTACTAGGAGCAGACCCTACAAAGCCGACTAATGCCATTAAAGTAATGTAGAACTTTTCAAGAGCTTCTAGATGTAGGTTTTACATCTCATTTAAATTCAATAAACCCTAGCTTATGGAGCTTAATTTGCAATCATGACTATATGAAAACTAATAGAGTGATTGGTTTTCATCCATAATAGATCTATACTTAGGATTTAAAAGTAATAGAAGAATGGTGATTATGTAATGAATGCCAGAAAGAACACCAATAAACAAGCTCAAGTAACTGCCTGATAATGTGGAGAACATCAAGCATGATTGAGGAAGATAGTGGGGCATTTAGTGTTTCAAGGTCCTTAGGGACCTATACTTATTTGATGGATTATGACTCAACATCATCAGATCGATGCTAATTGATCAAAGGTGGTTGGGTCACATTTATTAAGGGTTATCTATTTAGTTCCCTTTCTCTCTTCCCTTCTATATATTCCATTTTATTTTCCATTGAAAGGGGATGACTCTCAGATATTTTTTTTAGAGGTAGAGACTCTTATGCTTTGGCTATGCCGAATCTATACTGTAAAACCTATTTGATATAATAGAGACTGAATTCCTCCATTTGCAGTTGAATTGAAGTGTGTCTTATGAGTTCATTGATGTGGTTAAGTGAATCCATGCTTTCATTTGCCTCTATCTAAATCCCCTCACCTTCATTAAGTGTTTGGTAGCTTCCAAAGGTCATTCTAAGTACATATATAGTCTGTTGATTAATTTAGAAGTGGATAATTTCCCTTCCATGCTAGATTAATAGCCACTTCTTGCCTTTTAGTGAAACACTTATGTGGAAGCTTTTCAAAGAGTGAATGAAGTGATGTTTAACAGTCTCAAAAGTGTCTTCTAGTGTGTCTTGTACAAGCATAAGTGTTAAAAACATTGGTGCATCACCTCCTTTTTACATGTTTTTATGCAATTAGTGTCTTTTTCTCTCCCTTTTCCAAGTTAGAGGTTAGTGTAGGTGATAGATCCAATAGAAAGCCAACCTTCTCCTGAGGCTCAACCTCACCAGAAGACACCCACATCCTGAGGTTGTTCCTATTTTATGGCTTAATTGGAGGGAGCCTAAAGAACTCCCCCCATGGGTGCAAATTAAAACCACAATAGTTTTTGGTACGCATGATAGGACCCAAAGACATTCTCTATAACTAAAATTTGAAGTTAAGGAGAGGTAGTCACAATAGAGGAAGACATTCATCATCATCAGAAGTTAAAGGTTCTTCAAGATGCAAAGCTGATAGCATCATTTGAACAACAGTCTCATGCCAAAGGTTGATACAAAGTAAACTAATAAAGGTATTCCCTTTAAATTCATTGAAATGCCTTCTATTTCATATAAAAGAGCAAAATTTAATAGGACAAGACCTTATCCTCAGAAGCAATATTTATCCCCTGATCATCCTATTGTTTTAAGCGGTGCAATCTCCCCTACCTAAATAGCCAAAAAAATAAAGTATTTGTTCCATTAAATAGAGGTAGTCCATTGAAATTATCCTAGTATGATGATATTCCTATGTCTGCTCTTAAAAGCACCCCATTCTTTTTTGGATAAGATCAAACAACTGCTATTGATCACATCCAGGATGTTGCCAACCTTTGTTCAATTCATATAATTGTTCAAGATAATGTAGCTATTAGACTATTCACTACTTCCTTCAAAGTAGAAACATTGTAGTGGTATATAAACCTTCCACTAAATTCCATAGCTACATGGGATGAATTAGGTTCAGCCTTAGTCAAACAATTTAAAGACAAATCTGATCACATATACTTAGTTGAACAATTGACTACCATTTAGAGATACCCCCATGAGTTCATGTCTAATTTAACCTCATATTATAAAAGACATGGACCAAAATACCTACATTAATTAGACCATCCCCAAAATATGCTTTTTTATATTTATCTAAAAACCCTCAATTCTGATATTAGTGTGATGATACTATCAATGGGTGGTATTACCTTGCCAAATACCTGTGATATTGGCATAAGGGCAGAGAATAGCTTGATACAAGTTGGTAAACTTTCTCCAAGGCCTCCAGTGCCTATATTCCCATAATTGAAGCCTATGCCATTCCCTCAAGTTCCTTAGATTCCATCTATATCTCATATTTCATCCCCTAAAGAGCAAATTACAGTCCCTCCTAGTCAAGCTAGCGAGATTGGAGAATTGAAAAGAATGTTACAAGCCTTTGGGAATGAAATAGTTCAACTAAAGAGACAATAGTACTAGGGTAGGTCTTATTAACAACAAAATTAGAACACATATCAAACCTTCGTTAATCAAAGGCCTCTTTAGCAAGGGTTCATAGAAAATAGACCACCCTACCAACCACGAGGGGCCATAATTCAAGCTAAACCGTATGCATCCCTTGATCTTAATGTACCCTCTATTTTAAGAGCTATTGTTCCCATGCCTCCTCAAACAACTTGATGTAAGATTCATATTGACAATCATTTAGTCCCAATGATGCTCAAAACCAAGCCTTGGTATCATAGAACATTACTACGCCACAAATGACATAAGAAGAGTTTTCTCTTTAAGGAGGTTAGTATCAAGAGACAAATTTGGTACCCTGAGGAGAGGATAAACAAGTTTAAGAGCAGCCTAATGCCATTAATGTGAATTGGCAAATGGATGATCATGTTGCATTCAATCAAATTGGTGAGACTAGCAATATAAGTGGTCAAATTTCAGCTCTAGCTAGAGCTAAAAGAAGAGCTGTTGAGAAAGCTCAAGATGTAAGCAATGCTTCTAGTGTTCCTAATATTGTTCTCAAAAAGTATCAAATATCAACCTGTTACCCTTATAACATAAAAAATTCAGAGTGCAGAGGTTGGGAAGGTCCCTCAAATACCTCTGATTAGTGAACAACCAATGGCTCAAAAGATGTAGCTAAAGGTTAGTAGAGCCTCATTAAGCATAATAGATTAGATGAAGAAATCCAATGTTAACATTATCATGTGGGTTTCCCTTGCTATTCTAAGGCAAAAAAATATGTTCATTCAAGAGCTTTTAGCTCTCAAGGTGTCTTCAGAACCAGTTGAGAAATAAGGTATTGTCTTAGCTAACTCAGACCAGTTAACTAGGCAACAAGATCAGCAGACGTATAAAATGGCAAAAGTGGAAAAAACTAATGTAAAATAAAACAAAACTCCCCCCTTCTACCTCTCTTTGATAGTTGGTGATTGTTTAGTTCATAACTGTATGGTGGATAATAGAGCCAGTAACATGGTCATGCCCAAGCAAATTATAGATAATCTTGGTCTTATATATGAGCCAAATACTAAGGATGTGTTGCAACTAGATGGGTGACCAAAAAAGACAGTGGGCATCATAAAAGATATGAAATTAACATTGCAATCTTGTCCTAATATTACCATTCAATAAAATGTGGTTGTAGTGGACTTACCTCCCTACTTTGCCATGTGCCTATCAAGGGACTTCACCTCATACATTAGAAGATAATTATCAGCTGATTTGTCATATTTGATGTTCACAACTTGGTATGGTACTAAGGTAACTATACATTTTGAAACTAATGCACGCTTTCACCTAGAGCCATATATGCCAAGTATGGTGAACATTAATTATATTATCTCAGATGAGGTGATATAAAATAGTGAAGTGGAAGCCGAGTCACCTTTAGATGAAATTCTAGATCTATTTCTTGATGAATGGGCCTTTGATTTACATGAACATGATATTTATAAGCTAATTAAAGGACTTGGTTTTTATTGCTTCCATAAGAATGATGCATTAATTCTAATTTTGATGAAGGATGATGAATCAAGTGATGGCTTATGACAGTTATACTTTGATGGGGAAAGGAAAAAGCATGGTACCGGTGATGGAATGATGTCAATTTATTCAACCAAGTGAAAGTACTTCTCTTCTCTAAAGTTTCAGTTTGGATGTTCAAATAATGTTGCAAAATATGAGACACTAGTGCATGGTTTGCAGTAGGCTAGAATGATGAAATTCAACACCTTACGAGTCTTTGATGATAGTGAAATTTTATTTCACCAAGTAAGAGGGCTTAATGTATGCAAAAATCCATTGGTTAAGTCTTATAATCATAGAGTATGAGACTTACATGAAGACTTTCAATATTCATGTCATATCAAGAAATGAGAACAAACATGCAGATATATTGGTTGCCATTGGGGCACAGTTTAGCATCTCAGCTAATATAAAAAGTGAAGAAGTTTAGTTACACATTAAGGTGGTTGTAAGACCTATTTCAGACAACCATGAGAATTGACAAGTGTTTAAAGATGAGAATCAAATTGTTAGGTTCTTTCAAGAAGAGGTTGAGTTTTCCTCAAAGAATCAAGAAAAGTTTTTGTAGCAATATGGTAATCATATTATGTAACTAAAGATAAATAGGTGTTCTAAGGGGTGGGCAACACTTGGGAACATATTAAAAGGGATGATGAGTTGATAAAAAAAAAAAAAAAATCTTTGTCAACCAAGGAGGAACACTATGCCAATGTGGAGATTGCAACTGGTAAGAACTTAAAGTTGGGTAAGGTATGCAGTCTTGTTGAGAGGAAAGCTTTCATTGAGATATGTTCAAGTTTTGTAGATATCTTTGCATGGCAGTATAGTGACCTCAAAATATTTGATCCGAGTCTAGCTCAACACACCATTGAGTTAGAGGACGAAACTAAACCAATAAGATAGAGACAAATACCTATCAATCCAAAACTTGAGCCTTTGATGAGAGTTGAGCTACATAAGCTCATTGAGTCAGCTATAATATTTCCAATTAAACACTCAAGTTGGATGGTAAACTCTGTTCTAGTATGCAAAAATAATAGTGAGATAAGATTATGTGTTGACTTTTGTGACTTGAACAAGGCTTATCTTAAAGACCACTATCCATTGCCATATATGAAAGAAATTTTATAGTTGGTTGCAGGTTCAAAAAGTTTCTCCTTGTTAGATGGCTATAGAGATTATAATCAGATTTTGGTTAAGGAAGAAGACCAATTCAAAACAACCTTCACCGCAAAGTGGGGGACATTTTCATTTAGAAAGATGCCCTTTGGTTTTTCCAATACTTGAACAACTTCTTAGAGAGCCATGGATATGACATTCTAGAGAATTATTAACAAGTTTATACTTATTTATCTAGATGAGATAACAGTGTTCTCAAAGAGTGAAAATGAACACATAGCTCACCTCAAGCAAGTGTTTGAAAATTTTAGGTAGTTTAGGATATCTCTAAATCCTAAAAAGTGTGTCTTCTTGGTTCATGAAGGTAAACTTCTTGGACATGTGATCTCAAAGCATGGTATGAATATAGATCCTGATAAGATAGAGTCAATTCTTACACTTTCCCTACCCAAGAACAAGAAAGCTTTGCAAATCTTCTTAGACAAAACAATTTCATAAGAAAATATATTTCAAATTTTGCCACTTTAGCTAAGCCACTCACATCTATGCTAAAGAAGAAATAGAGCTTCAACTGGACAAAGGAACGAGTGAAGAGTTTTGAAGAGATTAAAATAGCTATAGCTAGTGCTCCTACACTCATGAACCCATATTTCACAAAGGATTTCATCTTATACACTTATGCTATCATTGACACCATTTTAGGTATCCTCATACAATAGAATCAAGAAGCTTTAGAGCATCTAATATCCTTCTTCAATCAAGGCTTGGAAGAATATGAAATAAGGTACTTTATTGAAAAGCATGTACTTTTAGTTATAAGGTCTCTCAAGAAATTTAGATACTTACTATCTAACAATAAGATATATCTGATGGTTGCCCATCCAAGTGCCAAAGAGTTTCTCTTGAACAATGATATAAATGAGTGAAAATTTGGTTGGATAATCAAAGTGATGAAGTATGATGTGGAGATGAAGGTCAAAAATATGGTGAGAGGCAAGGGACTTTGTGAACATCTAGCCCAAGACTTGTAAGAGGCTAATGGGGTGGTTATGGTGTCAAATGATGAAGAAGTTACAACTGATCACATCTCACCTTCTAACTATTTCCAATACATGGTAAGCTACTTCCAAGATGGTATTTATTCTTCCTATCTAATCCCTTCAAAAAGAAGATATTAAAGATTGCAGTCAATTCTTTTTCTTCTTGTTGATGGTGCCCTGTTCAAGAAAAATATCAATGGCACGTTGCTAAGGTGTATAGAGCTAGGCTGAACACATAGATTTCTTGAGTAGTTTCATGATTGACATGGTGGAGGGCACTATTCTGAAAAAACCATAACCCTTAAAATTATGAGAGGAGGCTACTATTGGCCTAGCCTATTTAGTGATTGTCATGCATGGGTTAGGAAATGTAAACAATGTGCTATGTTTACAGGAAAAGTGAATCTTGCAACCTTGCCTCTCCAACCAATTGTAGTAGACTAGCCATTTGTTCAATAGGGATTGTACTTTTTTGGTCTCATTAACCCCCCTTCAAACTCAATACATAAATGGATACTGACTACTACATATTACTTCACTAGATGGATAGAAATAATGGAATTGAAAGAAACAAATAGTCTAATATTCTAGATTTCTATGAAGGTTTGCTTACTAGATTTGGAGTCCCTTCAACCATTATTTATGATAATGCTATGGCCTTTGTGGAGTCTAGAATTATCCAATGGGCAGTTCAACATAGTGCCTTTCTCTACACTTCATCAAATTACTATCCACAAGGTAATGGCCTTGTTGAGTCCACTAATAAGAATATATTGAAGATCATAAGGATGAGTATTGAAGATAATCAAAGGTCATGGCATCTCAAGATGAAGTCATCTATGTGGATTGATGGGTCACCTACAAAAGATCAATAACCAACTCTCCATACAAACTGGTATATGGTAAAGAAGCAAGAAAACATATTTCTCTTGAATTCCCTACTTTATAACTAATGCATCAACTTGAACTCTCAGGAGCTAATTGAAATTAGATATGCTAAGCTTATGGAGCTGAAATAAGTTCAAAATCAATCCATGTTGTCCATGGAAGCCCATCAAGCACAGGTAAAGAGGTCCTTTAACAAAAGGGCTTCTTTAAGAAGTTTCAAAGGAGATTTGGTCCTGAAGTGGGATGGGGATAGAGCTAAGTTAGGGATGCATACAAGGTTAGACTCTCTTTGGAGTAGTCCATACAGAATCTCTAGCTACAAATCCCACAATGACTTCCAACTTGCAAAAATGGATGATGAGGAGCTTCGTATCCTAGTTAATGGGATACATTTGAAACATTACTATTAAGAAGCTGAATTTCTTGTACATAGTTAGTTTATCTTATTTTACTATAAGTGTTGTTCTAGCACATTAGTTTGCTTGTTTTTATCCCAAATAAGTGATTTGTTTGCACAAATGCTTTATTATATTAGTTTCCCTATTTTCTCTGTTTCCTTCCTTGCCTTGGTGGGATTGTCATCTTATTTTAGTCAAATAAGTTTCTTATAGTCCTCGACCAAAATTGTGTTTGTTCATGAGTTTAAGAGTCTATGAATCATCTGAGTTATCAAGCATATAAGACATGTTTCCTAGTTGAGTCATCAAAGATGTTGGCTAAATGTGGCCTACATATAAAACTTTGATGGATTTGGGGTAAGAAGCTGAATAGGTTCCTGATTAAAGAGTAATCTAATGGCACAAGGAGCAGATAGGCTGCAGGAGAGGATAAATCACTTGTAAAGATTTTGAAACACTTTAGGTAGGCTTATAGTGTAAATTTGGCGATCTCAAGGGATCAAACCATCATGGCACATCGTGCAAGAATGAGCGAAGTAAGCTGGTCATGCATTTAATAATTACACCTGAGGAATTTGTCCAAGTCAGGGAATTGCATGACATGATGATTTTAGTCCCATAAACATTCTCTACAAATTTTGTATCTTGATGAGTTATCTATTTTAAGATATAATATTTTAAATTTGAACTTACAGAGTGGGATGTGTGCATAAACATCAAATTTGTACCTCATAAAATAGCCATTTAAATTTAAATGTTCTGATGATGAATACACAGTTGAAAAGTGTCAATATCATGGGAGATTAATTTGAGATCTAATGGTGCAGAGGTGATCAATGATGTTAGTGGGTCTAAAAGATCCAACAGAGCACGTTAAATTATGCATCAAAAATCAATGGTGAGCTCACAGTAAAAAATTCAATAAATCCTTAGAATAAATGCGTAATTGTAAAATGTCATGACCATGATAACTGTCAGGTAAATCAATGGTATACATGCAAGTTGTATAAATGAAGATCGACAATGAAGGTAAGGTCAAGAAGTCAATGAGCTCAGGATGAATGTGAGGCCACCACATGGTGCAAGTGCAAGAACATGATGAAACTAATTGCATGACCCATATAATGAATGAAGAGCTAAAAAATGCCATGATCGAGGATCCCATATTAATATTAGTCACTAAAATTAAAAGTTTAAAGCTAAAGGACTTCAATGGAGAACAAATGTGACCTAAGGTTGAACCAGAGCAAATATTTCAAGGGGATGACACAAAGGCAGACATGTTGGACAAATGATTCTGCCACCATGAGTAGGTAGAATAATAAATACAAGATAAAAAATGATTTAAGTTACCATGAATAAACCCTATAAAGTCATCTAATGCCATTAAATCTCTATAAAACTTTTCAAAATCTTATAGATGTAGGTTTTACGTCTCATTTAGATTCAATAAGCCCTAGCCTACAGAGCTTCATTTGTAATCATGACTATATGAAAACCAATAGGGTGATTGGTTTTCATTCATAATAGATATATATTTAGGGTTTAGAAGCAATCAAAGAATGGTGACTACATAAGAAATGTTAGAAAGAACATCAATGAGCAAGTTCAAGTAACTACCTGATAATGTGAAGAGCATCAAGCATGATTGAGGAAGATAGTGGGGCATTTAGTGTTTCAAGGTCCTTAGGGACTTATTCCTGTTTGATAGATTATGACTCAACATCTTCGAATCAATACTAATTGATCAAAGTTGGTTAGGTCACATTTATTAAGGGCTATCTATTCAGTTCCCTCTCTCTCTTCCCTTTCTTCTATATATTCCATTTTCTTTCCCATTGAAAAGGGTCAATTCTCAAATAGTTTTTTTAGAGGTAGAGAATTTTATGCTTTGGTTATGCCAAATTTTTACTGTAACACCTATTTGATATAATAGAGACTGAATTCCTTCATTTATAGCTAAATTGAAGTATGTCTTATGAGTTCATTGATGTGGTTAAGTGAATCCATGCTTTTCTTTGCCTCTGTTTGAATCCCCTCACCTTCATGATGTGTTTGGTATCTCCCACAAGTCATTCTAAGTGTATATATAGTTTGTTGATTAGTTTGGAAGTGGAAAACCGCCCTCTCATGTTGGATTAATATCCAGTTCTTGCCTTTTAGTGAAACACTTATGTGGAAGTTTTTCAAATAGTGAATGAAGTGATGTTTAGTAGTTTTGAAAGTGTCATATAGTGTGTCTTATGTAAGCATAAGTGTTCAAAATACTGGTTCATCACCTCCTTTTTACATGTTTTCATGAAATTAGTGTCTTTTTCTCTCCCTTTTCCAAGTCCTAGATTAGTGTAGGTGATAGATCCAATAGGAAGCTGACCTTCTCTGAAGGCTCAACCTCACCATAGGACACCGACATCCTAAGGTTGTTCCCATTTTGTGGCTTAGTTGGAGGGAACCTGAAGAACTCCCCCCATGGGTGCAAACTAAGACCACAATAGTAATGAAATATATGAAGTTTATTATCTAATGTAATGAAGTGTATTAAGTAATTTTAAAAACTACAAATATTCAATTTAATCATGTAATGTAATGAAATTTACTTGTTATCTGCCATTCAACATGGAAATGGATCATAGGCTTTATGAAAGTTAAAAAACCTTCACCTAAAAGTGAGTTCCTTATTATTTTTCTCCACTCTTTAATTCAAAATCTATCATCATTACCCACATATAAGAAATATCAACAACACATAAACAAAACGAGCAATAAAAATTTGAGCATTACAAACTTTACAAACTTTACAAAAAAATATTCGTGCGAGCATGACAAACTTCATAAATGTAAATTATGTTAAGAAATATAATGTAATCAATGTAAGAGCATTACAAATTTTAAAACCATATATTATGTTAAGAAACACAATGTAAGAAAGGTAAAATTAGTATAATGTTTGCAAACATAAAAAGTGTCGAGAAGCATAATATTTGTAAACTTTTTGTGAATTCTATAACTTTTAGTAGCCCAACAGACATTCACCCTTTACAACAATTCAAGTTGTATAAAAAAATGCATGAATATGATAATTGAAAATAGAATGAAAAATGTGTCAACATGACACAACAACATAACAACATGGATATTAATTCAAAATAGAAAAATTAAATGAACAACACAACAACATATCAAAAAAATAACAACATGATTTTACAGAAAGATTTAGTTCAATACATTTGACTCAACATTTATTGGTATGTTAATGAAATTCTTAATTTTGATAGAAAATCATTAATATTTATTGGTATGTGAATAAAATATTCAAGACTTTCATTCACAAACCAATAAATGATCATTTTTTGCATATTAATGACCCATATTAACTTCACATACTTCCTTATTGCACAATTTTTTAAAACAATGCAAAACTAATGTATGTCTCTCAATATTTACATGTATGTAAATATAAACCTTAATGTTGATAAAAAGATAACATTTATTGGTATGTTAATAAAAACCTTAATTTTTATACAAAGACAATAGTATTTAATGGTATGTGAATGAAAAATTTTACGATTTCCATCCACACACTAATAAATGTTCAATCTTCCATCCCAAGTTCAAATCCATTTCCATCTAAACATGTACTTGTGTGTATTACAGTAAATGTTTAGTTTTTTTAATCTCAAGTTCAAATCTTTTTCCATCTATACAAGCATTTTTACATGGAAACATTTAATTGGTACTTATAGAAGTGATGAAAAGTTGGAGGCATGATATCAAACCATGTGATAGATATAAATAACAAATCAACATGAATGGAAAACATATGAACAATTATGACAAAAAATATTTTTAATTTTGAAACAGTGATTGAATAACACAACAACATTAATCCACAACATATCAATAATATGACACTAAGAATTTAGAAAAGGGTTTGCTTTGATACATCCGATTCTATTTTTACTGAAATGGGAATGCAAGTATGAATTTTGATATAAAAATAATAATGTTTACTTGTATGTGAGTGAAAACTTTCACGACTTCCATCCATATAGTTGTACATGTTCAGTAACACATTAAAGTTTGTAGGTTGTTCAAAATAGGTAACATTTCATTCCTCTAACATGTCAATGATACAATCTCTATTAAATAATGCATTATGCATAAAAGACCATTGCGTTAAATCATCATTCATATAACATTTATTATAAGTGAATGACATTGTAACATGACACATTGAACATGATTAACATTCCACTTTAATGCAAGGAAATAATAATGTGTTACAGATATAAAACATACAACAACATGAATTCATAAAATAATTTAGTTTGATACAAAAATAATTACATTTTTTATGTGAATGAAAACTTTAATTTATATACAATGACAATAACATTTTTTGGTATGTGAATGAGCACCTTCAAGGCTTCCATCTATATATCAATAAATGTTAAGTCTTCTAACCCATGTTTTGCAAGGAAATAAAAATGCTCTGTGAAATGCTAGTTGGTCAAGAACTTTAGGGTAGGTTTCATGATCATTTGGGGGGTAGGTACGTGGAAAGACATGGATAACCTTTTTTTTTATGGCACACAAGGTGACATTAACTCACCATAATAATGCAAAAAATCCTATCAAGCTTAATAAAAAATGGTGATTCCTTGCATATTAATGAGCTACACGTCTTACGACATGACATTTCCTTGCATATTAGTGATACAAGCATCTTCTAACATGACAATAAAATTCAAAAAATGATATAGGTTGTTAAAAAATAATAACATTTATTGGTATATGAATACCTTGAGGTCCGCCATGAACATACTAGTCAACGTTGAATCAGATGTGAATGTGCACGTAAAAACACCATGAGTATAAAAGGTACACTAATAATAATAAGTACATGAAAAAAATAATAGTAATGTGGCTTTAATTACAGGCAACACATTTGGGTGTAACATTTCATCCCTCCATTAACATACCACTAAATGTTGACTTAGATATGAAGGCATACAAAAAAATCAATGAACATAGAAGACACAATAACAATAAAAACCATGCAAAAATAAAAGGAAAACACTTTTGGTTCTTGTGGGTTTTGTTATAGGAAACACACCTATGTGTAAATTTTCATTCCTCCATTTTTCCAACATAAAGTGTTCTATGAAATGTTGCATACTTTAGAAATTTCGGTAGGTTCCATGGCCAATTTTTTGGGAGGCAGACCATGAAAAGATAGAGGCATTTGTTGGTGGCACATAGGGCAGAATTAAATTGCCATATTAATGGAAAAAATACCACTAAAATTAATTGAAAATGGTGTTGCCTTCCATATCAATGAGCTATACATCTTCCAACATAACACTTCATTTTATATTAATCACCCACCTATCTTCCAACATGGCACTTCATTTTATATTAATGACTCATATTAATTTCATGTCATGCCTTAATTTAAAATATTTTAAGCCATAGATAAAATGACGTGTTTGTTTTGAAATTATAAATGATCAAGTTTTTAAAATTAATTGGTCTTTTTGGTTATAAGTAGTGGTCACACCTATAAAATGACTAGAAAATGACATGTTGACAATTTTTTTGTTAATACGACTACTGAAAACTTATATTTGCCTCGTAAATGACTTATTTAGACTTAAAAAAATGTTAACCTATCTAAATATAATATTTTATATTATGAGGTGATATAATATGAAATATTTGGGACCTCAAAGTTAGGGGTCCTAACTACCGACTCCCTTCCCTAATATAGGTATCTATTTAGAAAATAATTTGTATTGGATAATGTGCAATCAATAAAAGTAGAGTATTTTTTCATATTCCTAACTTTTGATATTAGGTTTGGAATATTATGTTATAAAAAATACAAAATAATTTAATTTTTTATCTTTCTCTTGATGGAATCGTCCAAAATTTGACGAGAGAGCATTGAACATATGAACTGTGAATATGGAAGCAAAGATAAATAGAACTTTGTTATTGAAAATGAATTCAAACTAGAGCATGATAATGATAATATTATATTCAAAATTAATCAAAAATAACTTAGAGAAGTACATTTATAGGTAGAATAGAGGCATAAAACCAATACATTTGACAATGTAAACATAGGACAATTGTCAAATAGATAGTGTGCACCATGTGAAATATGTCAATATTGGTGCGTCAATGTCAAAGAAATCTTCACCCACCAATTTGACTATAATTTTCATATGTGCACGTGCATCTTAATTACCTCATTATTACACCTATGTGACTTTAATATTACATATAAATAAGCTAAATACATGTATAAGAATAATCCACCATAATTAAATAGTAGAAAAATAATATCTTACACTAACACCCCCCTTAAGCATAGTTTAGGTGGCTAAAAAATGGGTCTTGATAACATGGCTTGATGAGGTACTCAAGTACAATGTAAATCTCATAAAGTGGAAGAAAAAAAGAAAACTTATAAGAAAAAACTTCCCCCCCAAACGAGAGAAAAGAGAGAGGACTAGAAGGCCCCCTTGAAGCTGATGCTAATGTAGCTTATACCCTAATAAGATCGTGCAAGTGAAGATACTTTCTCTCAGTGAAGAGTTTAGTGAATATATCAGCTATCTATTCTATAGTCTGGTAAAATCTAAAATCAATGACCTATCTATGAATGATCTCTATTGTAACTTCACTGAGGCCCAACTAAAAATACGTGATTTTTAAAAGTTAAACACATATACCAAAAATAGATTACACCACGAGAATTTATAGAGACCATAAAAATATTCAAAATGTGATAATAGAACCAAGCACAATACATCACATAATACTGATCTCTAATATCATGAGAGTACACATCATAAAATGAATATCAAAAGTAATCATAGTAACTCAGCTACAACAAAACTCTGTTATTGAAAATAAAGTCAAACTAGAGAATAATTATGATAATATTTTACTCAAAATCAATCAAAAATAAATTAGAGAGGTACATTTATAGGTACAAAAGAATCATAAAGCTAATACATTTGATAATGTAAAAACAAGACAATTGTCAAATAGATTATGTGCACCATGTGTAATATGTCAATATTGGTGGGTCAATGTCAAGAGTATCCTCACCCACCAATTTGATTATAATTTTTATATGTGCATGTGCATCATAATTACCTCATTATTACACCTATGTGACTTCAATATTATACATAAACAAGCTAAATATATGTGTATGAATAAGCCACAATAATTAAATATGAGAAAAATAATATCTAACACTAACACCCCCTTAAGCATAGTTTAGATGGGTAAAAAAAATAGGTCTCGATAACATGGATTGATGAGGTAGCCAAGTATAATGAAAATCTCATAAAATTAAAGAAAAAAATAAAACTTGTAAGAAAAAACTTTCCCCCCAAAAAAGAGAAAAAAAGAGATGACTAGAATGCCCCCTAAATGATGCTACTGATGTAGCTCATACCTCAATAAGAGCCTGCAAGTGAAGATACTTGATCTTAGTGAAGAGTTTGGTAAATATATCAGCTATCTATTCTATAGTCTAGTAAACTCTAAAATCAATGACCTATCTATGAATGAGCTCCTTTATAACAATCCCGTTGGGGTCCAACTAGAAATACGTGGTTTTTTTATAGTTAAACACATATACCAAAAATAGATTACACCAAGAGAATATATAGAGACCATAAGAATACTCAAAATGTGATAATAACAACAAGTAAAATACATCACATAATACTTATCTCTAATATAATGAGAGTACACGTCATAAAGTAAATATAGAAAGTAACCACAATAGCTCACCTACAACTGAAACAAGTCTACAACGATCACTGCCAATAAACATTATTAAGTAATTAAAAATATTCATGATATTTTTTAATAATAAATACATTGTAATAAAATGTATATATAAGATACATGGCTCACCCAAAGCATAATTCTTGAACTCAAGTATTCATGACAATCTCATGTGTTGTCTCCATAAATAGTACTATTGTGAGGAGGGAGAGCATTATTTGAGTGATTTTTTATATCAAGCATGGATCAATGATCCCATATGCTATTCCTATCAAGAAATGTCTCTCATTTCATGGATAAGTAGATAGTGAGGACATATAAACCTATAAAGACAAGTACCCATGTGTTGTATGATTTCTAAACTAAACATGCAATGTATCATAGAAAACCATTTTATTGCAAGATATTGTATAAACATGTAAATCATACTCATGAAATGATAATGTATCACTAAATATAAATTGGCTTAAATTTTTATAAATGATAAATAATAATGATATAAATCAATCAAATTCATACACACCACTTGATCGGATTGTCTTCATTTGTCATTATGATACTAGTAAGCCAGTGATGTCCATCTCACTCCTTATTCTGTATCAAAAATGTAGATTGGTAAAATACAATTCAAACACATGATTCATTTAATTTACATCCTACTAAAAAATATATCATATAAAATGTTAAACATAAGAGTAACCAAAGCATACATTTATTCCATCAAATGCATGAATGAATCTTACATTAATTTATATTCCATACTAGATTTAATGATTATAGTCTATACCACTTGGATAAATTACACATAACTGTAGATTTTAACTACCATAATTTGTTTTTAAACATATTAAATCCTATGATAACTCACATTACCATAGTCTAGTACTCTAAGACATAATTGATAATTTTATATAATTAAACATAATAAAGTAGTCATAACTACACAAAAACAATTTATTTTTAAGAAAACAGATATAATAAAGTAAAACACAATTTTCATGAAATACATCGATATACTATCATAGCATTCATTAAACTTTCAAAGTTATATGCACGCATACATAAAGTCCTAACTATCACAAACCTACTATTCATAATAATATCCAACACGTTTACATATAATCAAACAAATGCAGATATGAGTTTGAGCATAATAATTATAGTATGTGCCATCTAGGTATAATATAAATTTATACTGTATTGCTCTATGATATCCTATACTATTATAGGTTCTCAAATACATAATAACACATAATCCAAACTTATGATTTCAAGAATCAAGTGACACACATACATAATAACAATTAAGCAAACACGAATCTATACCACCTGGGTATGACCTAAGTCTAAACTATATACTAGCATTCAAGTAAATATAACTAATTAGCATGCATCATGATGCACTTTTATATACAAAATATAGCCTAATTTTTATACATATTAACACTCCTATAATATGTACCACTTGTAAGTATACAATACTAAATTTTATATAACTAACAACCAATCAATCACTACAGAGAAATAGAGAACTAATAAAATCTTAATGATCTTTTATTCTAACACTTAATTTTGTTTCTAAGAGACTATTTCAACATATTATAGTTTTTGATTCTTAAATAACTTAATAGCTTACTCAAATCATTTATTGAACTATAGGTATAATCCCTACATATGAGCACTTGTACTTCATAATATGCTTCACATGTAGATACTTTGATGTTATGTAATTACTAAACCATGATTCAACATTTTTAAGTAAAACTACTAAGTCTCAAAATTAATCTAATGAAGTAGTCATAAATACATGAAAAAGCATATTTGTATTTAACAGTTAGAACATCCAGAGCTTCATTTTCTTGAAACATAAGAAATCTAGTCTAGCATTGATATAACATTTACAGATTTATAAACAAGCATTCACTAAATTATTTTTAAGTAATTTATTTAATTTAGTTAATACTACACTTGAGGAATATAATCGTGAGAATATACTTCCAAGTTTCTAGATACGCTACTAGACTCATTTACACCCATTCTCAAAACACGATGTTAATATCCATAGACACATAACTTGTTATAACGTCAAAATTTCACGCGATAGTTTTCATATAATAAGTGATCTTAGTATTCGACAAGGTTTATCTCATGAAACTAGGTTCAGTAAATTTATCTAAGGTACTTATTACCCTAAATAAGAAAGTTTATAACAAAATGTACATTGTTTCCACATAATTGTAAATCACCCATCAATAACACATATGTGGAACAATCTACTATGGTTTTACGTAAATCAAATATAATTATAATATATGATAACATCATCCATTAAATTATAGTTTAGGCTTTTCTAAATAAGGTTTTCTTTATATATTTTCAACTGATATTTCATAATAAATGACAACATCATATAATTATAAAAGTTTATATTATAATCATTTTGCACTATTATGGCACTAAAGAATCTATCTCATGCCCACCTGTATATTAAGTCTTATAGCTTTGGTATATCCAACATTTAACCATTTGCCATTAGTTTAACAGTTTGGGTTATAACAAACTCATTCTTTTTCTAACATAACAATGTTTTTTATTCACCAAAACGTGACCATGCCTGAAATACACGACTAAAAACATTCAAATTTAGAAAACTTTCAAATAAACCCATTCAGTTTAAATAAAGTGTGGTGATGCCAAACACATACAATAATTTTGTATTAGATAGAAAATGCATATAATTAAATCCACTAGATACTTATATGATAACCATAAGAAAACTTATATCCAAGTATAGAATGACTTGGTTTTCTTGTTATTTCATCATTATTATCTCACTAATTACAATATTTATGTATGTATTCTGTTATATCACTATATGTATGGAAAAGTCCTTATCAGTCAATGATGACAATGTATTGTATGCTATTTTATATAGTTATAATGATGATTGTCTTATTTATTAGTCATGTACATAAAACACAACCTATTATATATTAGCTATGCAAACTATCCATCGAGTAAACAATTAGAGATAGAGAGGCTATTGTATACATCTTCGATAGTCATATTTAAATATATGAATTGATGTATAAACCAAAACTTAAAATTTATTGTTAATAATTCTTAGTAAGTTATAATTCACATTTTTGATAGTTTATATGATGTATTAGAATTAAGATAGTTATGACTATGTATTGTATATTATATTGCTAAATAATATACATTATGTTATCGATCATTGTACTTTCTATACTTTCACTAGGAGCAAGTCACCCTTGGAAGAAATAGATAATAGAACTTATCATACTTATATATATTCATCTGGAGATTCTAATTATGTAACTATATTCATTATCAGGTTTAAAAATTCACCATCCTATACTGACAAGAATTGTTTATTAGTGGAGTATATCTATTTTATAATAGAAAGTTCACCATCCTATAATGATATTTATATATATCTATAAAGGTATATAAACCTATAAAAATACTAAGTCATATATATCCATGAAGGTTGTTAGTTTTCCAATAATCCTACAACGATGTATTCACCACCAATAAACCTATAAATATAGCCAAGTATTTATACCTATAGATTTGAAAACTAGTAAATATATATTTTAATGGTCTAGATATATAAAAATTCACCATCCTACAATGATTGGAATTGTTTTAAGATGGTATGCATTTATATATAAAACCAATCTAATATATATATATATATATATATATATATATATATATATATATATGTATCATGTTTGAATCGATTATAGACCTTATATAATACTGTATACAAGGCCTGTATCTGAGATGAGACTTTATTCATACTCTACAATTCAAACTCTTATAAGAGAGTCTCCATTCACATATATTTGGGTTTTATATATATTTAATTGGTATTTATGTATTTATACATCTAGGCATAATTATTTATACATACTATATAAATTTTCAAATTTTTAAAAATATAAGGCCTACCTGGTAGCTCATAGATACTCCCTTGTATTTGCCTTTATTGATTCTCCCATTGAATGATTCTTCCATGAATCCTCTGTGCTCCCCTTCTTTCTCCTTCAAAAAAGTACTTATCCTTCACCTTTCTATAACCACAAAGGCTAAAAAGGACGTAACTTCTATTTAGTTTTTCTTTTCTTTTTCTTTTATTAATTTTTTGTATTAAAAATTCTTTATGATTTTTGTTTTTATTTCTTTGATTTTTATTTTAATCTTTTTTTCCTTTTATTCTTTATTTTAATTTTTTCCATTTTTTCTCTCAATAACAATTTTTGGATTTGTAACATTTAAAATTAATTATAAAGATTAGTAATTTCACTAATTTATTTAGTACCTCCTAATGCCATGATGGATATATCATCAAATCTAAATTAAATCAATTTACACTAATGTCAAAATATTAATTATCATAAATGTAATCATATAAGATAAAATCACCCAAGCATAAACTTGAACTAACACACAAATCATGTAAGGCAATTCCATAAAACCATTAAGTTATGTTAGCAAGCCATGTATAAATGACTATCTAATACAAATGGCCTTAAACACATTTTTATAACCATTTAATTACACATCTAATCATGTACTAGATAATATGGTGTGTGTAGAGTACCGATCAATTTTTCTGTCATCTTCTAACATATTGATCTGCATCACCCTCTCTGATGATATTCTCCCTCCATCATGCTCTGAGAGATGGATTGTCCTATGTCAACCTCATAACAAAATAGGTAGTTAGACAAAAAATTATGATATACATTCATCATAAATATAGCTAAAATCATAAATTAACATGATCATAAAGTAAACATTTACTTACAACTAACTCATAACAAGGTGATCATGTAACCTAAACAATATCCTGCTACCCCATATCAACATATATCATAACTTAGTTAAAAATAGTGAAATCTAAATTTATCAACTATAGATATCTACAGATAATCTAATAAATTTTTCTGGTGAGGAATCGAGATGTAACATCCTTTCTCCTAAATCTAGTCATCGTCCTTGATGAATTTTATTCAATCATAAATTTTGAATTAAAAACATTATTTATAAATCAATAACATAGTATTCAATATAAAATTAAGCAAATAAATGAAATATTACCTGTAGAACTCATCGTAGTTCCTTTAAGTTACTCTATTCCTGATGTATTGGTCTCATAAGACCCTACTCAATGACATTTCCTTTTATGTAAACAAGGTTTACAAGTATTACTTATTCTGATTGATTCTGTCATGATCACCCCTAGGTCTAAAATCATCAAATAAGCCTATATACTATATGACTGACCACTTATATTTTTTTGAAGGGTACTGTTGGTGTCCTAAATTACACCCTAGATGAGCAAGGAGATTTTTCACATCTTCCTACTCAAATCTAGTCCAACATAGGAATGACCCTAGGCTGTGGATCACCTAATCTTGGTTTAAACTTTTGGAGAAGGTTAGATTCCTTCTGGATCTATCACCTAAACTAGACCTAAATTAACACTTGCTTAGAAAAGGGGAGAGAGATTAACAATAATCTATGAAAGCATGTAAAATGAGGTGATGCACCAGTAATTTGAATACTTACACTTTCCACAAGACACACTATAAGACACATTCAAGACCAAAGAAGATCAGTCACACATAAGTATTTCACAATAAGCCATTGACCAACTATCAAACTAACATGAGAGGGCAGATATCCACTTCCAAGCTAATCAATAAACTATTTATTGCACTTGAAATGCCCTGTGAGGACTAAAAATCACTTAATGAAGGTGAAGAAACTTAGACATAGACAAGGAAAGCATATATTCACTTAACCAAAGAACATGAATTCATAGAAAACACTTCAATTCAATTTGCAAAAATGATGAACTTTAGTCTTTATTGCATCAAAAGGTGTTATAGTACAAATGTTGACATAACCTGAGTAAGCCAAATTATAAGAGTCTACTTCTATAAAAAATCTTAGATATTTCTTGTTTAAAAACTTATAGAGATAGCTACAGTGTGGAATATGATGGAACATAGATAGAAAAGGGGAAGAAGAGAGGTGAAGCTATAATGGATTAACACAATTTCAAGGTTACTGAGTCATGATCTTATCAAGAAGGAAATGCTCTTTTAAAATATCTATAATTTAATTGAATGCCCATTGTTATTAGCTACCCACTAGGTCTCTTCCTTGGAACTCTATGCCACCTTCTACTTGATCTACTGACCAAGGCAAACTTCTCATGTCTCAAAACTGATAACTTTATGCCTTATCTAATTTGGATGGCCATAGGTACCTATTAATAAAAAAATTGACCATATAAAAAGATGAGACACTTCCCCATAATCACATTTATATTTTTATTTGATCCAACTTGAACATAGGCCCACCATCAATTGAAAAGCAACCCAATCTTTTGGTTTTCACATATTTACAATATCCATGAAAGTTTGATAGACATTTAGTCTTGCTTGATCTCTATATTAGGCCTAAAAAGACCTATTTTGCCTCTAAACCATGTGAGATACAAGAATTTAATACATGCAAGGATCTTTAATCTGGAAGAGCAATAAACACTTTAATGGAGTAATCCTACAACAGGGTTGACAGGTTCTAAATTATCGACCAAAAGTCCTTTCTAAACTTTAATGGTGATAGAGATTTATTCTTAACTATCTTGCCTATATGATTGTATCTATTATTGAAAAAACTCTAATGATGACATGGATATTTGAAACCTTCATTCACCTAGGTTGAAAATTGGTTCATCGACTTCCACTAGAACCTTTTGGATTTGCCTTTTGTTTATTGGTTGTTGATTGCCAACTCAGACCTATCAATTTGTGCCAAACTATCTTCTCCTTATTGGTCCTTCAGATATGTTGAATCCTTGAATTTAACTTACACCATTATATCTAAATGTTCAAGTGAATGTGAGATTTTGATCTAGATCCTCTAAATCTTTGAATTTAACTCATACCGTTAGATATAGATGTACAAATAAACATGTACCATAGATCTGCCTAGGCCCACTACCTTGATCTTGTACCACATATTATTGGATCAAGTTCCTTCTAGTGAGATCATTCCACTTGTCACTTGTGCATTCTATGCTGACCTTTTGACTTAACTCACATCGTTGGATCTAGATGTAACAATGAATCCACACCATAGATATTTTTTAAAGGACCATTTAAACCTTTTGACTTAGTACATGCCATTAGATCTACCTGTTAGTCTTTGAACTCAAGTGCACCATTAGATATTAATCAACTTGAAGACTTTTTAAGTATTTTTTAATGTAAATGACTACTTTATGAAGCTTTAACTTGACATTTGTGTGAACATTTTACTTTGTCTGTTCAACTCTAGAAGTTTATATGATGAGATAACAATCTCATCAAGACATAAAATTTGTAGATCATGATTTTGGCATGAAAGACTTCATGTCCGTGTAATGTTTTTGCCTATAAGGCTCTCTAGGTGAACTTACTAAATGTAAAACCAACTTGTTCCACTCATTCTTGCATGATGTCTTGATGACAATTTAGTCTCTTAATATCACCAAATTTACACTTTAAGCATGTTTAAAGTGTTTTAAAAAGTTTTGAATACTATGTGATCTCCTCTTGAATTATATATGCTCTTTTTGACATTAGGTCACTCTTCAATCAGGACTCTACTAAGCTTCTCATTCTAAACTAGGCATGTAGGTTAAATTTGGCAAACATCTTTGATGATTTGGCTGAGCAACATGCCTACTATGCTTGAGAACTTGGACCATTTACATAATACGTGGAACATTTCAATGACTCTAATCCATGACTACAAAAAACCCTATTGACTCTTAAGGACAATGATTTCCACCAAAAAGGGCAAGAAATAAATAAGAAATGAAAACTAACTTAATCAAAGTAAATATGTAAACAAAGAACTTAATTGGGATAAAACAAAACAAATTAATCTATTAAAAAACACTTAAAGTAAATAAAAATCAATTAAATATGTACAAGGAACTTAGCTTCCTCAATAGCAGTGTTTCAGATATATCCCATTGACTAGGATGGGAAGCTCCTCACCATCCATTTTTGCAATTTGGAAGGCATTATGGAATTTGAAATTGGAGACTATGTATGGACCACTCCAAAGAGATTCAAAATTTGTTTGCCTTCTTGGCTTAGCTTTGTCCTCATCCTACTTAAGGACCAAATCTCCCTCTTTAACGTCTCTTGAAGAAGCTCCTTTGTCAAAAGATCTCTTCACTTGTGCTTGATGGGATTCCATGACCAACATGAACTAATGCCATGTCTCTTATAACTCCATGAGATCAACATATTTGATTTTCATTGGCTCATTCTATTAAACCTCAAGTTGATGCATTAGTTCTAAAGAAAGAAATTCAAGAAAAATGGGTATTCTTGCTTCCTTACCATATACCAGCTTGTATGGAGAATTGGATATTGATCCCTTATAGGTTATCCTATCAACTCACATATATGACTTCAATTTGAGATGCCATGACCTATGATTATTTTTAGTAGTCCTCTTGATGATCTTAAGTAGGTTCTTATTAGTGGATTCAGTGAGACCATTGCCTTGTGGATAATATTTTGATGAAGTACTGAGAAAAACACTATGTTAAACTACTCAGTAGTTGATTTTAGACCCCACAAAGGTCATAGAATTGTCAAAAATAATTGTTGAAGGGATTCCAAATCTATTAAGAAAACCTTCATAAAAATCCATAACATTGGACTCATTGGCTTCTTTCAATGCCATTACTTCTATCTATTTAGTAAAATAATTTGTAGCAGTCAATATTCATTTATATCTTGACCTTGAAGGCAGTTAATGAGACCAATAAAGTCCAATCTTCATTGAACAAAGAATTGGTTCACTGTAATTGGTTGGAGAGGTATGGCTACAAGTTTCAACTTTCCAATAAACATAGTACATTGTCTGCATTTCCTAATCCATGCATGATAATCATCAAATATGTTTGGCAAATAATACCCACTTCTCATGATATTATGGGCTATTGTTCTAACTAAATAATGTCTTCCACCATGTCCATCATGGAACTACTCAAGCAATCTTTGTGTTTGACCTGGCTTTATGCATCTTAGCAACATGCCATTGATATCTTTCTTAAACAAAACACTATCAACAAGGAGAAAATTAATTGACTACAATTTAAAATATTTTCTTTTTCAAGGGGTCAGATGAGAAGGATAAATACCATTCTGGAGGTATCTTACCATGTCTTAGAACCAGTTGGAAGGTGAGGTGTGATCAGTTGCAACTTCTTCATTATTTGACACCATAACCACTCCATTAGCCTCTTGCAAGTATTGGACTAGTTGTTCACAAAGTCCTTTGCCTCTATCTAGTTTTGTTACCTTGATCTCCACATCAGACTCCATTATCTTGGTTATCCAACCAACTCTTTTATTATTTATATCCTTGTTCAAGAAAAAATATTTGATACTTGGATGTGCAACCATTTGATGTATCTTATTATTAGACAACAAGTATCTAAACTTCTTGAGAGACCTTATAACTAAAAGTACATGGTTCTCAACAAAAGAGTACCTTATTTTATATTCTTCCAAGCCTTGACTAAAGAAGGCTATTAGCTACTCTAAAGCCTCTTGATTATATTGCATGAAAATACCTAAAATTATGTCAATGTTAACATAGGTGTACAAGAAAAAATCCTTTATAAAATCAAGGTTTAGGAGTGTAGGAGCACTGACTATGGACTTCTTGATATCTTCAAAGATCCTCACTCCTTCCTTGGACTAGCTGAAACTCTGACCCTTCTTTAGCATGGTTGTAAGTGGCTTATCTAAAGTGACAAAATTTAAAATGTGCCTTCTTATAAAATTTATCTTTCCTAAGAAGCTTTACAAATCTTTTTGTATTTAGGCAAGAAAAGTGCAATAATTGAATTTATCCTATCAGGATCTATACTTGTACTATGTTTTGAAATCACATGTCCAAGAAGCCTACCTTCATGAACAGAGAAAATAAAATTTTAGAATTAAGAGACACCCTAAATTTCCTACACCTTTCAAACACTTGCTTGAGGTGATTCATGTGCTCATCTGTGTTCTCAAAGAACACTGTTATGTCATCCAAATAAAAATGTATAAAATTATTGAGGAGACCTTGAAATGACATATCCATGGATTTATAGAAAGTTACCACAACATTGGATAAACTAAAAGGAATCTTTCTATATGAAAATGTCCCCCACTTTGTGGTGAAGACTATTTTGAATTGGACTTCTTCTTTGACCAAAATCTGATTGTAATCACTATAGCCATCCAACAAGGAGAACCTTCTGAACCTACAACTAACTGTAAAATTTATTCTATTGATGGTAATGGGTAGTGGTCTTTAAAGAAAGCTTTGTTCAAGTCACAACAATTAACATACAGTCTAATCTGACCATTTTTTTAATGAAACAAGATTTACCACCCAAGTTGAGTGCTTAATTATAAATATTATAATTGACTCAATGAGCTTATGAAGCTCAACTCTCATCAAAGGCTCAAGCTTTGGATTAATAGGACCTTTTATTTATCTTACTAGATTAGTCTCATCTTCTAACTCAATAGTTTGTTGATCTAGACTTGGATCAAATCCTTTGAGGTCACTATACTTTCATGCAAAAACATCTACAAAACTTGAATGCAACTCAATGAAAGTTTCTTTTTCTGAAGGAGTACAAACTTTTCCCAACTTCAAGTTCTTACCAATTGAAATTTCCACATTTGTAAGTTTCCCTCCTTTGTTGACAATGAATTTTTTTCTTTTCTGAGCTCATCTCTACTATTTCTATTATCAAGTGTGACCAACCCTTTAGGTAACTTATTTGTCTTTAGTTACACAATTTGGTCACCATACTGCTACAAGAGCTTGTCTTGGTTTCTTGAAGAAAATTTAGCTTCTTCTTACAAGAACCTAAAAATCTGATTATCATCTTGAAAAACTTTCAAATTGTCATGGTTGTTTTGAATAGGTCTTACAACCACCTTGATGTGTGACTAAAATTTTTCATTCTTTATATCATCTGAGATACTGAATTGTGACCTAATGGTAGTCAACCTATTTGCATGTTTGTTCTCATTTATTGATATGGCATAAATATTGAAATATTGAAAGTCTTAAAATAAGTCCCATACTCTATGATTATAATACATAAGCAATAAATTCTTGCATATAGTTAGACCTCTTACTTGGTGGACTACTAGTTCACTATCACTAAAGACTTGTAAGCTATCAACCTTTATCTTTTTTGTCCATTTTAAACCATGAACTAGTGCTTCTTATTTAGAAACATTAATTGAACAACCAAACTAAAAATTAAGAGAAGAGAAATACCATTGATTAGCTAGAGAAATCAACATCATTCCAACCTTAGTTCCATGTTTGTTCTTTGATCCATCAAATTATATTTGCCACAAACCATCACCATACTCATCATATTTCATCAAGGCTAAAATTGGTGTATTTTTTTCATGAAGGCAATAAACACCAAGTCCTTCTTCAATTAACTTATAAAGATCATGTTCATGCAAATTAGAGGCCCTTTCATCAAGAAATAGATCTAGAACTCCATCTAGAGGTGAGTCAGTCTTTACTTTATTAGTTTCTAACACCTCATCTAAGATAGTACAATTAGTGTTCACCATACTTCACATATATGGATCCAAATGGAAAAATTCAATAGGTTCAAAAAGGATTATTACCTTAGTACCATACCTGGTCATGAACATCAAATATTTTCAATCAACTAATAAGTATCCTCTAATTTTTGAGGTAAAATCTCTTGAAAGACACATGGTAAAATAAGGAGGCAAGTCCACTACAACTACATTTTGTTGAAGGGTAACATTGGGAAAAGCATGTAGTGTCTTTTAGATCTTTGATGATGCCTGCTATATTTTTTGTGATCCATCTAGTTGTAATACTCCTTTAGTATTTGGTTCATAGACAAGACTAAGCTTATCTACAATTTATTTAAGCATGACAATGCTACTGGCTCTACTATCTACCATATAATTATGAACTACATAGTCACCAACTATTAAAGAAAGGTAAAAAAGAGTATTATTTGATTTGATATATTTTTTATTTACCTTTGTCATTTTATGTACCTGCTAATCTTGTTGATTGGTTGGTTGGTCTGAATTAGCTAAAATAACACCTTATTTCTCAATTGGTTTTTGAGACACCTTAAGAGCTAAAAGCTCATGGATGAGCATCTTATTTTTCCTTAGAATAGCAAGGGAATGACACATGATAATGCTAACATTAGATTTATTCATCTGATCTATTATACTGAATGAGGTTCCACTAACCTTTGGAGGCACTTTGTGAACCACTAGCTGTTTTCTAATCAGAGGTACTTGAGTTATCTTCCCAGCTTCTACATTTTGATTATTATATGCTATAAAGGCAATAGGTTAATCCTTGATACTCTTGGGAATAATATTATGAGTGTTAGAAGCATTACTTATATCTTGAGCTTCCTCAACAACTCTTTTTTAGCTCTAATCAGAGCTACAACTTGACCACTTGTGTTGCTATCTCACCAATCTAATTAAATGCAACATGATCATCTATTTGCCAATTCACATTAATGGCATCAATATTATATTGAACATGTTGATCCTCTCCTTAGGGTATCAAATTTGTCTCTTGATACTAATTTGCTTGAAGAGAAAACTCTTCTTGTGTCATTTGTGGCATAGTAATAACCTGTGATACCAAGGCTTAGTTTTGCATATCATTAGGATTAAAAGGCTACCAATATAGATCTTGCATCAAGTTGTTTTGAGAAGGTGTGAGAATAATGGATTTTAAACTAGCGGGTATATTAGGGTCAAGGGATGCATATGGTTTATCTTGGGTTATGGCTCCTTAAGATTGATAGGGTGGTCTATTTTCTCTAAAAGACTGATAGGGAGGCCTTTGATTATTTAAGGGTTGATAGGTGTTTTGGTTTTGTTTCTAATAAACCCTACCCTAGTATTATTATATTTTGAGTTGAAATATCTCATTTCCAAAAGCTTGTAACATAATTTTTAAATCTCCAATCTCACTAGCTTAATTAGAAGGGGTTACAACTTGTGCTTTAGGAGATGAAATAGGAGATATATATGGGATTTGAGGAACTTGAGGGGGTGGGATAGGTTACAGCTATAGAAAAATAGGCATTAAGGGCCTTGGATAAAATTTACCATCTTGTATCAAGTTGCTCTATCCTCTTATTGTAAGCTCATAGGCATTTGGCAAAGTATTACTACCCATATACTATATCATCACACTAATATTAGAATCAAGGGATTTTAGAAAGTATAAGAATGCATATTCTAGGGATGGTTTGACCAATGTATTCATAGGGGTACCTTTTAATGGTAGTCAACTATTCAACATGTATTCATAGGGGTACCTTTTAATGGTAGTCAACTATTCAACTAAAAATAGATGATCAGATTTGTCTTCAAATTGCTTGACTAAGGCTGCACTTAACTCATCCTAAGTAGCAATGGAGGTCAAAAGAAGATTCCTATACCATTGCAATACTTTTCTTTTAAAGGAAGCAACAAGCAATATGATAGCCACATTATCTTGAACAACATTGTGAACAAAATAAAGGTTGGCAACATCTTGGATATAGTCAATAACAATTGTTTTATTCCATTCTCTTGAGAAGAAAGGAATAATCTTAAGGGAAAACACAAGAAAATCATCATATTGGGATAAATTCAAGGGACTGCCCCTATTGAATAGAACAAAACTTGATTCCCCATAACCATTTAGGTAATGGGGATTTGGGTAATGGGGACAATATATTGGACTAAAACAATAGGATGACCAGGAGATGAATATTTATTTTGAGGATAAGGACTTGTCATATTCAATCTTGCTTTTTTATAAGAAGTCGAAGGCAATTTAATGTGTTCAAAAGGAGTACCTTGTTGATCTTGTAGTAATATTTGGCATTAAAGCACTGTCTAGATGATGCTACTATAACTTGAAAAATATCCATCTTTTGATGATGGTAGATGTCTCCTCTTACTACAATTTCTTCTTCTCAATCTTTAAACTTCAACTATGCCAAAGAAATTTTTTTCCCACTAGGTGTGCTAAAACTGTTGGTATCTTAGATTACACCCTAGATGAGAAAGGGGATTGTTCAAGTCCTCCTAATCAAATCTAGTCCAACATGGGAATGAACCTAGGTTTTAGGTCACCTAATCTTGGGTTAGACCTCTGGAGAATGCCAGCTTCCTTCTGGATCTATCACCTAAACTAGACCTAAATTAAAACTTGCTTGGAAAAGGGGAGAGATATTAACAACAATCTATGAAAGCATGTAAAATGAGGTGATGCACTAGTAATTTGAACACTTACATTTTGCACAAGACATACTATAAGACACATTAAATACCAAAGAAGATTAGTCCCACATAATTATTTCATAATAAGACATTGACCAACTATCAAAATAGTATGAGAGGGAAGATATCCACTTCCAAGCTAATCAATAAACTATATATTGTACTTAAAATGACTTGTGAGGACTACAAAGCACTTAATTAAGGTGAGAAATATTAGGCATAGGCAAGGAAACCATATATTCACTTAACCACAATACATGACTTCATAGAACACACTTCAATTCATTTAGAAAAAATGATAAAATTCAATCTTTATTACATCAAAAGGTGTTACAATATAAATGTTAGCATAGCTTAAGCAAGCCAAAGCATAAGAGTCTATTTCTCTAAAATATCTTAGAAATTTATTGTCTAAAAAAATATAGAGATAGTTACAAGTTGGAATAAGATGGAACATATATAGCAAAGAAGAAGAGAGGGGAAGCTATAATGGATTAACACCAATTCAAGGTTGCTGAGTCATGATCTTATCAAGAAGGAAACAATATTTTAAAATATCTATAATAGAATTAAATGCCCATTGTCCTACCTATGCTCTAGGTCTCCTCCTTGGAACTCTATGCCACCTTCTACTTGATCTGCTGATGAGGATAAACTTCTCATATCTTAAAACTGATAGCTTCATGCCATATTTTCTTTTTATGGCCATAGGTACCTTTTTATTGAAAATGTGACCATATAAAAAGATGAGACACTTCCCCATAATCACATTTATATTTGTATTTTCTCCAACTTGAACTTAGGTCCACCATAGATCAAAAATGAATCTAATCTATCAGTTTTCACATAGTCATATTATCCATGAAAGTTTGATAGACATTTAGCCTTAATTGATCTCTGTATTAGGCCCAAAAAGACCTATTTTGCCTCTAAACCATGTGAGATCTGAGAAGCTACTAGACATGAGGATCTTCAACCTAGAAGAGTAATGAACACATCAATGGAGTAATCCTACAACAAGGTTGACAAGTTCTAAATTATCGACCAGAGGTCCTGTCTAAACTTTAATGGCGATAGAGATTTATCTTTGACCATCTTGCCTATATGAATAAATATACCATTGAACAAGCTCTAATGGTGACATGGATCTTTGAAACCTTCATTTTCCTATGTCAAAAATTGGTTCATCGACCTCCACCAAAAGATTTTGGATTTGCCCTTTGTTTATTGATTATTAGTTGCCAATTCAGACCTATCAATTTGTGTCAAACTATCTTCATCTTATTGGTCCCTATGATACATGGTCTCCTTGACTTTAACTTATACCATTAGATCTAGATGTATGAATGAACAAGAGCCTTTGATCTAGATCCTCTAACTCTTTGAATTTAACTCATATCATTAGATCTAGATGTACGAATGAACGTGTACCATAGATCTGCCTAGGCCCACTACCTCAATATTTATAGTGTACCATAGGATCAAGATCCTCTTAATGAGATCATTCCACTTGTCACTTTCAAATTCTATGTTGACCTTTTAACTTATCTCATACCATTGGATCTAGATGTATGAATGAATGTGCACCATACATATTTTTTGAAGGACCTTTTGACCCTTTTAACTTAGCATGTGTCATTAGGTTTGCCTATCAGTCTTTGAGATCATGTACACCATTAGATCTTGATCAACTTGAAGCATTTTTAAGCATTTTTGAATGCAAATGGCTACTTTATGAATCTTTAACTTGACTTTTGCATGAATATTTCTCTATCTGTTCAACTCTAGAAGCTCATATGATGAGATAACAATCTCATAAAGACATGAAATTTGTAGAGAATTATCTTAGCATGAAGGAATTCATGTCCATTCTATTTTTTTGCTTGTGAGGTTCTCCAAGTAAACTTATTAAATGCACAACCAACTTGCTCTACTCATTCTTGCATGACATCCTGATGACAATTTGGTCTGTTAAGATCACCAAAGTTACACTTTAATCTTGTTTAAAGTGTTTCAAAAGGTTAAAAATGTTATGTGATCTCCTCTTGAAGTCTATATGCTCCTTATGACATTAGGTCACTCTTCAATCAAGACTCTGATCATCTTCTCATTCTAAACTAGTCATGTAGGTCAAATTTGGCCAACAAGTCCCACATATCTTAATAAAAGTTTTAGTAACTTCCCAAGATCACATAAGATCATCATATAACCGAAAACAATTGACTAGGGAAATTTCCATAAATTTTTTGATCCCCTCCCCACATCATTCCAATCCTAGAGAGTGTTTTTCTCATTCTAGAGAAAAGTGTTTAGGAATCCTAGCTAGAATGATGTGTACAAGTTAATACTACCACTAACCCATGTAGTTCCTAATAAGTATAACATGTAAATATTGTCATTACTCCATAGAGTTCCTAACAAGTACAATGATGAATAGTAACTAAAAATACTACATTTCCAATTTATACAAAATCATATAATAAATGTTCCACTGTATACATGCATATAGCCACATGACTTAATTTGACAAGTCCATCTATTATATCCTAGATTTTACAAGTCCATCTATTAGATCCAACTCAATAACAACTGAGTCAATATGAAGATAAGTAGGATATAATGAGTCAACTCATGTTTATAATTTACCGCTCTTCCCTTAGGTCTCCACGACCTAATGATCCCTAAAATGTGCACAATGTTCAAATAATCATAATTGTATGCTAACAGGTCATTGAAAGCAAAGATATATGCTGAATAATTCTAGATGTACCAATATACATACAAAAAAAATTTATACAATTAGTTCATAATTATATTAAGTTATTACTAGCTAAACGTACTAGTATCATATTTCTGACTTAACCCATAGTGTTATATTTATCGTTAAAAGGAAATAATGTTAAAATTATAATAAAATACATACACCAAAGATCACACTATCCTTTCAACCTTATTAGGGAACAAGTGAAACAATATCTCCCTGCATGCTCGACTAGATTGTAATAAATTAAAAGTTTATCTCAACCCCTAAATTGTCAAGATGTTCTGTACATCCTATTCCCTACTCATTTTTGGTGAAAGGTACAAAATAAATCTTTAAAATAACATGATATATGAAAAATAGAATAATATCAATCTAAATAAAGGTATATGATATCATAATAATTTTAATCAATTCATAAACCTTAATCTAGAATCAATATAAATTCAAGGTTCACCACTCCACGTGGTCTAAAATTACAAGTTAGATAAAGTAGTGACTCTAAAGAGTCATAAGAAAAAAGTAGAGAGCTATCATATCAAAAACTCCTATATAACCTCACAAGGTAAAAATAAAATGCCACACCTCAATGTTTCTAAATCACTACTTACTTACCAAATCTGTAAGTATAGTATCACAATCTATTTACAAAATTAGGAGAAATAAAATACTAACCAAAAAGATGTATAAATCCATCCTATACTAAAAATTCTCTCTAAACCAAAGAGTAGAAGACATTCTCCCAAAAACTTCAAGGGAATATGATCCAAAACAACATTTCAGAAACAATTTTCAACATCATGAAAATAAGTATCCTCTCAGTAGCTTATGATGTCAAAGAGAAAGAGATAATAAAAACTTCCCTTTAAGCTAACTAAGAGGGGTGACACTTTTACACATATCTTAGGGTGGCAACCTCAAAAAAAATCCTAACATATAGGAATTATTAACCAAGAAAACTACACTCTGCTAACAAAAAAATCCCATAGTTCTAGGTGGTACTAACTAAAAATGGTTTTAAGATTTCCAACTCCTAGGATTAGTGTACGTTAGACATAAAAACTAAGGCACATATATTTAAGTGAAAATCATACCATGCTTATTAAACATCCACTACACAAAATACAAATGGTGAAGGTGACTTGATTACTAAGAATGATTTAATCATACTCGAGGTGTTTAATTTAAGTGACCAACCATGGTAAAAATCTTTGTTCATAACTCACGACTATGCTATGCACTCACCTACCCAAACCTTGATTACAACCATCACCATTAGGAAACTTTGAAAACCAATTCCCTAAACATTTCAAAAGGGTATGAGTGCTCCTAAGAGTACATAATAAATGTTCCATACACATTACATGAATGTATCATACTAAAAATAACCTCTAAGCCGTACAAGAGGATCTATCAAGTCTCAAAACTCCAATCATGGTGTAACTCAGTTCTGTACTAAAGCACTACTAATCCAAAATACTAGTGCATTAATTCATGTCACAATGTTCACACCAGTGAACAGAAAGATATGAAAATGCTAATGAACTCAGGTCCTAGAGTTTGAGCCATAGCTTTGATACCACATGTAACAATCCCGTTGGGGTCCAACTTGAAATATGTGAAAGTTTTTTTAGTAAAATACATATACCAAAAATAGATTACACCATAGGAATCTATAGAGACCATAAAAACACTCAAAGTATGATAATATCAACAAGCACAATACATCACATAATACTGATCTCTAATATCATGAGAATATACATTGTAAAACAAATATAGAAAGTAATCACAGTAACTCAGGTACAACTGAAACAAGTCTACAACCACCACTATCAATTAAAATATCAATTAATTACAAATATTCATAAAAAATTTCAATAATAAATATGGTACAATACAATGTACATATAAGATACATGGCTCTCCCAAAGCATAGTTCCCAAACTCAAGTATCTGTGGTAATCTCAAGTGTCATCTCGATAAGTAGTACTACTACGGGGAGGGAGATTCAAATGAGCACTTTTTCACACTAACCATGGACCAATGATACCTCAAACTAATCTTATTAGGAAATTACCTTCTCTTCACATATGAGTAGAGAGTGATGGCACGAGAATCTAGAGAGACAAGCAAATACCCATGTGATGTATGCTTTCTAAACTAAACATGCAATGTATCATAGAAAATTGATCTATTACAATATATCACATAAACATGTAAATCATAATAATAAAATTATAATGTCTCATTAAACATAATTTGGCACAAATTTTTATAACTAATAATAAATAATGATCTAGATCAATCAAATTCATACACATCACTTGATCAGACTGCTTTCATCTGTCATTACGATACTAGTAAGCCAATGAAGTCCATCTCACTCCTTACTTTGTATCAAATGTAGATTAGTTCAATACAATTCAATCACAAGATTCATTTAATTTACATCTAACTAGAAAATACATCATATAACATGCTAAACATTGGAGTAACCATAGCATACATTTATTCCATCAAATGCATGAATGAATCTTACATCAATTTCTATCCCATACTAGAATTAATGACTACAATCTATACCATCAGAGTTAATTATACATAACTATAAATTTCAACTACCACAATTTATTTTCAAACATACTACATCTTATGATAATCCATATTACCATAGTCTAGTACTCTAAGACATACCTACTAGTTTTCCATAATAAAACATAATAAAGTAGTCATAACTATATGAAAACATAACTTATTTTCAAGCAACTAGATATAATGAATCAAAACATAGTTCTCATGGAACACACCAATATACTATCATAATATTTTTTAAACTTTCAAGGTTGTATGCATGCATACATAAAGTCCTTCTAACTATCACAAACCTACTATTCATAATACTATCCAACATGCTTATATATATATATATATAAATATAATGTAGTACTCTATGATATCCCATACTATCATAGGTTTCCAAATATATAATAACACAATCCAAACTTATTATTTCAAGAATCAAGCAACACACATACATAATAACAATTAAGCAAGCTTGAGGATATACCACCTAGGTATGTCCTAAGTCTAAATTATATATTAGCATTCAAAAAAATATAACTAATTAACATGCATCATGATGCACCTTTATATGCTAAATATAGCATAGTATTTATACATATTAATACTCCTATAATATGTACTGCTTGTAAGTATACAATACTAAATTTTGTATAACTAACAAGCAATCACTACAGAGAAATAGAGAACTCATAAAAAGCTATGATTTTTTATTCTAACACTTTATTTGTTTTTAAGAGATTGTATCAAAATTTTATAATTCTCGATTCTCAAGAAACTTAATGACTTACTCAAATCATCTATTGAACTATAAGTATAATCCCTATATATGAGCACTTGTACTTCATAATGTGATCCACATGTAGATACTTTAATGCTATATAATTACTAAACCATGGTTTAACATTTTAAAGAAAAACTACTAAGCCTTTAAATCAAGCTTATAAAGTAGTCATAAATACATGGAAACACATATTTGTATTTAAAAGCTAAAACTGTAGAAACTAAAACCTACACACATGATTCTAGTTGTATAAATACCTTTAGATTTATCTTTAACCTCTTTTGACTAAACCTACATGTTCAAAAAAATTGCTTGACCTAACCCAACTACCTAACCTAGATTTAAATTAGCTACTTTACTAAATTCACTTTTCCACTGTTTTAACCCACCTTTTCCCTAGGCCCTCTATCGACGATGGTTAGGGTAATCAGTGACGATCACCTTGACTGATGATGGTTAGGTCACACTACCTATAATTTTAGCATGTAAACCACATGTAAAACACTACTTTGATTTTCTAAATATAGCTCATCTAAATCTTGTTGTGATCCTTTGCATGGACAATTTATATTTAGATGGCCTAGTTATACCTTCACTTCCACCTCTTACCTTGCCTATAAGAGAGAGAGGGTTGTAGGAGAAGATCATATACAATTATTATCAAGAGATTTATGTATCTAGAATATATTTTTATAGGTCAATCAACATCATTAGTATCATCAAGTATCATTAGCCATCTTATTGAGAGCCAACTCACTGTCACCTCTCAACCAAGCTTACAGGCACCATTACTCTATCAAAATTAGCCCAAATTTCATCATCAAGTAATTCATCTCAACCATCCACGTAATTGACATCTGGTAAGATAAGTATTTGATTTTAGGTATCTACTTATCATATTTTTATTTGAAGATCAGCGTAGCCCTTATCTACCTCTTGAAGCTTACCTTCTGAATCCTATCAATCAACAACCCCAATTCCATTCTTAATTCCACTGACAAGCAACCAGTGATGGTTACCTAACTGATGATGGTTAGCCTCAACTAGTGATGTTGAGATAACTAGCAATGGTTCTCCTTGATCGATGATGGTCACCTATGGCACCAAAAACCAACAAGTTAATTCCACCTACCTGCACCCAACCAAATCTAGTTTTTTTTGTGCCTCCCTATTCACAAGCTTCTTTCATATTTTTTCAAACATACCCTGACCCCTTAGTACTAGTATTAATTATTTTATCACTAATTTGATCATTTCTAGTCTATTTATTAACAAGCATTCTTGTGTTCAATGTCAGTTCTTTTTTATTATTGATGCAAGGATCTTCTTTCTAGTTTTTTGAACTTAATTATTTAAAATGTGTGGATTGATAATCCATAAGGAAGCTCTTACTTATGGGATCTAGCTATCACTAGGTAATCTACCCAACTATGTATATAATTAATGAGTTTGCTTTAGTGCTTTCTTATTTACAGGTCTTCTTCCCAAGCCAAAGAAGAACTCTTCGCAATCTTCTAATTTAGTGCATGAATAACCAAACAAGTTTTTCATCCATACTCATATCGAGTTTATTTTGTCTCTTCTTTATAATTTAAGTAAAAATTTACATGAAACATTTTGGCACATTTGATGGGACCTAGAGTCTTTACTCATGTTTTTTTTGCATTTGTACACTCTTCTCTCTATTTGTACTCATCATTGAAACTAAAATTTATTTTGAGCTTAAAATCAACTACATCCATTACTTAATTTTAGCATTAGTTTACTTTGGATTAAAGCAAAATAATCTTATTGTAGCACCATTTTTTTTACACATACTATTCAAACCACTTTCATCAATCAAACATCAAAACAATTTAAGACAAGGTCTGATTGGGATTTCATCATCTAGCAATCATCTTACCCATTCTCAATAATCCTACTTGGATATCATTACCAAGGGGAGAACCAACTCAGCTCTCTAGTTGAGTATAAACTCTAGATATCAATAAATATTGGCTAATCACTTGACACCCTTATCACTGTGGGATCATGAAGTGAGGGGGTATGCCCCAATACCAAGCCATGTATTGATTCTAATATAGATTTCTTGAGCACTTAAACAACCTGAAACTAACCATAGACTACTTCTATAGTACCTAATCTATAAGCCAAATTTTATCAAATAAACTAAGGCATAAGCCAAAAGTGAGATTAAAACTAACCTCTAGGCTTAACATACTTCATAGTGTATCTCTTGATTACCTTGATCATTTTATTGTCTTTTTCTTATTTGAGTGGTGGGTTTGTTCTTATTTTCTCTCCCCCTTTCTTGTATGGTTCTCACTCGCCAACAATGAAGAGACCTAGTAGAGTAGAACCCATCACTTAAATCAAACTCTTATACCTCCTCATCTATGGAGTACATCTTTGAGGCAGAAGATTCATCTCATCCATTAGGAAACCCTACTTTTCCTTAGGTATTTCCCTAAAGAGACATGGATTTTACCACTTTTTTAGACAATAATCTAGTTCCCCTTCAGCACTATCTTAACACCTCCCATCACCATATCCTAATTTCAAATCCATCTCAGGATCCTCCTTATGGCATGCCATTCCACCTTATGAAGGGTATCCCTATTTCTGTGATCACCACCTAACCTTAACTACCTAAGAATCTTCATCTACTAACCCCTTTGATGTTACAGATGAAAACCAACCTACCCAACCAATCATTACCTTTATGCCTTCCACTCCTACTAATGAATCCTTCACCTTAGGAGCCACCTTACCATTAGCCCATCATGCTTCAATTATTGTTATAACATCTACCACAAACACTACCAACCTCCCCTCTATCAAACCTAACCCATTAGTCAATACCCCTTTACCAAGCTTAGGGGTATCTATCCCTTCTATTTCACCACCTACAAGCATGAAGGTCACTACTTCACCTCTTGTCACCAACCCAACTACCACCCATACCCAATGCATAAGAATCCCTCAATAGATACCCATTTCACCTAATCTAGGATCCATCCCTAACCTACAAGGGTATGTACCCACTACCCAACCACCACCATCCACCCTCCCTACCCAACCTCTAGCATCCACATTCCAATATGTGGTAGCCTCTCAACCATCAAACAATTACCAATATGTTACCCAAACTCAACCATAATATCAACCTTACAATCCTTTTGGTGCACCACCTCAAACTGACCTAATGAAAATGCTCATGGACAAGATGACCAACTTTGAGTCATCCATTTTAGAGGCTCATAACATCATATCCTATGATTAAATTTATAACAAATTTATTAATCCTTTTGTCCCAATTAGACCTTACCCTCCTCAGCGGGAGATTTCAAAATTTACCAAATTTTCAAAGCAAAGAAAACCCCCAACAACACCTTAGGGATTTCAGGCACGCATGTTACATGAATGCTTATGAGGATGCCCTTTTATTTTGACCTTCCCCATGTCTTTAGCTGACCCAACACTCGACTGATATAGTGCCCTCACCAAGTATTCCATCTTTTCTTTTACCCAACTAGCACAAGTCTTCTTAGAGCACTTTTTCATTAACATTTCCAAGAAGGTCTCTATCACTGAACTCTATTCTAGCAAACAATTTGATAATGAATCCATTGCCAACTTCATCACTATTGGAGAGGCTTGATTAATCAAATTTCATTTTCCTTGCCTCAACCTGAACTTATAAAACTTTTTGCTTGAGCTTGTGCCAAACATATATCATCTACATTACATGTCCAAAGCTTTAAAAATATTGATGAAAATTTTACCATGGCACATAAGATAAAACCAAGCCATAGATGAGGGGAAATTAAAGTTACAAAACAAGAATTATACTTTCAAGACCAACAAAATATCCTCCTCAAAACCAGGCAACTAAGCTAATACCAGAATAAGATAAAGGGAACTGCAAATTAAGTTGTCCTTAAAACTACTCCTCCACCCAATGTCAATCAACAAAATTCTCCCAACTAAAACACAAGGAACCCAAACTAAAGTAACCAAAAATAATTATCTCCACTTGGAGAATATTATAAATCTATTCTAGAGAAGCTACTAAAAGCTAACCTTATACAACTTCAACCCATCAAACCTCCCCAATAGTATGATTCTTCTCATCTAGCACTTGCTTGGTACAATGAGAATGACCTTTGTGATTTTCATCATGTAATTAAACACAATTTTAGATGATGTAATACTTTCAAGAATGTTGTTAATAATCTAATGTACAAGGGGGAACTCATGTCAGATAATCCCAATTCCCCTCAAAATGAATCTCTTGACATCTTCAGGAAACCTTTTTCCAACCATGCCCTTATCAAAGCCAAGGACACATAAGTTGAATATTCACATAATTACCACACAATCAATATGGTCCTTGACACACTTGTACATCAGCCTATCATCTAACCTACCTATTTTTCTCCCATTTCACCTGTTAAAGTGGTGAAATATTCTTTTCCTTCAAAATCACAAACTGAAGAGGTTATTTTTTCCTTGGCTGTACTCATAAAGGCATTGGAATCATAAATCACCCCTTTGGATAGCCAACCCAAACAAAGAACCATTCCTAACCTACCATCTCCCCTAACTACAAATCAAGCCACAACTATGGACATCATGCCCGAGGAAGTAACTTTTTCACACACTCATCACGAAGCAACCACCCAAATTGAACTTACATCCCTTACTTGAGGAAACAGATAAGGATATTAGCCTTCCTCCTCAACCAATAGTTATATCCTCAGTACCTACTACCCAGGGCATGAAATCAACATATAGATATTTTTCTAAACTCATGCAAAAGTTAGGTATGGTCACAAAACTAGACATGGATCAAGCCACTTTTTAGCAAAACCTAGGGCTCCCTTACATCAAAAAACTTGAACCTTATATCATGCCTCTAACCAACCAATCCTTCATTTCTCCATCAACTATTAAACCAATCTAAACTTCTACCAACCCTTCACCCTCTCAATCAGCCAAAATAGCCACCTTTCCAACCACCATGTTAATAACCAAACCTTTTAAAACTCTTGGTGCCTTCCCTACATGAAGTTTGGTTCACCCATCCTTGAAAGTGGAATTAACCTCACCCAAGTCTATACCTAGGTCTCCACCTACACCAACCAAGAGGACAAAAAACATTGAAGGGTCACATGACTAAGACTCTATCTCCCTCTACCTTTCCCTTTATCTTAGGGCCTCACCCTTCCACTTTGATTAAAAGTCAACCCCATTTTAACATATGTCACCCACTACTATTGGTTACACCAGCCTACTTATTATCTAATGCATTGGTCCTTCTCAAATCACCAATAGTCAGACCATAAAACTCAACCACCCTAACTACCAACATACCCAAACCAAAACCATTAACCAAAAACACCACCTTACCCAAACCATCCCTCACCAAACCTATTGCCACCAACATGCCCATATTAACAACCAAAACCATGATCCCTAAACCTTTCTTACCTCTAGTAGAATCTTATACAACCATTCTTCAAAGATTATTACAAACCTCTTGCTTCACATTACTTCCTATTAGACCTTTTGATCCTCTTGGTTTGAAACCATCCTGGTACAATGATCATCAAATTTGCTCATGTCATAAGACACTTGGGCATGACATAAAGAATTACAAAGATCTCTAGGCCATTATCCACCAACTCTATGATGAGGATGATATTTTATTAGAGGATATTCTTTTGGCCCATCTTCCAATACACCCATTAACCAGTTGCCAACACATTTCTAATCCCCCACTCTCACCCTAGAGTGACCAAGAGCCTACCAAACCCCATATCCCACCTTCCCCTCTATTTATACCATTAATGTGGTTACACAATCACAAAAAAAGGATAAAGGGAACGCCAAAGTGTCCATTCCATAGACATACCCAACAAATCATCCTAAACCAAACCAAATCTAAGCCTCTACATCTGTAGCTAAGCCCAAAGTTACCATCTTAGGCACCTCAGAGGCTAACCCCTCTAAATCCATCAAGAGGGTCATTATTAAACAACTTCACAAGACCCCAACTAAGATGAGCCTTTACAAACTCATTTTCACCTCACCTCACCATCGTCAGGCCATGAGAGAGGCTATGCAAGCTATTAAGGTTAGATCAAGAGAATCCCAACCTATAGAGGCCTTTGTAGGCTTTTTCTAACTCTCCACCCTTATTACCTTCAAGGGCTTGGAGATACCTTCTATCCATCCTGAGGACTCAGATCCCTTCTTTTTATTACAACCCATATTAACCAAACCTATATCAAATAGGTTATGATCGATGGGGGAGCCAATATCAACATCATATATTCCCATGCCTATGACCAACTCAAGTTACCAGATAATGTCATGTCCAAAACTTCAGCCATCCTTAGATCCTTTAATGACACTATGACCACTACCTTGGGAACCATCATCCTTCACATTTCACTAAGACTTCACACGCGCCCTAAACTCTTTTATGTGGTCGAAGGTGAACTATAGTATAATTTTTTACTAGGGAGACCTTGGATATATGCCATGGGTTGTGTACCTTCCACCCTCCATCATTATGTCAAGTTTGAACATGAAGGTCAAGTTGTTACCATACAATTTGACACTAGCCCTTTTGTAGCATGCAATTTGACCTATCGACCTAATGATATCCTCCTACCTCCATTCAAAGTACCACAAGCATCCCTAACCAAGCCCTTATCCATGAAATCCAAAGCCATTACTTCCCCTTCTACTAAGGAATCTACCAGTTCATCTATTCCTACTAACCAAATACCCATCACTGATCCCTTAGAACCTACCTTTCAATGCCTTATCCTTGGAGAATATCGTCTCCTTACCCTTGACACCTTCCAAACTCTTCAAGAATATAGAAAGCTCAACCATAAACCATGTTACAATCCCAACATAAGAGCCATTAACCCCTTGGGGCATCTAAGATATCAAACCCAATTTATCTATAGGGGAATTGACAAGCCACTTGACATTTCTACCACTCCCTCTCCACTTTAACTATTCATCTCCAACTTCTCTTACTTGGACAACCTAGACTTTGCCAAGCTATACCTCCACAGGTGTGCCTAGAAAGGATTTGGCTTGGGATGGTATGAGCATGACCCACACACATTGATCTCAATTAAGACCCACAAGCCTCATGAGAAACACAACCTTGGATTTATTCTACCCAATCAGAAGAAAGCCACACAACCTACCACTACCATTGTTAAAGAAGAGACCCCTTCCTCACCAACACCCCTTCCACTAGAGTATGAGGATGAGGACATCATCCCACTTAATTTTTTTTTTCTATCAACATGATTACCCTTAGCCCTTTGACTTATCAAAATGAGGGGACACCTGTATCCATGCATTTAATCCATCTTGAATTGGTAGGAGAAGACTCTCCTACCATTCACACTGTCTAGTGCCAGGATGATGACTCTATTCTCACCTGCCTTCATGCACCTGATTCTTCCATCCATAAATCCTTACCTCCAAAGACCTCAACCATATTGAATGAACCCACCATGGATATTGACATAGTCACTCCTAAAAACCTCCATGTTTTCAACCTAGGCCAAACTCTCACCCCTGAGGAACTACAAGACTTTTCTACCTTCCTCCAGGATCATAGTATTACATTTGCTTGGTCATATGTTGACATGCCTAGTATTGAGCTGATCATTGCCACCCACAACATTGTAACCAATCATGATGCCAAGCCTGTCAGTCACAAACTTTGATGAATGCATCCTCATATAGCCCTTATTCTCAAAGAAGAGCTTTAATACCTCCTTTTAGTCAACTTCATTCAACCCATTGATTATTCACAATGGGTTTTGAACATCACGTTTGTCACTAAAGCCATAAGGGGACTATATATCTATGTGGAATTTTGTGACCTCAACCTCAGCTACCTAAAGGATGCATTTCCTCTACCTAGTATTGACCAACTTGTTGATATTATGGTAGGCCATGAGATGTTGTCACTTATTGATGGATTCTCAGTTATAATTAAATTCTGATTACCCCTGAAGATCAACACAAGATTACCTTTATCACTGCATGGGGGAATTTATATTACAGAGTCATGCCCTTTAGTCTTAAGAATGCTGGTGCAACCTACCAATGTGCCATGACCTATATTTTCCATGACCTTATACAATTGTCAAAGACTATGTAGATGACCTTCTTGAGATGTCCAAACTTCGAAAAGACCACTTAGCCAATCTCAAGATGATATTTTAGTGACTTATCCATTATCATGTCCACCTTAATCCTAAAAAATGTATTTTTGGGGTCTTGTTAGGAAAAATTCTAAGCTTCATTTTTTTTGGAATTGAGGTTCATCTGGCCAAAATTAAAGCCATCCTCAAGATGCGCAACTTCATATTTTGTAGGGGAAGATCCATCCATTCACCACTTCATCTCTTAACTCTCTGATTGGTGTTAACCCTTCCACCACCTCTTGAAAAAGGACATCTCTTTTAAGTGGAATGTTGATTATCAAAAGGCCTTTGATGCACTCAAAGAGTACCTTTTATCTGCACTTGTCTTCACACCTCCTAAGGACAACCAATCTTTCTACCTTTATATCTCTACCACTAACCATTCCCTAGGCGTAATGCTTGCCCATCACGATGAACAACGTTAAGAGCAAGTCATCTATTACATTAGCTTCACACTTTTTGAGTAATAGACTCAGTACACATATATCGAGAAACCATGTTTGGATCTAGTATTCATAGCTACCAAAATTTTCCACTACCTTCTTAACCACAAAACTTTTGTCATAACTAATACCAACCCACTCAAGTACATGCACTCCAAACCATACCAAAACTAGTGTATGGATAAGTGGCTCATGCTTTTAGCTAAGTTTGACCTTGAGTTCCTCCAATAGAAATCAATCAAGGGGAAATTCATTGTTGAATAATTAGTTGATGCATACCTAACAACCAACCAACCTCCTCCTCTTGAGTTTCTAGATGAGTCTATCATAATCTTATCGCAAGCAAATTTCACCAATCAAGTAACCATGTTTTCTAATATTTCCAAATGTCAGTGTGGTGGGGGAGCTGGTATCATCCTTATCCACCTTATCAATGAACCACTTCCTTTATCATTTAAACTTGACTTCAAATGTATCAACAATGTGGCCAAATATGAATCCCTCGTAATAGGTCTCGAAACTGCTTTAGCCTTAGGTGTTAGAATAATAAATATCTTTAAAGACTCCCAACTTGTGGTCAATCAAGTCAATGGCATTTACTAGTGTAAGAATGAGATTTTGTAACTATATAAATAGTTAGTCACAAAACTCTTTACATCATTTGAATACTTCCATATTCAAACCACCCCATGATCTACCAACAAGTTTGCTGACACCATGGCTTCTCTTGCTTCTCATATCTCATCATCACCCTCAAACTCCAAACTTTTAGTCATTTTCCATTACCTCACTGAACCTTCCTACACTAAATCAAACACTTTAACCATATTTAGTGTGGAAGAGATTCTACCTAACTTTTGCTATCAACAAATCTTCAACTACCTTCACCTTGGCATAGTTCCCTATGGCCTCTCTAGGAATGCCTATCAAGCATTTATTCAGATCACCTCTCATTATACCATTATGGGAGGAATATTTTACAAACACAATTTTGATGGCCTCTTATTCTATTGCCTTTTTGGTCCATAAGCCTCTCATGCTATCAAAGAAATACATGATGGTATCTATGGGGGTCACTTTAGTGGATTTGCTGTAACTAAGTGCATATTTTGCCTAGGCTTTTACTAGCTTACCCTTAACCATGACTGATATGATTATGTGAAAAAGTGTGTCAAGTATAAAAAACATGCTAATTTACATCATGCACTTAGTAATATTCTTTTCATTTCTCTAAACTTTTGGCCCTTCTCACAATGGGGTCTGCACCTTATTTGTAAAATTAACCCCACTCTTCACAAGGACATCACTCTATCATCACTATGACTGAACATTTCACCAAGTGGGTGGAGGATAGTCCTTTTATCTAAAGAAAAGCTAATAATATTTTCAAATTTATCACCCATCATATCATCTACCACTTTGGTGTTCTCCATAAGATCATCACTAATATTGGCAAATACTTCAAAAATAAACACATTCAAGGTCTTTGTGATGTATTTGGAATAAAAACAATCTTTTCATCACCTTATCTCCCACAAGAAAATAGACAAGTAGAAGCCTCTAACAAAACCCTTAACAATATTCTTACAAAAATGGTCAATGCTTCGGGTTAGGATTGACACTTGCACATCCCTTTCATCTTATGGGCATATCACACTAGCATCCGAACCCCTACAAGGGATACACATTTTTCTCTCATGTTTGTAGTCAATGGTGTATTGCCTCTTGAAATACAAATACCTTCTCTTCCTATATCTTTGCATGATATTATTTCAAAAGATAATTATCTTCAAGAACATTTAGCCCAACTTGAGTTACTTGATGAGCATTGTTTGGTCACTCTTTCCCATCTTCATGTCTATCAAGAATGAATCAAGCATGATTATAACAAATACTTGAAAGTGTGAGAGTTCAATATTGGAGATATCATCCTCAAATAAAATCAACATGTAACTAATATGGAGAAAAGCAAAAGGGGAAAGTTTACTTTCAATTGGATTAGACCCTACATCATGATATATAAGTATGGATCATGAGCTTATCACTTGTCCTCTCTTAAAGGAAAATCATAACCTAAGCCTCTCAATGATTCACATATGCATCCCTACTATTGTTAAATAAGGATCACAATCATCATTTGCCTAAATTAAGCTCACCCCTTGCAACCAGATTCATTTCTCTATTCTTAGGGGCAACTAACTATAACTGAATCATGTGATTATCCATCACAATCATTGCCTAATATTTAACTATGGGTACCATATATCTATCCATGACATGTTTCTCATAGTACTTCCCATTTCTTTAAGATTATTTCTTATGGTCATTGCCATCTATACCCATTTTTCACCTACTGAACCTTCATGTCAACCTACTCTTGCCTTCATAAAGGTAATCCATTATGTATGTATAAGAAAGTGTATGTCAAACAAAAGCAATATCCAAATTCAAAAATAAATCATGGGTCATCCTAAGCATTCACATTCTACTCCCTTGAAGGACAATTATTTAAAAGTCAGTCAAAATTGCAAAACATAAGGTGGACTTCTCCCTTGAAGGATAGCTATCAAAATCATTTGAACTAAGCCTATAAACTCATACCACTCCCTTGAAGGATGGTTGAGTAAAGCATTTGTCATAGCTAGCAATTTCTTGGAAGCTTCTCTCATTGATCAACTTCCCTAACCTTAAAACAAATGCAAATTAGAAAAAAACCCTAAGCAAAAGCAAAAGTAATGAGAAAGACACAATTGCTCTCATAAAAGAAATAATCTTGGAAGGTCACAATCAACCCTCCTCATTAGACTTCCTACATCAATCAGTATACACTTTATATATGAGCATAGACTTATTTATACTACCTCTTTGGAAGCCTATAAAAAGGGCATGCTAGTCTCACTAACGGTTCTAGTTTTACCCATTCTCCCTCTATATATCATATGTACGGGGCTATGAGCTTACTTGACACAATGAGATCATGATACCTATTTATCAACCTAAGCATGCTAATTCAAAGCATTTGAAAGGCTTACTTTCACTAAGCCAATCCAACTTTGGGTTTATTTCGATCATTACCAATGGAAAGGCATTGTATTCCTTTTTCTTATCTTTTATCAGTTCATGTAGACATACCTCTTATGATCCTCATCAATTTCCTAAACATCTAGTTTTTTATTTACTTACTTCATGCATTCTTATCTTTAGCCATATTCAAATTTTATTTCCAAGAGCATAAACAACAACTCTCAAATCAAAAGTGTGAACATCATCAACTATGTATACAAGCAACATCATTTAGATATATGTGAGCAAAATATAAGGAAAACATATAAAAACATATCCTCAACATTTAACTATACCTTACCCAAACCCTACCTAGGGATTTCATAAGTAGCTAGCACAAATAACTAAATCCCTTAACTATTTTCAAAATCAACCCTAGCTTAATTCAAAACAATCCCTACTTTATTTTGTGATCATTGGCATGGTCATAGGCCTCATCTCACAACTCTAATACATCCTCAACCACCCTCCATAATCTTGATCCTCACTTAGGAAAGCCAACCAATCATAAGCTTCCACTTTAGTAGTGTCAACACACCAGCCACCAAAATTACACTATTCACCCAAAGCACAAATGCAAAAAGTAAAATGTGAAAAATCAATTCAACTTTTCCATTTTTACCATCTATATTTTTAGGATTTTACCCTGACCATCATTAGTCAAGATGATCAGTGTTGGTCAACCCTTGGGGCACCCCCTAACCATCGCTAGTCAGGGTCCCCATTCCCTTTTCTAAACTTTTATGGCATCTCACCTAGGTGCTCAATGTTTTATCTACGCAGACTAGAAGATGTTAAGGTGTGGAGCTAAAAGCTTCAACTGTTTGCAGACACAAGGAAGGATGCTGAAGAACCAGAGCCACTGGCGTCAACAGTATAACCGACATTGGTCAGATGCAGTGGAGAAGGAGACCGGCGACGGCAGGGAGTCGGCCGACGTCGGCAGCACCAGACAAGCAGGGACTGGCGTCGGTCGCCTGTGCGGTTTAGAACTGTTCATTGCACGAACAATTAGTTAGTTAAACTAAGTGTTTGCATGCTAAGGGGCTAATTTAAGTCGCGGGCTGTGTGTCTAATTTTAGTAGTTAGAGTTTTATTTTTTGTAAGCATGGGATCCTATTTAAAGACCCATGAGGCATGTATTGTAATTATTCTAAGGCAAGTAAAAGCATTGAAGCAAAGCAAGGTCAAGGAGATCTATAGGTGTAAGGTCAAGGAGATCAACTGAAGCATTCAAGGAGGGATAGCAACTCAGGCTTTAGAGTTGTTGTGTTGAGCAAGAGAGAGAGGGAAGAAGTTCTTGAGGTGTGGCAAGCCTTTGAGGTGGAGGAAGAAGTGGCATCTTCCTTATTGTATTTTCTTCTAGTCGTATTTAATACAAGAGTGTGTATTGTCTCTCAAATTCTTTGTTGTCTCAAGTTTCTAGCTACTTTATCATTCTAGTATAATTCCGTGTTTAATTGCATATAAGAAAGTAATTAATTGTGCTCTAATTGGTAGAGCTTCAGATCCCCTGACAAGTGGTATCAGAGCTACGGTTTGCAAGAAGCAGGGTATTGTTTTTTGATTACAGGTCATTCACAGAGTTTTCTGATTGAGTGGGAGTTCAACAATGGCAGAAGAAAGCAGGCTATGAATGGAGAAGTTTAACGACAAGAATTATCAACATTGGAGGATGTAGATTAAGGATTATCTGTATCAGAAGGATTTGTACTTACCATTGGGTGGGGTTGCATGCAAGCCCATAGATATGAAGGATGAAGAATGAAACGTTCTTGATCAGAAGGCTCTCAGTTCCATAAGGTTGAGCCTTGCATCATCTATGATTTCCAACTTATCACAGTGCAAGACAATGGAAGAGTTGATAAAGTCCTTGGTGAATTTATACGAAAAGCCCTCGGCTTCTAATAAGGTATATCTTATGAAGCAGCTATTTACTTTGCAAATGCAGGAAGGTGGATCGGTACATACTCATCTCAGTGATTTCCATGGTTTGGTAAACCAACTAGCTTCAGTCAATATTGTTTTTGATGATGAGGTAAAGGCTCTCTTGATTTTATGTTCTTTGCCTGAAAGTTGGGACGGTTTGGTTATGGCAGTAAGTAATTCTGCATCTGCTTCTAAAATCTTAAAAGTTGATGATGTTGTGAGTGTGATCTTGAATGAAAAAATACGCAGGAGAAGCACAGGTGAATCATCAGGGAATGCTCTAAGTGTAGAAAGCAGGGAAAGGCAAAGGGAGAAGGTTGAGCAAGGGAAATCAAGGTCGGGAAGGAGATCCGAGTCCAAAGGTATTACCTGCTAGTTTTGTGGAAAGAAAGGACATACAAAGAAGGAGTGTTGGTTGAGAGATAAAGAGAATCAACATGTAGGTATGGAAGAAGCAAAGGATGCAAATATTGTGATGCAGGATGCTCTCATACTTTCTTCGGATAGTCAGGTAGGATCATGGATTTTAGATTCTGGTTCATCTTTCCATGCATCCCCAAACAGAGATTTGCTCTATGAGTATGAACAGGGAGACTTTGGAGTTCTTTATTTAGGGGATGGTACGCCTTGTCAGATAGTTGGCAAAGGGAAAGTGCAGCTGAGATTGCAGATTGACAACACATGGGTGTTGAAAGAGGTCATGCATGTTCCAATTTTGAAGTAGAGTCTGATTTCTGTAGGAAGGTTGGGAGATGAGGGATGCATAATAACCCTCACAGCGGATTCTTGGAAGGTTACCAAGGGAGCACTTGTTCTAGCAAGAGGTAAGAAAGTAGATACTCTTTATCTGTCTACTTGTATTACTGATTCTACTTCTGGTGTAGATTCGAAGATGTGGCCTAATAGGCTTGGTCACAAGAACAGGAAGGGAATGGAAGTTCTTGATTCAAAAGGTATGTGTTCAAATTTGGAAAGCATAAATATAGTTTATTGCAGAAAGAGGAAATTTGATGCTTTTGACAGGAACAAAGAAGCCTTGGTGTTTTTGGAGGAGATGAAGGACAGAGATCAGTCACAGGGGCTGAATAAGTCTGAGCAGGGCAGCATGGACAGAGGTTTGATCCAAGAAGAGCTCGCGGATGAAAATTTCATCACTTACAAGAACACACAGACACCGATGTCGGTAGCTTGGCACCGACGTCAGTCATCCAGATACCGACATCGGTCATGTGCAGACCAGCAGGGTCGGTAGGTCGGACAGGAGAAGTCCAACGTTGGTCATAAGGACTGACGTCGGCAGGAGGGACACCGGCGTTAGCTAGGGAAATGATGTTGGTAGTCAGGATCAGTGCAGGGAACCAACATCGGTCGGGAGCAGACTGGGAGATGGCCTAGATCGGTCACTGAAACGGATGTTGGGTGAATTAATAAGTCTCAAACACCCATGTGGAGGTCAAGAAAGGTATGTGAACCTCATATTCGTTGTTCACCTTCTTTATATTGCTTACTGATAGTCATGAACTAGGAAGATGGAAGAAGCAATGCAGGTAGAATCCAGAAACAGTGGGAGCTTGGCATGGATGAGGAGTGTGAGTCCTTAGAGAACCAAATAGGTATTTGTTGGTAGTGTTGTCAGCTGGAAGGAAGCACTGGATAGAGGGATGGATTCCCATTTTAGAGAAGAGAGTGGATGGACACATGAGACAGAAGGCTATGGTATATGGTCTTGATTATGCTACAGAATAATGGAGGTTTGACCATTGTATTTTATCTTTACCAGGTTGGATAATATTAGCTACATTATCTTGTTACTGTATTGTGTTACTTGTTGCAGGGTTTCATATACAGGGAGTTTTCTGAGCTAAGGGTAGAGTTGGTTCAGAAGTATGTCATGGAGAATTTGGGAGCAGCAAAATTCTTGTGGCATAAGATACAGGTATTGCATCATAGGTTTACGTGGTGGTTGGTCTTCAAGAGTGACATTGAAGAGGGATACAAAGCCTAAGGAACAAAATAGATGGTGTACAGGTACAGGTACAAGTTGCAGCTATTTATCTCCAAGTGGGAGATTGTTAAGGTGTGGAGCTAAAAGCTTCAACTGTTTGCAGACACAAGGAAGGATGCTGAAGAACCAGAGCCACTGGCATCGGCAGTATGACCGACGTCGGTCAAGTGCAGTGGAGAAGGAGACCGGCGACGGCAGGGAGTCGGCCGACGTCGGCAGCACCAGACAAGCAGGGACCGGCGTCGGTCGCCTGTGCAGTCCAAACTGTTCGTTGCATGAACAGTTAGTTAGTTGAACCGAGTGTTTGCATGCTAAGGGGCTAATTTAAGTCACGGGCTGTGTGTCTAATTTTAGTATTTAGAGTTCTATTTTTTGTAAGCATGGGATCCTATTTAAAGACCCATGAGGCATGTATTGTAATTATTCTAAGGCAAGTAAAAGCATTGAAGCAAAGCAAGGTCAAGGAGATCTATAGGTGTAAAGTCAAGGAGATCAGCTGAAGCATTCAAGGAGGGATAGCAACTCAGGCTTTAGAGTTGTTGTGTTGAGCAAGAGAGAGAGGGAAGAAGTTCTTGAGGTGTGGCAAGCCTTTGAGGTGGAGGAAGAAGTGGCATCTTCCTTATTGTATTTTCTTCTAGTAGTATTTAATACAAGAGTGTGTATTGTCTCTCAAATTCTTTGCTGTCTCAAGTTTCTAGCTACTTTATCATTTTGGTATAATTCCATGTTTAATTACATATAAGAAAGTAATCAATTGTGCTCTAATTGGTAGAGCTTCAGATCCCCTGACAGAAGAACTACATTTGGCCTAAAGTTTTTATTGGATATTATGTCCATGAAACTATGTAAGCAACATCCACATACCTCATGTACATGGAGGTAGTTTACCCTCTCCCACAAACCTGACCACCTCATCACCTCACTGTTGGTATATTTTAGCCCATCTAGCATGCAATTTTATGACACTTTTTGCCTAGTCCTTTTAACCACAATGGTATCATTGCCATGTTGACCTTTTACATTTTACACCACCTCATGTATACTGACCCACTTGTGTCTCATTGAGAGAACTTCCTATCTCAGATACCTATGACACTTGACCCATTTGTGTTTTTATTGAGAACACTTCCTACCTTGGATACCTACTAGAAATATAGAAATTGCTTAGGATATTTGCATTTATGAGTCTTACCAAGTGTTATGCCTACAAATGGTCATGTGGTTCACTTGTCACTTATTCTGCTTATTATTGACCCTTATTTTTACCAACATTGGGAGTTTTAGTCTTTACACAATCTTAGTTATCACACCTTTTTATCACATTTTGTACACAAGTTTGTGTCTCAAATGCCCAAACATTTTTTTGTCACCTACGTCATGACCCAACATCTACCAATTATCAAACTCGTACCCATTTGAGTCTCACCTCACCACTTTTGGTTTGAGGGGGAACACCTCCTCCTAGTCTCAAGGCAACCTGACCTTGATCCATTCTCCATTTTTGTTTTGCTACTCATTCACACAAGCCACATAACAAAAAGGGGCATAATGTAGACATTAAAAAATTGTACACACAGCCTAATTATTAAAATGCCTTTAGGTTTCTCTTTAACCTCTTTTGACTACACCTACAAGGTCAAAAAACCTGCCTGACCTAACCCACCTACCTAACCCATAGTCAAGTTATCCACTTGACTAAATTAATTCACCTTTTCACTATTTTAACCCACATTTTCCCTAGGCCCTTGATCAGTCATGGTCAGGGTGACTGATGATAATCACCTTGATTGGTGATAGTTAGGTTGCACCACCTAGACTTTTAACATGCAAACTACTGCTTTAGTTTTCTAAATATAGCTCATCTAAATCTTATTACAAGCTTTTACATGGACAATTTATATTTAGATAGCCTAGTTACACCTTCACTTCCACCTCTTGCCGTGCCTATAAGAGAGAGAGGGATGTAGGAGAAGATCATCTACAATTGTTATCAAGAGCTTTGTGTATCCAAAATCTCTTTTTTTAGGTCAATCAACATCATCAACATCATCAAGTGTCATCAACCATATTATTATGAGCCAACTCACCATCACCTCTCAACCAAGCTTTTAGGTACCATTATTCTACCCAAATTAACCAAGATTTCACCAATAGGCAATTCATCTCAACCATCCACCCAACTGACTTTTGGCAAGAAAAATATTTTATTTTAGGTATCTACTTATCGTATTTCCATTTCAAGATCAACCTAGCCCTTATCTACCTCTCAAATCTTACCTTCTGAATCCCATCAATCAACAATACCAACCCTAATTCCACTCCCAGTTCCATTGATAGGTAATTGGCAATGGTTACTTAACCAATGACAATTAGCCTCAACTAGTGATGGTGAGATGACCAATGACAATTCCTTGATTGGTGGTGGTTACATGATCATCGACGATCACCTAGGGCACCAAAAACCAAGAAGCTAATTCCTCCTATCTGTACCCAACCAAATCTAGTTTTCTATGTGCCTCCCTATTCATAGGCTTGTTTCATATTTTTTGAAGCATACCCCAAGCCCTTATCACTATTATTAATTAGGTTATCATTAATTTGATCATTTTTAGTCTATTTATTTAACAAGAATTCTAGTGTTCAGTTTTAGTGCCTTTTAATTATTGATGTAAGTATCTTCTTTCAAGTTTTGTGAACTTAATTATTTAAAATGTGTGGATTGACGGCCCCTAAATAAGCTCTCACTTTCAGGATCTATCTATTGCTAAACAATCCACCCAACTATCTATCTAACGAATGAGTTTTGTTTAGTGATTTTTTATCTGCAAGTCTTCCTCCCAAGCTAAAGAGGAGCTCTTCACAGTCTTCTATTTTAGTGTGCAAACAACCAAACAAGTTTTTCACCCATACCCGTATCGAGTTTATTTTCTCTCTTCTTTAGAACTTAAGTGAAAATTTACATGAAACGAGAACATCCAAAACTTCATTTTTCCAAAACATAAGAAATTTAGTCTAGCATTGGTATAACATTTAGAGATTTATAAACAAGTATTTACTAAGTTATTTTTAAGTAATTCATTTAATTTAGTTAATGTTCCACTCGAGGACTATAATTATGAGAACACACCCCCATGTTTCTAGGTACACTATTAGGCTTATTTATACCCATTTTCAAAACATTATGTTAATATCCATAACCACATAACTTGTTATAATATCAAAATTCCATGCAGTAGTTTTCATATAATAAGTGATCTAAGTATTATGTAAGATTTATCTCATGATAACAGGTTTGTTAAATTTACCTAAGGTACTTATTACCCTAAATAAGAAAGTTTATACCAAAATGTATATTATTTCCACATAATTGTAAATGACCCATCAATAACCCATATGTGGAACAATCTACTATGGTTTTAGGCAAATCAAATATAATTATAATATATGATAACATCACCCATTTAATTATAATTTAGGATTTTATAAATAAGGGTTTCCTTATATATTTTCAATTGATATTTCATAATAAATGACAACATCATATAATAATGAAAGTTTGTATTATAATCATTTCATGTTATTATGACACTAAAGAATCTATCTCATGCCCACATGTATATTAAGTGTTATAGCTTTGGTATATTTAAAATATAACCATTTGACATTAGTTTAGTAGTTTGATTTATAAAAAAACTCATTCTTTCTCTAACATAAAAATGTTCTTATTTTCACCAAAACATGACCATGCCCAAAATATATGACTAAAAACATTCAAATTTAGTAAACTTTCAAATAAACCCATTTAGTTTAATAAAGTGTGGTGACACCAAACACATACGATCATTTTGCATGAGATAGAAAATGCATATAATTAAATCTATTGGATACTTATATGTTAAACATAAGAAAACTTCTAACCAAGTATAGAGCAACTAGTTTGCTTGTTATATCATCAATATTCTCTCACTAATTGTGATATTTATGTGTGAAAAGTCCTTATCAATCAATGATGAATATGTATTGTATGTTATTTTATACAGTTATTACTATGTGATACAATGATGACTATATTATTTATCAGTCATGTACATAAGACACAACCTATTATATATTAGCTATGTAAACTATCCATTAAGCAAACTATCAGAGATAGAGAGGCTATTGTATACATCTTAGATAGTCATACTTAAATATATGAATCGATGTATACACCAGAACTTAAAGTTTATTTTTAATAATTCTTAGTAGGTTATAATTCACATTTGTGATAGTTTATATGATGTTGTATTGGAATTAAGACAATAATGACTATGTATTATATATTATATCACTAAATAATACACATTATTTTATGGATTATTTTACTTTCTATACTTTCACAAGGGGTGAAATCTACGATTCCAACAAGTCATCCTAGAAATAGTTAATAAAACTTCTCATACTTATATATATTCATCTGAAGATTCTAAGCAGGCAATTGTATTCATTATCAGGTTTAAAAATTCACCATCCTACAATGACAAGAATCATTTATTGGTCTAGTATATCTATTTTATACTAGAAAGTTAAACATCATATATATATATATATATATATAAAGGTATATAAACCTATAAAAATAGTAATTCATATATATCCATGAAGGTTGTTAGTTTTCCGATAATCCTACACCAATATATTCACCACCAATAAACCTATAAATATAGCCAAACATTTATACCTATAGATTTGAAAACTAGACATATATTTTAATGGTGTAGATATATAAAAATTAACCATCATATAACAATAAGAATTATTTTAAGATGGTATGTGTTTATATATATATATATATATATATCATGTTTGAATTGATTATAGACCTTATATAATACTATAGACAAGGCTTGTATCTGAGATTTGGCTATATTCATACTCTACAGTTCAAAATCTTATAAGAGAGTCACCATTCATATATATTTGGGTTATATATATATTTAATTGGTATTTATGTATTTATACATCTAGGAATAATTATTTATATTTATGTGGATGGAATACTTATAATTTAATGGAATGTGGATGGAAGCCAATACGGTTTTCATTCACATACCAGTAAATGTTAGTATTTGTATAAAAAATATGTTTTCATTCACATAATAGTAAATGTAATTATTTTGATATCAAACCAAATTGTTTTCTAAATTCATGGTGTGTGTGTTTTATATCTATGATGTATTATTATTTTCATGCATTAAAATGTTGTGTTAACATGCCATGTTAAAATATAATTCACTCATAGTAAATGTGAGATGAACAATAACAGAACCCAATGATATTTGATGCATAATACATTTTTTAACATAGATTGTATCTTTGATATATTAGAGGCATCAAATGTTACCTACCTTAAATAACTTACAAATGTTTAATGTGTTACTACAAATGTTTAATGTGTTACTAAACATTTATAGCTATGTGTATGAAAACACTGAAGGTTTTCATTCACATACGAGTAAACATTACTATTTTTCTATTAAATTTTATACTTTCTTTCCCATTCTAGTAAATGTTACTCAACTGTGCCAAACCAAACACTTTTCTTAATTCTTGTTGATGTGTTACTGATATATTCTTGTGAATTAATGTCAATGTGATATTCATTCACATTTTCAAAATTAAAAATATCATTTGTCATAAATATTATTCATATGTTATTGGGAGTTTTCTTTTATGTGGATGGAAACATTTATGGTTTTCATTCACATACAAATAAACATTATTGCTTTTGTATCAGAATTTAGACTTTTTTGAATTCATGTTGGTATGTTATTTATATTTTCAATGATTTATATTTTGCTACCTGAAACATTTGGATTATATTATGTTTTGGCAAGTAAGGGAAATGTTTGTTGCTTCCTCCTTTAGCCAATTTTGCGGGGTCAGCCAAGAACATAGACTTAAACCATGTGGTTTGTCATTTTAAGTCATTTTATAGGTGTCACCAATCATTGAAACCAATATGTCAAATGATTTTTAAAAAATAAACCAATAATAAATTCAAAACAAACACATTCTTTTAGCACTGATTTAAAAAGTTGTGTACAAAGGCATGACATAAATTTAATATCGGTCATTAATATAAAATGAAGGGCCATATTGAAAGATGAATGTGTGTGCAAGACTAAACATTTACTAGTATGTGAATGGAAGCCATGAATATTTTCACTTAACAACTAGTAAATGTTAAGTCGTATCAAAATTAAGGATTTCACTAATATACTAGTGTATGTTGAGTTAAATAAATATCAAACCAAATCCTTTTGTTGAATCATGTTGCTATGTTTTTCACATGTTATGATTTCATTTTGATGTGATTTAATGTTTTTTTTGTTATTCATTCACAATTTAAACATTACTAATATTCTTTCTCATAGTTTTTGTTGATATGTTTTCCATTTTATTATCAATTACTTATATAAGTTGTCGACTATTGTAGTTCAACATGAGGAATGCCAAGAAGAATACACAATTTGTTAGAAAATTCCCACATGTAGCATTGAAGAATAGAGGAGTTAAATTTCTTGAAGTTGTTAATGAAGAAGAGAAACCCACTGCAAAGCAGACAAAGAATGAAGTTAGTCAATAGTGATGTTGCACTTTCAATGATTGTAGAGCAGGGGAAAACCTTAGGTAGGGAAAGAGATAAATAAATGAACAACATAAAATTGTAAATGAAATCAAAAGGCAATAGGAGTAAAAGAAGAGACAACAAAGGTAAGAAAATGAGAAAAAAAAGATCATGATGTAAGGGATACAAAATTTGAGAAGGCCAAAAAAAAAATTGGAGAGGTGAAGGCATTTAAGAAATTAACTCAATTTTCTACCCTATTGACATCACATATTGAAAGACATGATAAACATTCTACCCCAAATTGGTTCATTTGGGATCCCTCCTCCTAATTATATTAACATGGCAAAAAATCCCACTAAGGACAGAACCCTCGAAGGACCAATTGCAATTCCACTTTCTTCAGATATAGGTAGAGAAGGCCATAGATTAATTTATCCACCTTGGATGGCGTAAATTTTGATTTACCTTAAAGAAATTTGTTGTTTTACATTTACTAATACAAGTGAAGTATATTATGGAATTATTATGTTCCATTATAGGAAATTATGCAACTTATTGAATGTAATGAAATGTATAAAGTTTGTTATCTAATGTAATGAAGTGTATTAAGTAATGTAACAAAAGTACAAATATTCAGTTTGATCATGTGATGTAATGAAATTTACTTGTTATCTATCATTCAACATGGAAATGGATCACAAGCTTAATGAAAGTTAAAAAACTTCCCCTAAAAGTGAGTTCCCCATTATTCTTCTCTACTCTTTATTTTGAAATATGTTATCATCATTATCCACATATAAGAAATATTAACAATACATATAACAATACAAACAATTAAAAATTGAGCATTAAAAACTTCACAAACTTTACAAAAAAAAATTGTACAAGCATTACAAAGTTTGCAAATGTAAATTATGTTAAGAAACATAATGTAATCAATGTAAGAACATTACCAACTTAAAAAACATATACTATGTTACTAAACACAATGCAAGAAAAGTAAAAGTAGTATAATCTTTGCAAACATAAAAAGTGTCAAGAAACCTAATGCTTGTAAATTTGTTACAAATGCTATAACTTTTAGTAACTCAACAAACATTCATCATTTACAACCATTCAAATTTTATAAAAAAAAAGAATGTATGAATGTGGTAATTTATAATAGAATGAAAACGTATCAACAACATGTCACAACAACATATCATTAACACAATAACATGGATATTCATTCAGAATAAAAAAAATGAATGATTATCACAATAACATATCAGTAACACAATAATATGATTTCACAAAAATATTTGATTTGATACAACTGACTCAACATTTATTGTTATGTTAATGAAATTCTTAATTTTGATAAAAAGACATTAATATTTATTGGCATGTGAATAAAAATATTTATGAAATCCATCCACAAACAAATAAATAACCCTTTGTTGCATATTAATGACCCATATTAACTTCACATCATTTCTCATTGCATAATTTTTTAAAACAATGCAAAAATAATGTATGTCTGTCAATATTTACATGTATGCAAATAGAAAACTTAATGTTGATACAAAGATAATAACATTTACTAAAAATCTTAATTTTGATACAAAGATAACAATATTTAAGGGTATGTGAATGAAATTTTTTAGTGTTTCCATCTACATAAGTTTAAATCTATTTCCATCTAAACATGCATTTGTGTGTATTACAATAAATATTTGGGCTTCCATCCCAAGTTCAAATCCCTTTCCATCTAAACAAGCATTTTTATGTGGGAGCATTTAATGAGTACTTTCAAAAGCCATGGAAAGTTGTAGATACAAATATATAAATGTGTGAGAAGTATAAATAACAAAACAATGCAAATGAAAAACATATGAACAACTACGGTAAAAAATATTTGTATTTTTAAAAATGTGAATGAATACCAAAACAATATTAGTTTATATCAACATATCAATAACATAGTAATAAGAATTTAGAAAAGGGTTTGGTTTGATACATTTGAATCAATCTTTAGTATAATGAGAACACAAGTATAAATTTTGATATAAAAACAATAAAATTTACTCGTATGTGAATGAAAACCTTCATGATTTCATTCCACATATCTATAAATGTTTAGTAACACATTAAATGTTTTTAAGTTGTTCAACATAGATAACATTTGATCCCTATAACATTTCAATGATATAATCTCTATTAAATAATGCATTCTACATCAAAGGCTATTAGGTTACCTAATCGTTCATCTCACATTTACTAAAAATGAGTGACATTTTAACATGATTAACATGCCACTTTAATGCAAGGAAATAGTAATGTGTCACAAATATAAAGCATACAACATGAATTCATAAAATATTTTTTTTTGATATAGAGACAATAACATTTATTGTTATGTGAATGAAAACTTTCAAGGCTTCCATCCATATACTAGTAAATGTTAAGTCTTCTAACACATGTTTTGTAGGGAAATAAAAAATGTTCTGTGAACTATTACATGGTCAATAACTTTCAGGTAGTTTCTATTGTCAAATTTGAGTTGCACCATTGAATAAGGTCTTCAAGCTTCCTCACCCAATTGATACAATAGAATCACTTCCAAGTTGTGGGTGTCCTATGATGGAAGAAAACCTCTAGAGAGGGATGGTTCTCTTGATGAATCACCTTGATATTCACCTAAATTACTTCTTGAAAATAAAAAAAGAGAGAGATTCCTATATTTATATGATTAACTATAGGGTGATGCATCAAAATTGAATACTGAGAAAATTGATTGGACACACAGAGAATGAGTTCAAAGATCACTCATACATACACAACTCACAACTCACCAATAAATCTTGGGCATAGTGTTTTGTAGAAAGGGTTTAACTTAAAATAGTACCTAAAAGGATGACCACTTATCTTAGGAAGCTCAAATAACATTCATCACAACTATGAATTGCATAAATTATTAGAGACATAAACTAAAACTTTCACAAGATCAAGTTTACTGCATAAAAGTGCATAAAATTAGACATAAATCAGGGATATGCTGTAATTATCACAAGCTTACATCAATAATTTTTTTATTGCACACAATAACCAACATATGAGAAGGTAAAATTAGTTTTTTTATTTCTCAAAAATGTGTTTAAAAGTCTAAAATTTGATAGGACTGAGCCACAACCATCTACAGGTATATCAAAATACTTGGAAAAATCCTATACATAGAGTGTAAGGATGATTTTGTGAGGGGAGAAATATGCAAGCTTGTCATCGATGCCTTCATTAAGGCTGAAAACTAAAACATAACTAAAGTCTAACTTCAATTGACATATTTTTGCTTCTCAAATGTATCACTACTTTCTTTGAAGTCTCCAAGTTGTGAGGGAGGTGTAAAAGTCCTTGTTGTAGGCTTGAGGTTGTTGAAGATCAAGTTGTATGATGAAACTCTACTTAGTATTCAACCAACTCATCCAATCTTACATAATGAAACTACACTTTGAGAATTCCTTATTTGATTTTACTTTTTCTCATTGATTTTGATGTAGAGGGAATAGATGATTTTCTTGAATTTTTTGAGGTCTTATTTTGAATGAAAATTATGATGGTGCATTTATGATGCACAACTTCATCTCCTCATTTGATGATCTCTTGACTGTGTTCACATTCTTATTTTGTACAGAAAGTTTCATTAGCATGATTTAATACCTATTAAAATTTAATTAAAGGTTAAATTATGAAACATATACTAGATATTATCTATTTTGAGACCTCTTATAATGTCCTTCATGGCTCTTGAGGATGACTTAGTTCAAATTTGTACGCGTGAGCTCTATCAGTGCTTGAAAAATTCTTGAGAGAGAGATATCTCTTATTAAATTCCTTCATGAATGGATTAAAAAGGATAAAAACAAATTATTTTACTGATATAACTATGTAACATATACATATTAATTTTTAAGGTATTTGGATCAATAAAATTTGAGTTTTAACACTTTTAACTTTCCTAAAAATTAGTTTTCAACACATTTTATATGCACATGCCTGCAATTTTGAATTTTATATATTATCATGGAATATAAGGACATGAAACCACAATAAAAAATTATTAAATATTATCCCCCACTTTCACTTCAAATTTTAATGGATTTGGATCAATAGAACTCAAGTTATGCTCCTTTTTGTGTTTCTAGGCTCTCTTACGGCAACAAGTATGCTAGTTTAGCATTTTTTTATATATTTTGATCTATACATAGTTTCAAGAGATTATTTTAAAAAATAAATAAATTTATTTAACTCCTCTAAATATTTAAATCATTTAAAGTGTATGTTCAATTACAAAAACACTCAAAAAATGCATTTTTAGGTCTGTAGACTTGTAGGTACACATTTCACATGCATATTTATCATTTAGGTACATTTTCCAAGTATATAAACTTTTTTTAATGATTTTAAATTGATATAATTTGTATTTATATCATGTATATGGCATAAAAATCATTCTTAATTATTTATAAATCTTCAAAACACTTCAAAAATTTAAATTTGTAGGTTTCATGCTCTCTAGATAGGGTTCTGAAGGGTTTTGGAGTAATCTTGATTCTTAACAATTATTGATAAAGCTTAAATATTATTTTTAATACTAAACATCATAATATGATATCACACAAATATATTCAACCCTCCTATCAACTATTATGAGCCATGAAACATCTCCACCAAGATATCACGTCGGTTTTGGAGTAATTTTATGCTTGAAAATCAATTTTGAGAGATATTTGAGCTATATTAACATAATTAAAGCATATTTTGAGTTTATAACAGATATAAAATGTATAATAAACATAATTTAAGTTTTTAAATCCTTTTATAATCCTTAACCCATCTATAAACCAGTAAAAATTCAATATTTTAACTTTGAAAATGCATGGAAATTGGCCCTACATCCTTGTATATGAGTTGGATTACCAAAAGATCTTCACAACTTTTGTAGATGCATACATAATATCTTAAAATAATTTATTCAAGGTATTATACATATTATTCACCTCAACATATTCACCACCCTTCATTTTCTTACAAATTTATCTTAATTTCCTTCACCCATGCCTTTGTATGCTTTAAAAGCTTGAGATGTCAAGCTAGAAGTGGTTATGAAGATAAAAACTTAACTAAGACTCTCTATAGCATACATTAATGGGAGATATTGAAACAAAATTAACCTTAATTTTTTCAAAAATACCTTAACTTTTATAATTTATCTTAAAACATACTAAAAAAGTATAATAAATACTTTATTTTTGTAATTAACCTCTTAGGCTAAGAGAAAATATCAATATGACCTCAATGTGATTTCACTAAACATATTGGCACTAATGAAAAGATGATAATTATGATAAAATATGTTATGAACTTAACATAATCAATGTCAAAAAAAATGATGACTAAAAAGCTCAACATTCTTGGTGACCTTTTTAAATTTGCTTGCCTACTAAGTAAAAGACCAACTATCTTATGAAGTTTATTGGGCATGAAGTCATAAAAATAATCACTAGATCTGCTTTGAATATGATAAACATTGTTGTAACTTCATTATATAAAATTGAAACTAAATAATTTATCATCAAAGTAATAATAATATATGTGCAAGAGCACTTAAAAGATTGAAAACTACTACAACTACCAATCGAACATATGCATAACAAAACTTGGAAGAAAGTGAAAATATAAAACTAATATGTACAAGATGAGAATACCACCAATCCACTTGAATCAAAGAAACAACCTCTTAGGTCCTTTCTATATAGTTGATAAAGATGAGGAACAAGTTGTTGATTGAGTGTCATTCTAGTTAGATCAACTCTTTCTTGCTTGTTAACCTCTTTGGCTTGTCTCCAAATGAATCAACTGAAACAAACATATATTCAATATAGATAAACTCTTATTGATGTTTAATGCTCATCTCATGTTTATTTTTAACACTAAGAAGTCTCTCTAATGTAACCACATTCTGATTCATAGAAATAACTATAACTTCAATCTTTAATGGATCATTAGAACATTGTTCTTCAATTTCTATGACATCTTGAGATATGCCATATTGATTATCAGTTATTCAAGCTTTTCAAAGATCTCGAAATACTACTCTCTAGCTTCATTAGGGTTTATTTGAGATATATTTTGATCAACATCGTCTTGAACATGCTTTCCAATCTAGGCAACCACTTTATCAATGTCTTCACAAGGAGATATAAGCCTACAAAAATTCTCAATATCTTGAATTAACTTGAGGTACTGCTTCCAATCTTCATCAAAAACTTCTTGATCCTCACGTATAACTTATAGAGTTGAACTAGGAATCACTACATCTTATTTTGTATCTTTACTTAGCTCATGTATAGGGTTGTTACCTTGTGAAAGCTCTACTACAATCTCACTAGATACTACTATGTCATCTTGAACATCTTCATGATAGACTTCTTAAGGCTCACTTGTAGATGCAATTTGATTTTGCTCTTCAAAGACTACAATAGATCATATTCTATGCCAACTTAAAACACATTTGACCAACACAAATCTTGATCATCCTCCCTTGACAAATTCTCCTTTTCACCTAGATGTTCTTCTTTTGCCTTCCATACAACAGGTTCTCCTTTAAAAAGGGAGATGGTGGGAGAGCAATAGGTTCCATTTGATGGCATAAAAATATAGGAAATTATGGGCTGTTTTTAAATGGGCTTTAGGATTGAAGAGGAATTAAGAAGACTTTGAGATTTTGAAGTAGTAGTTTTATTTATGAATTTTTTGAAAGGAGGGTAATAAATTTGTGGTAGGGGTGCTTCATTCTTCTCTTTCCACTTAGAAATAAACCTCTCATATTATGACATGATTTGATATTAATGAAAAATTACAACTTGAGTGATGGGTAGAGGGCTCAAGAAATTTGGAAACTTATTTGATTGAGGAGCTTGAGGAAGAATGGGGTGATTTTGCACAAGCATGGGATATTTTGTAAGATTGAGAGTCCTAAAACTTGGAATATTGAATGAAGTAGACTCTTATGAAGGTTTAAGGGGTTGTTATTTCTAACTTGGGATCTTAAACTCAATTATTTGTAATCTTATGGGCAGCTATTGCATTTACTCTCTTATAACCTCATTATATCTATTCAATGATTCTACCTCTTGCTAATGCATATAAGATTGATATACAAGATATTCTTGATGTATATCATACTCTCTTTCCCTATCACTCTCCATATATTATCTATTAAAGTCAAGTCTTATCTCTTGCACACTTTTTTAAAGTTGATTAGAAATATGAGCAGGGGTGGGAGGGAGGTATGTGTATACACATAATATTTTCAAACATTATCATTTAATAATGATTTATATCTTGCAAGAACCTATTGTGTATTAATATCTCTAAGTACACGCCTTAAAGGGTACACTAGGAAAGGGGTGGACAAACCATTGGTTCTTGAAAAAAATTTTGTCCCTTATTTTCACTTGTTATCAATCCAACCAGCTCCTAAAACCATTACCCTAAGCTTTGCATCCTATTTTGCACACTCATATAGTTATTTACCACCTTTATTAGCCATTTTCCTAACCAAAATCCTTTTTTTTATAGTTTACATTACTATTTCAGCCATGTCAACCTTGTATTCTTATTGATACAACTTATTAAGGGTTTAGGTCAACCCCTGGCCAACCTAGTCTGTAACCTAGTGAGTTTTTGTCAATTACAATACTAGGTCGATTAGGTCAACCTTATTAGACAAAATTTTAAAAATGATTTAGGGTTAGATTTGATTATATAAACACATCCATTTCTCCATTATTAGAGAGTAAATAATATTTATTATTCATTTGCATTTCTTTACAATTTGCTCTTCCACCATTTCACTTGATGAGTCTTAACTTATGATTACTACTTGGAGAAGAATCTAGTCTTGTGAAAAAATCTTAGATGCTTTGGCCTTTCTTAGTGATCCTTATAAAACACAACCTCTTAAAAAGTAATTTTAGCCAAGGGAGAGATTGAGTCTCGATGGGTTCATCTTCCAGGTAAGTATCTCTAACTTTGCTCTTCTCTTTGGTAGATATAAGTAGCATAAGTAATGGATTTTGAATAATATTCTCTCTCTCTCTCTCTCTCTCTCTCTCTCTCTCTCTCTCTCTCTCTCTCTCTCTCTCTTTTTCTTTCCATGAATTAGGGTTTTACCTATACATAGATTAAATAGGATTTTATTATGCATGTTTACTTTCATTTGTTTAATAACCCCACTTTGTGCCACAAGCTTTGGTGAGCACTAGATTAGACTTTTTTCTTTACTTGTTATTAGTATAGTGAATATAAAAATATAAGACCTAGTTAGGGTTATTGCATAGTTTTACTTAATTATTGGCTTTGGAACCCTCCCTAATAATATTATTATGTTAATATATCTCTTAATTAGGTATAGTGGATCCATATTGGTCATGACCCTGATTATCTAATGTATCTCCAATCGAAAGTATAAGTAGGATCTATCTTCTCTAAGCTAGGATTGATTTATAGATATGTTGTATTTCTCATTGCATACATTCTGGTGAACCCAATGTGAATCTAACCCATGTAGGTTTTCTTTCATTCCTTTCATTTATATCAATTTATTATTTTTATATATTTTTAATACTAGATTGACTAGGCTGATATAGTTTTAACTTCTGTGCATAGGTTTAACACACAATCACATCAAAATGACTCTATTATTTATGTGCAAGTCTTTATCAGATACATGTTATTAGATCTAATAGTTCAACATAGTATTATTATTTAGTATTATAATAATAGACTATAAAATAGGTCAACTTAGTCTTAAAATTAACATCTAGATAATAAACTAAGTCAACTAGGTTGACTTAGTCATTTTAACAAGATTCAACAAATAGGGTTTCATAGAACTAGGTCGACCTAGTTAACACAATTGGCAAAAATTATAAGAAAAATTCAAGGCACTTCATAATTTTTTTTCAATCCTTAGCATCTTATAAACTACTAAGATTCATTTATTTATCTCTCTTTCAATTTAGTACTTCATTACAGTTTTGTATTGTGCAAGTTTTCAATATTCAAAATTGTAATCTTACAAAAAACAAAGTTAACCTAGTTGACTTATTTATGTAGTCTATCTTTTATCTAAAAGACTAAGTTGACCTAGTCGAGTTAGTTCTTAAGGACTGTTACTTCTACAATACAATAGTGACCATGTCAAATCTTTCCTTTAATGTTTGCATACAGTGTCATATAAACTGACTTTGTACCATTCTTAATTTAGAAATTAGCAACTATATACTAATAATTAATTCACACTTTCATTTTTAATTGTATTCATGCTTAGAGTAGCTCACGTAGTATAATTAGGTGTTTTTTCAATATACTATTTAGTTACACTATTTTGTGCTTTTTTCACACACTACCAAATCACAAATTTGAAAACACATTTAATAGTTGTCTTTTCAAAGCCTACCTAATTGGATTTCATCACCAAAGGGGAAGTCAACTTTGTTTTATATCCAATTATAAACACATGGTTAATGGTATATATTGGTAAAGAATCTAACACCATTATCTCTGTGAGATTGTGAAGTGAGGGAGTATACCCCAATACTAAGTTAGTACCATTACCAACATAGATCCCTTTCAACCAAAACATCCTGAAACCATCCATGAGATTAATTTTTAGCTCCCTATTTTTAGCTAACTTCCATATCACACTTAAATAAAACTTCATAATAATCTAAAAACACTCAAGATGACCACTTAATTAACATTTAATTTTTAGTTGACTGCTAGCTATCTAATCATTGTATGTTGTATGGAAAAAACTTGCATTGGCCAATGTTAGTGCAATGTTTTATATTATGTGACAATTGGTTCACTATCATTAATCCAAGTGTTTGTGTGATTAATTTCACTTCTTAATTCGATTATATTATAAAATCTTTCACTAATTTTAGCAGACTATTATGCTATTTGAAACAATATTTTATAGATTATCTTTTCCCTATTTGTAGTACTAAGTTAATTTGGTTGACTCTGTATCTTTTTTAGACTATCTATTTCTTTGACTATAGTACTGATTCAACTTGGTTGATCTAGTACTCCTTTATACCTATTAGGTAATATTACTAAGTTGACCTAGTCAACTATGTATCCTTATCAGATTGTCTTTTTCCCTTTTTGTAGTATTAAGTCAACTTGGTTGACCCAATACTCCTTTTTTCCAATTAGGTTATAGTACTAAGTTACCCTGGTTGACTTTGTATCCTTAACAAATTGTCATTTTCCTTGTCTAGTAGTACTAGATTGAGCTAGTCAACTTTGTACTCTTATTGTTGCCTTTGCTTACCTCTCCTGTCTAAACTAATTAGTTATCTATTTCTCTTTTCTTAGCACTCTGTTCATTTCCTCAAATCATCATGAAGTCCCCTATTAGAATCTTCTTACACAAATTTAATCCCTTTAAACACTATATGGGGTATTCATTCCTCCCTTTATTTACCTCCCAAGAGAACCCTCACTTTCAGAGCACCTCTTCCCCTCTTTCATCTATGGATTATAACATGGTTTAAATTACACCCCAAGATGAAGTAGGTGGATCTAATCCTTTTTATACCTATCAATAAAATTCTCATCTTCACACTTTTCAATATAATGTAGGAGTAATTGACACAAGTCTATTCAACAATCCCACTGGTAATCTGCCTTCCAATAACCCTCCCCCTAATACCAATTCGAGGATTTCTCTTACAGACACCAACCCAATAATTTATATGACTCAGCTTCTTTCACAAATCATACAACAAATGAATATAATGCAAACTTCTAACACCTCGCAAATGATGCAATTATAAAATCATTTGATCAATATGCCTAATCAACATTTAGTTCTCAATCCTCAAACCAATCCAAATTTTATCCTCTACCTCTTAGAGATGCCTCAAAAAATATTATTCCTCAACCTATCATGAATATAATTTTTTTTTTAAATATCCAAAATTAGCCTTTATCTCCTTTCATCGTATCCATTGATAATGGTAATATATCTCTAACTATCAAGTATCATGGGACTAAAAATGCCGCATCTTTTCTAAAAGCATTTGGTAATATTTATAAAGAGTGGATCCAAACTAATACTTTCATCACAACTTAAATTCTAGTTAAAACCTTTACTAGTGATGTATTAGAATGGTCCAACCAACTTCCCCAACATTTCATTTGGCAACTTGAGGATTTAGTCAATCCTCTAGTTAAAGAGTTTTAATATAATGACTTTCCCAAAAATTGCCTTAGCCATTTCATCAATGCTAAGCAATCTTCCATCAAATAAACTCATGATTTTATCGAATGATGGAAATATATGGTCCATAAATTTGACCATAACATGACTGATGATAATTTATTTAAACTCTTTATAACTGATTTAACTCTTTTGATTCAATATAAGGTTTGAACTTTTGCTCCTCAAATGCTTAATAAAATTCTTGACCAAGTCAAACGTCAAGACTTCTTCATGAAACAATTCAAACTTAATAATAAATTCCTCAAAGGATATTTTAAAAATTCTACTAATGCCATCACCATCAATAATCTTCAAACTAAACAATGAGTTGCCAAATCTGACACTCTGCCATCTTCTCACATACCACTAACTATGTAGCAAATGAAACAATTCTTATGCCCTATAAACCCTTTACTTATCCTAATAATCCTCCTAAATGGTATGACCCTAATCAATTATGTTGGTTCCATGCTAACACTTATCATTCCCATGAAACTTATCAAGGACTTACTAAATTTGTTGTCTCCTACATTCTTGGTGATTCCTTCAATCATGAAGTAATTATTCAATTTTATCATCAAGAGTACAACACTGCTTCTAAAAAATGACAAGCTCCTAAACATTATTCTTATAATAACCAAAGATATTTTTTCACATCTAATCATCAACAAAATACCAAGGATGTTTATGCTATTTATGCTGAGTATGACCAATATTACAATAATTCTCAATATGTTAATGATACCAAGGTTAAATATCATCAGAAGTTAGCTCATAAAGATCTTGTCACAAAACCTAAGAAACCATATTTTGAGGAACAACTTCTCAAAGATACCACAATCACTCACTTAGTTTCAGAAGCCCATGAGGAACCACTTCCTTCTTTCAAAACCCCAACAACTTCTATTCCTTCAAAATATACCTTAACTTATTAACATTGCACTGGTTTTTCTTCTAAATTCCATTAGAACTTTATTGAATAATTTAACTCCATGACTTGAAATATTCCACTTATGTATTTGGTTTATACTTCTCCTTATCATCGCAAGTTCCTTATGTAAAAATTATAAGAAATTGAAGATCCATCCCCTGTATCTGAAGAACCACCCTATATTGAGCCTCAACCTACAAACGTGTATACCATTGAATCCATTTATCCTTATTTCAAACCTTATATTGAATTTATTGAAGAGGACATGATTACTGATGAGATCTTTTTCCACATCGATGATCTGCCATTATTCATTAAAATAGCTAATGATACTACCCTTATTCATAAAGTCTTCATAGATTAAGGGTCCAAGATTAATGTGACATCTTTGTGGCTCATCCAACAACTTGGATATAGTAAGGATCATCTCAAGAAAAACCACCTCACCTATCATGGATTTGATAAAACTAATCAACATCCACTTGGTTGCATTTGGCTTCCCCTAACAATCATACCTACGACCATTCAAAATAAACTTATGGTATTTGATTTGCCTCTATCTTATAACATACTCCTTGATCACCCTTAGACTCATATAATAAGGGCCACCACCTCTTTCGATAGCTAATACATAAAATTATTACATAGTGGAAAATGGTATAATCATGATGCTAATCCCAACTCTTAATGTGTTCAACTTCCTAATCCAAAGTATCAATATCACATCCCTACCATTCCTACTATCAACAATGCTCCCTTGCCTAAATTTATTAACATTAATCCATACTTATAGGTCACTCCCACTAATTTTGATGGTGATGAACCTAATGACTTGAAACATACTTGAAACACTACTAAGCTACCTCCTTACATATCAGAGTGGCTTTCTCCTTTTTTATTACCTTATGATTGCACTATTCCTCTCATTGATGAGATCATTGAATTTTGCCCTCCATGCAATGCTCAATAACCTTCTTACCTAGAAGATACTTTCACCTATAATGATTATGGAGTGGTCAAAATCTTCCAAGATCCTCTAATCATGTCTCCACAAAATTTTAGTGACCTCAAAACTTTCCCTTCTAAAACACCCCGTGAATCTCAATCATGTACTATTTATCCAACCTATGATGATAACTACATCATGGCTGAAGTTCAATATCAAGACTTGGATGTTTAACATTATCAAAAAACTTTAACTTAAATACATGTTTTTAATCAAAACATTCACACCATTTTCATAGAATTTGAATTAGATCTCAAAGTTCATGTACCTCCTGCTAATACTCTACTTATTGATACTCCTTGGGTGGTAGAACAAATCTTACTTATTGAACCTATGGAAATTATCACATCTTCTCTACCATCTATAGATCCCACCATTAAATTTTATTCTTTCCCTATCAAAGAAACTAATGCCACCCCAATCTCATCCAATTAACCTACTCCTCCTACTCCTAAGATTACATTAGATGCCAAGGCCAAAAATGTCCATCAGATGCATTCTAAATATGATAGCCATGGTAATCAAATTCTTGATCTTAAAGTAGATGTTGAGTATTATGGCCCTCTTCCCACTTAGCCTAGTGATGAAGTTATCCTTGAACTACTTCATTCTTGAGAACCTCAAATTCTTTGACAACATCACAAACTTGAGAATTTCAAAAACAAAGCTGCTTATTTCAACAACTTCATCACTAACATCAATCCTAAAGTTAATCCAATTTCTTATTTAACTAATGCACCATACCACTTATAAGATGGTAATGCTAGTGATGAAGTATTGAATATGGTACTCCATCACGTCAGTGACCTATTAAAATTTATCATGAACTCACACCCGTTAAACATGATAACTTCAATTTATTTTTTGATAAATATCATGAGATCTTCACCTGGTCCTATGAGGACATGCCTGATATTGACCCTAGAATTTTGGTACACAATATCATCACTTATCCCAACATCAAACTTGTGCATCAAAAGCAATAAAAATTTCCACTCAAAGTTTCCATCTTAGGTCACAAATAAATTATAAAACTTCTTGATGCTAAGTTTATCAAGCCAATGGACTATTTTTAATGGGTTTCTAACATAGTCCCTATTTGAAAATAGGTCATTATGGTCCTTCTCATTTGCATTGATTTCTATAATCTTAATCTTTCTTGTCCTAAGGATAATTTCCCTCTACCTTCAATAGATGCCATCATCGATTCCATAGCTGGCTATGAAATGTTGTCTCTTATGGATGGCTTCTTGGGATATAACCAAATTCACATTGCCCTTAAATACCAATATAAGACCACTTTCATCATAAAATGGTGCACTTATTGATATGTTAAAATGCCCTTCGGACTCAAAAATACCAGAGCTATTTATCAATGAGAAATGATCCATATCTTTCATGATCTTATTCACAAAATTATAGAAACCTATGTAGATGACCTCATTACTAAGCCTAAATATCATAAAACTCATCTTTTTGATCTTACCATCATTTTCAACTATCTTCTTAAATACAAAGTTAGACTAAATCCTCAGAAATATGTTTTTAGTGTTACATTTGGTAAACTATTAGGATTCTTAGTTTCTCTCCACAACATCGATGTTGAACCTACCAAGATTAATGCTATCATCAATATACCCATCCCTTGATCTATTTCAAATATTTGCACTTATCTCTATAAAATTGGGGAAATTAGATGATTTGTCCCAAAAATGTTTTATCATATCTACTTCATCAATTCTCTTCTAAAAAAAGGTAATGCTCTAGAATGGATAGATCCGTATAAAAAAACATTTGATAATATGAAATAATCATTGTTTCACCCACCTACTCTTCATCTTCCTTCAAATGATCAATCTTTGATCCTATATACTTCTTCCACACCAATATTAGTTAGGTCAATGCTTACCCAACACAATGATACTAGAAGAGAATATGCCATCTACTATGTTAGTTGAGGCTTCATTGATTATGAGAAACATCACACAAAAGTTGAATGTGACTGCCTCACCTTATATTTTGTAGCTAATTTTTTTTTGACATTATATGATTTATCAAACCACTTATGTTATCATCCACTCTGATCCCCTTCATCACCTCTTCTCTAGAGCCTTTCTTCTTGGAGATAGAATTGGCAAGTGGATGGTACTTCTCATGGAATTTAATCTATGAATTTTTGATCAAAAAGCTATCAAAGGATAAATCATCATTGATAAAATTATCATAACCCCTATACCCATTATCAACCACCTTCAAGATAAGCTTCCTAGTGATAATACTATTTATATTGAAGGTATACTGTTCTTGAAGCAAGTAATCTTGATGAATTTACTATTGTCCTTGATACTACTAAACCAAAAGTAATCATCAAAGAACTTTTTGAAATTAATGTTGATTTATACAAGGATACTTAGACCTTTCATTTTGATAGTGATAAATAACTTCAAGGATCTAGGGTAGGTTGTATTCTTACAATCCCTCTTGGAAAAATCACCCCTTTAGTTTTTTGCTTAACATTTGATGTCACTAACAACATGGTAGAGTATGAGGCTTTAATCTTAAACATAAGAGCTGCCCTTGATTTAGATATCCAATACCTACATGCTTTAGGTGACTCTTAGATTATTTAACACCAAGTCAATGGTGATTACCAATGAAAAAGTGAAAATATCATTTATTATCATCAAATTGCAACTAATCTCACCAAAGATTTTATTTATTTTACCATTAAGCCTATCCCTTGAGATCAAAATTCTAATATTGATTCCCTTGCTTCTTCAACATATCTTTTTCATCTACACCAAGTTCTTATCGATCTAACTTTTATTACCCAAATAAGAAAATATCCATCTTCTACTTAACCCCACAATTCACTTATCTACCAAATTGAGGCCATCACCATTAGACAAAGCCCATGGTACAAAGACATTATTAAATTTATGGAACACAAAACTTATCATTCCAACCTAGATTCTCATGAAAATAATCACATTTACAAATAAGATTTAAAGTATGTATTTTTATATAACATCCTATATTATCATAATGTTGAAGGTGCCTTGTTTTGTTGTGTTATGAAAGATGAGGTTCCTCTTCTTCTTGAACAAGCACATGGGGGAATTTATGGTGGACATTATAACGGACATGTTATAGCCTATAAATATTTAGATATGAGGTAATTTTAGCCCACTCTTAAATATGATTCCATTGAATTTGTTAAAAACTATACTCCTTGCCACCTTTATGATGATTTAATTCATTCACCTCCATCTAACCTTTAAAGCTTAGAATCTCCCTATCCATTTTCCATGTGGGGATTAGATCTCATAGGAAAATTAACTCAATTTCAGGATGGGCATGTATTTATAATCATAGCCAAAATAATATTTTACCAAATGGGTTGAGACTATACCTCTTATTAATGTCATTGGTACCACCATCTACATATTCATTATTAATCAAATAATTTGCTATTTGGTGTCTTTCATACTATCATTTTAGATAATGGTGGTAATTTCAAAAATAAAAATTTCAAATAGCTTTGTGCTAAATTTAAAATTAATAAAAAATTCTCCTCACCCTATCATCTATCATGTAATGACCAAGCTGAGGCTAGTAATAAAATTCTTAATAAAATTATCCAAAAGGTAATTCATGAAACCTGCATGGATTGAAACCTTCATGTCTATCTTGATCTTTGGGAATATCACACTAGCATACATACTACCACTGGGGCAACACCATTCTCTCTAGTCTAGTCTGTGGATTTGAATCAGTCCTTCCATTAGAAGTTGATATTTCCTCTCTTCATATATGTCTTCATGGTATCATACTTAAATAAGAATTACATGAAGATCACCTTCATGCTCTTGATCTCCTTGATGAACACCATCTTTCTACTTTGTAACATAATCACCAATACAAGGCCCGTATTGCCAAACAACATAACAACAAATTAAAGTTCACATGTTTAATGTTGGTGATCTTGTCCTTAAATTAGACTACACTCATGATAAAGATGGTAAATATGCCCAAAAATGGTGGGACCCCTATTTAGTCAAAGATATTCTTGGTTCAAGTACATATCACCTTTAAACTAATGAAGGCCATATTTTCAAAGAGCCCACCAATGCACAATTTCTCAAGAAGTATTTTGCCTAATCCTTCCCTTATTTTCATGATTTCTCTATGCTATATATCTAACACTTTTTGTAGGATATTTACATGGATCTCACCCTCTGCACTAGTTCTCTATTTTCACAAACCTTAGTCCTTCCTTTTGGTCTTTTGGTTTCCCTTTCTCTCATGAGTTACATTGTAAAACCATAAATGGGACCCTATCTTTCTAATGATGTACTTTTATCCTTTTTGTTTTCATTATTTTTACACACTTTTTAGCACCCCTTGGTCTTTTCTTTCTGAGTTGAAATGTAAGATCATGGATATGACCTAGCCTTCCTCACAAATACCCTCTTTTTCTTATCTCATTTATTACTTTTTGACATCTTCATAGGTTCCCCTGTTAAACATTGTAGTGTAAGACCATGGATAGGATCTAACCTTCCTCATAAAATCATCATCTTTTCATTCCTTTTCTAGAATGTGTTTTGTAATGGTTATAAGTTTTTGATCCTTGTTCTCAAATTTTAGCTTTTACTTCTTTTGAGAGAAAATTTTCATATCAACCTATGTTAGCATGTTTTCCTACATTTCCCTCATTCTTATGATAAAGAATCACACTTTTCTATCATTGTATCTCTTTTTCATCCTTTGTCACATTTTTTTAATGATTTGAAGTAATTTAAATTGTTTCATATTTCATTCTTCTTGATTTCCTTTTCTTTCATGTCACATTGGATAAAATAAGGTCGAAGTCAAGATAACACTTTTATTTGACCTAAATTTATGAGGCTCTTAAAACCATGCTCTCTAATTTTTTTATCTTAGCAACCAATTCAAAAATATTCAAATGCAATTCATCTTTAGCACCTATGCTTGGTTTTCCAAATCTGTATGGAAGAGGAATAAATAAATTTAAAAAAAAAGCCATCAAGAAAGTTAAAAGCCAAATCATTTGAAACAAAAGACAATGATATACAAAAATAAACATACAAATTTTAAGAGTCAACATCACACCAAAATATGTGATTACAAGCACATCTCCTATCTCCAATCAAAGCTCAAACTCTATAGTTTCCCTCATAATAGAGCTGAGGTCCATTGGGGTGTAGTAGGCCAATAGATTGGAATAGAGAATTCAACAAACTCTATGGTGTTACCTACTTTCTTATGTAAGTACCCAATTTTTACAGTAGTTTATCAGCTCTGTAAGGGGTCTTGAGGAACAGTGAACACATTGTGGGAAGGTAGGTCTATTTTATTTTTCATGTATATAGCCTTCATGGGATGATCTATATACTTCATTTGTTAACCTAAGACTTGTGTGGCTAAAAGAATCTCTTCAAAGTCCTTAAGGTCGATAGTTATCTTATTTTGACAAACCTCATTTAAGTGTTTTGACTTCAATAAATATTTCCTCTACCTTGATTTTTCCTTCATTCTCCCCTCCACCCATTTCCTTTCCCCTCTTGAAAGGCAAAATGTGATTCTAACTCTATTTTTCTTTCTTCTATACTTCCTTCTTCTTCACATCTTAAAAACATGTTAACACTATTTTGTTTTAGTTTTATCTATCTTTAGAACAAAACAATATGTTTGAGAAACTATGGATTAATTTCTCTACACCATGGCTCTACACTTATAGACATACTTTTCTTCCTTATACCATTTGTAATTATTGTACCTATTAAGGTATAGTGTGTTCACATTATTAATAACGTTATTATTTTTAGTTATAATAACATGTTAATATATTTTTAATAATTTATAGATTAGATTTTATTATTTGGTTGAATATATTGTTACTAACAATATATTCATATTATAGTGGGTTGTTATTTAGTATTTTTAGTGAGAGATTATGGTGGAGATTTGATCTCCCCAAATTTAGGAAATAAATTTCCTATATAATCTATAATATTCTCGTATGGTTGGCAATGCATCAAAATATTATTATGGTTTGTTGAAATATTTTGTCTCTATGGATTTGAATCTTTATTAATTGTGCTTAGATTTGAAACAACTTTATTATCTGGTATCAGAGTAGGAATATCAAAAGGCCTCTTTGATGGAACATTAAAAAAAATTAGGCACTGTGCTGTTCATGTTTTGCCCCAAGCAATGAGAGAGAATTTTATGTGAAGAATTTTGTTTTTTTACATATGTTACAATAGTATATATCTAGGTAATAGTGCATAATTTAGAAAAACACTCAAAGATAGAATTTATAATCAATGTATCTATGTTGATCAGATTTGTCGTGTTGATCAGATATTCTAAAATTAGCCACTGTTGATGATATTGGGGGTTAAATTTTTGATCTATGGGTAACAACATTGGAGTGACATCTATTTTGTATTAGTAAATACTATATATGTAGAAGATTTTGATATCTACAATCCATCTCATACTTCAATCTCAATGGTATTCTGGTTCTACCGATAAACTATGTACATTCAATCTTCTTTTGTTAATGCCTAATGGTCAACTTAAAGATTTGCATTGGAATTATCTATTTAGATGAAATTGAAGTAGATGTTTTAATAACAAATATTCAAAAAATTCCATCATCCAGTTTCCTATGACCTACTAGACCTTATGGGGTTCTACGAAGCTCAAACATATCATACTTGATAGCTCTTCAATCTATTTTATTCAACAATCTTCATGTGTTGCTGGATAAATTCCTAAAAAAGTATATAGTTACATTTATGTGATGATAATTTGACTCTATCATATCCTCCATTGTGCCAAGTCAGTGACCTTTCAATTCATCAGTTCTACAAATATATAAACACATAAAGCGTAGTGTTTTTTTAGGTACATAAAATTTAAAGTCTTTAAGTTTAAGCTTTTAAGTATATATTTATATAGATTAAGTCTTAAGTTTTTATAAAATAGGTTTTAGTCTATTTATTTAATGTTTTGATAATATTATTTTATGTGTCGGTCCCTTACAATAAACAATGTATGCCAATTTTTTTAGAAATAGTCTTTTAGATTTTTGATATAGGTTTGTTTTTTAAAAAGAGTTTTGAGTCATTTAAAAGTCTATATCATAGTTGTCAAGGTCAAATAGATTTGAGTTATTATAAAAAATTGTCCAAATTATCATTTTATGTCTACAAAAGTCAAAAATTCAAAAATGTCATTCAAGTGTTAGTGTTAGAGTTGATCAAAATAAAAAAAGTGTCAAATTTTGTCAAAAAGTCAAAGTCTTTTCGAGTCAACAATTGAGTTGTTATTATCAAACATTGTAAAAAATACAAAAGATGTCTTATTGGATGCATTATCACTTGTACACGATGTCCATTATTATAGATTGATATTTAACACCAAATACTAATGATAAATAGAGGATGGATGCACAAGAGGCTGGAGGTCTTTCAGTGATCTCTCGTCAGTTACCAACGACAGGGCCACACTAATATTTTGGTGACACTTTATGTGGTGTGATTTTTTTCCACTATGTGTTTGAATAGGAACAGAAGGACATACCTATTCACTCGTGTGGTGTTTTTTTTTTAATTTATTCCATGTGGTGTGCTTTGCACCAAATTAGCTAATGCCAAGGATAGTTCCTCACTGGCAATGAAAACCCTCTATGCTATTTTTGTTTGGGTGGCAACAAACATTAACATAGGATACATAAGAAACATTAACATAGGATACATAAGATGATAATAAGGATTTATTTCTTCATGATATTTCTTTTTCAAAGTGTTTTTTCATTCCTCTATTTGTTTATACATCCTTTGATATTTGGAGAAAAAAGAGAATGTAGACATAATGGAATGTGGAAAAAAATTATATAAGAGGGCAAATAAATACAAAAATCCTCTGACTTCTTTACTTCTTTATAGAGATGATTAGCTAGTGACATGTCTATTACGATCATATGGAGTAAATGTAAGATGCATTCTTTTACAAAGTAGTGGTCATGTGCAATAAGATACAGACATCAAGATTCAAACAATAGTATACAAACCTAAAAGTATGCATTAGCATATAATTCTATTCGAGCTAGTTCTTGAAGATATATATTCTCTCCATGCCACATTGCGGAGTGTAGATAACATTAATAATGTTCACAAGGGGGTGAATAATAAGGTGTATTGTGTTTAAAATATTAATTTAACATTATTATTGTTAGTTACAATAATATGTTTGTAATAGTTTATGGGTTAGATTTTGTTAGTTCATCAAATATATTATTACTAATAATATATTCGTATTATAGTGGGTTGTTGTTTAGTTTGTTTGAGTGAGAGATTTTGGTGGAGATTTGATCTCCCCAAATATAGGAAATATCTTTCCTATATAATCTATAATATTCCTATATGGTTAGTAATGCATCAAAATATTATTATGGTTTATTGAAATATTATCTTTGTGGATTCGACTCTTTATTAATTGTGCTCAAATATGAAACAACTTTATTAGTACCACTCTTTTTATGGACACCTGAGTCTGTTTCTACTTTTATGTAATTTATTCATTTTTGAGTGAGGTTGGCTTGTTACTTCTCACTCACCAATATTGTTTTCCATTTTTATGCACCTTTTAACATTGATGATTGAGTAAGGATTGTTACTACTCATTCATCAATGTTGGTTTACCATTTTTGCTTGCTCATATTTTTTTAAGTTAAGATTGTTACTAATTTCACATTGATGTTTGCTTATCATATTTTAAACATGTATCCTTGGTTTGACTTGTTGAGTTTGCCTTTCTTAATTCAGGTTTACTTGTTTGAGTTTTTTGGTCTTTAGTAGACAGGTATTTTTGGTTACTCGATTTACTCTAAAATTTGACTTGGTCATTTGGTCTAACATAACACTTGTCACCCTAGCTTGCCAAATTTCCAAATACATCCCTTCCACATAATACAACTAACTTGGCTTTCTTGTCTTTGTTTGTTTTTTCTCTTTACTTTTTTTATTCTTGGGTTTATTAAAATCATTCTTTATGCCCTCCACAATAAAAAATACACACATAACAGATAACCATATAGCGATAAAGATAAGTCAAGGTACGTATTATATTTAATTTTTAGTTATTTTTATTTTCTTCATTTAATTTTATTTATTTTATACTTTAAAATATTGTAACTATTTTTATCTTTAACATTGTGTGTTACTATGTTCTTTCTCAAAACACCATCCCCTGTAACACCTACATGACACATGATGAACTTTGAGTGAGGCATATGTATGCACATTTAAAACTTTATCAATTACTGATGCTTTTTATCTTACAAGAACTTGTCGAGTCTCAATCTCTCTGAGTGCACACCTTAAAGGGTGCACCAAGGAAGGGGTGGACAGACCATTGGTGATTATTTTTCCTTATTTCCACTTGTTATAAATCCAATGAGCTCCTAAAACCATTTCCTTAAGATTTACATCCTACTTTTCACACTCTCTAGTCATTTACCACCTTCATTATCCCTTTTCGTAACCTAAATTCCTTTTTAATAGTTTACATGAATATTTAGGCCATGTCGATCTTGTCTTCTTATTGATAAAACCTATTAAGGGTCTAGGTCAACCCTTGGCTGACCTAATCTATGACTTAGTGAGTTTTTTTCAATTACGATACTAGGTTGACTGGCTCGACCTTGTCTACCAAAATTTTTGGAAGGGTTTAGGGTTAGATAAAACTATATAAACACATCTATTTCACCATTGTTATAGAGTATACAAGATTTGTTATTCATTTTCACTTCTTTAAAATCTACTCTTCCACTATTCTACTTGAAGAATCTTAACATAGGGTTTCTACTTTCAGAGAATCTAGTCTTGTGGAGAAGTTTTGGATGCTTTGGTATTTTTTAGTGATACTTATAAACCACAAAAACCTCTTACAAATAATATTTGGCTAAGGGAGAGATTTATCATTGATAGGTTCATCTTCCAGGTAAGTATCTCTAACTTTGCTCCTCTCTTTGGTATATAGAAGTAGCATAAGTAATGCCTTTTAAATAATATTCTCTCTCTTCATGCATTAGGGTTTTATTTATACATAGCTTAATTAGAATTCTCTTATGAATGTTTACTTTAAATGTTTTATTAACCCCCACTTTGTGCTATAAGCTTTGGTGAGCACTAGATTACACTTTTTGATTTACTTGTTATTAGTATAGTGAATATGAAAACATAGGACCTAGTTAGGGTTATTGCATAGTTTTTCTTGATTAGAGGATTTAAAACCCTCCCTAGAGATATTATTATATTAAGAGATCCCTTAATTAAGTCTAGTAGTTTCATATTGGTTATGACCCTAATTATCTAATGTATCCCCAATTGGAAGGGTAAGTAGGATCTATCTTCTCCAAGTTAGGATTGATTTGTAGATATGTTACATTTCCATTAAATACAATATGTGTCATGAGAAAACTGATATCTTGCTAGTTTAGGGCTACTAGAGGTCAAGCCTAAATATTCTTAACTTGATATGAAGTATATGAAAATAAAAAAGATGTATTTTCACAAAATGGAGGACTGAAATACATACCAATTGATATTCTTTAGGCACTTGGACTACTTAAACCATATGTATATAACTTAGGTCACCATTGATGCTTATAGAAATACCTCCAAAGGATGATATGCTAAATAATAATGCCAAAAAATCTGCAACAAATAAAGTAATTTGAATACTTATCCCACCAAGTGTGCTAGAAACTGTTGTCAAATTAAAGTTGTACCCTTGAGGAAGGTCTTTAGTATTCCTTATTGAATTGAAACAATGGAATAATTTACACATTATGGGTGTCCTATAACAGAATTAAATCTCAAAAAAAGGTTGGTTTCCTTGATGAATCACATTGATCTTCACCTAAACTACTTATTGATAATGAAAAGAGAGAAAGATTCCTATACTTCTATGACTAACTATGGGATGATGCACCAAAATTAAATACCTCAACTTGATTGAACACACATAAAATGAGCTCAAAGATCACTCACACATACAAAAATAACAACACTCTAATGAATCTTGGGCATAAGTGTTTTGTAGAAAGGATTCAACTTATAATAGTACCTAGAAGGATGATCACTTATCTTATGAATCTCAAATAACATTCATCACAAATATGAATTGCATAAACTCTTAGAGACACATACTAACCCCTGTACAAGATCAATTTTTATGCATAAAGGTGCACATAATTAGATATAAATTAGTGATAGACTGTAATTATCATAAGCTTACATTAATAATTCATCAATTTTACTTAATAAATAACATATGAGAAGGTAAAATTAGTTTATTTATTTCTCAACAAGGTGTTTATAAGTTTAAAATTTGATAGGGCTAAGCCAAAACCAACTAGAGGTAGATTAAAATAGTTGGAAAAATCCTATACATATAGTGAAAGGAGTCTTTTTTTAGGGGACCAACATGAAAGCTTGTCATCAATGCCCTCATTAAAGTTGAAAACTAAAACATAACTAAAGTCCAACTTCAATTGACATCTTCCTTATCCAATGTATCACTACTTGCTTTGAAGTATCCAAGTTGTGAGGAGGGCATAAAAGTCCTTATTGGAGGCTTGAGGTTGTTGAAGACCAAGTTGCATGATAGAAATCCACTTAATCTTCAACAAATTCCTCCAATCTTGCATGATGAAATTCTACTTTGAGAAGTCCTTATAAAATGGGAAAGGGACATCATATAATATAAACATATATAGTTAATTCTCACAAAAATACACTATTAGAATGATAAATATATAGGAAAGAGAGTGGCATAGACAATCCATAGTGGGTTGTCAATAATATATGCACACACCAAAATAGGATTGGCCCCCACTCATAGTGGAGTGTGTAGCCACTCATAGAGAAATTCACTCATGGTGGAGAATGAGTAGATTGTGCATTAAGTGTGTATACATAATTAAGCCCATAATTATGCACTAAACATATACACATAATTGATCCCTTAATTTTTCACTAAACACATGCGCACACTATTAAGCCCTAAGTAAGCTTAAAGTGAAGAAGTCTGAAAAGATCCCAAAGGTAAAACCAATTTGGGTGAAAAACCCTTCACACTAACACCCACCTTAAGTGAAACTTAGGAGGAAACAAAAGTTAAAACATGTAAAATAAATAAGGGGTCCTGATAACAAGGCTTGATGAGGTATCCATATATAAAATTATCCCCTCAAGAAAAATAGAGAAGGAGAAAACCCAAAGGAAAAAACTTCTCCTATAACAGGATGAAGGAATAAAGTCATGTGATTCTCCCTAAAGTAGTGTTGAAGTCAAGTTTCCCTATGGATGTCAAGTTATTTTAACCTCCAAGTGAGAGTAGGAATTGGTGTTGAATACGAGGATGAATCAAAATAAACTTTGATGTCCAAAGTGTTGGGTAGTATATGAACCTGAAGAATCATTCCCTGAACACCTCCTCAATACTGAACTAAAAGAAGATAGTAATGCATAGCTTTGTTGAATAAGTTGGATGAAATGGTGATAAGTGATCACAAATACTAGTGAGAACTCCACACTGATTTCACTAAAAGAAAGTCACCAAATATGTGAATAAGTGTACTCTAAGAAATTATAGCTGCATCATGTGTCCATTAAAATTGTCTCACAAACCCAATCTACATGAGAGGTTATAAATTTCACTACTCAAAAACACAATACAACTAACATTGTATGCACCATAATAGCTCCTAACTAGTAAGAGATTGTGATAAGGTGTCAAAAATTCAAAAAGATTACACCATAAAACCATATGAGTGTACAAATACAACTTAAAAAATAGTTGAGAAGTAAATTACTCAAATAAATTGTATGAGTGGTTAAAGCCACACCTTGATCATCATCCTTCACAAAATAGAGCACACTAGAATAATTTTAAAAATGTTAGATACTTTCAACATGTGATAGATATGTTGAAGATGTAATCAAGGAAGATGTGTTGAAAATAGTCAAAAAGTGCACAAAGATGAGAGCACACACACATAGACTCATGCTATGATACTATTTCAGTACAATTAAAAGATACGCCAATGAAAATGAAACATTTAATAGTCTTCATGTGGGTTTTAGTAAATAATGTTTCTAATAAGAAACCCATTTATGATGGAGGAATGCTTTTTTTTTTTGTGTGACAAAAATTATGAAGAAAATCAAGGTATTAAGAAAGGGGCCTTGAATAGTGTCTCCAAAGAAGAATGCAAGGCACTAAGCAAGGGCCCTTAAAGAAGACATGACACAAACTAAAGTTTTATAAAGTAGACTTTGTAAATATGAACTAAATGAAGCAAGGTCAAAAAAAATGTAATCATGTCAAATTAATTTTGTACAATGCCAACTGAGTATGCAAATTAAATAGGAGCCTTGATGAGAAAAAAAATTCATGGGGGGTTTTAACCACTTGTTAGACTGATCCCCACCTACCAAAATTCATCAAAATCAATGATGAGCCAAAGAGAGTATTATAATTATCATTATGGATTAGCGAGACTATCACCAAATGTAGTAGTATGGCTAAGTGTATAGGTTTGCCAATGTTGGGAAAAATCTTGGACCAAGACAACTAATTTGTCTTCTTATGTGATCCAATCATTGACCAAGTGAGTTGGTCACATGTGTAATTTATTTTTTATGTGATAAAAATACATTAGAAAACTCAATTATGCCAGTGTTAACCAAATTACCTTGACCAATGAAATTGACATGTGTTCAATGTTTTTTTTTGGTGAGAAAAAATATTAAAAAAAACTTAATTTGTTTTTGTTGTTGATGTTTGAAAAAAATTGATTAAGAAACTCAATTGTAATTTTTGTCTTTGAGAAAATTATTAAAAACTTAATTTATAATTTTTTTTGTCTTTGAGAAAATCATTAGAAATTCAAATTAGTCTTCTTTGACCAAAAAATGGACACATGTGATATTCTTTTATTATTTTGATAAAAAAAATGTTTATTTAAAAAAACTCACAAGTGACTTGACCAAATTGTTATTGGTCATGTAATGTTTTTTTGGTTTTTGGTGAGGATTTTTTTTTTAAAAAAAACACAAATTGGTTTTGACCAAACACGTTGGTCTTTTTAAAAAAAAAATACAATAGTTAGTAAAATTGGGATAACATTTTTGTTTCTTAATGAAATTTAGAATTTTGAAATGTTCTAAAAATTTGAAGATGAAGCACACAAAATTCAGATTTTTTTTGTGATTGTTTATAGTTTGAAAAAGAACATATATATATTTATAATAAAAATAGAATTTGTAAAAAAAAAATTGCATTCAAATGTCCAACCAAGATGAAGAAAGTGAGGAATCTATGTTTTTTGGACAATCTAGATTTTTGGTGAGCTCTGATTTGTTAATGAGCTCTATCAAACAATGTGTTTGATAAGATACCCATTTACAATGGAGGATTTTTTTCTATGATAAAAATTATAAAAAAACTCAAATTTATTAGAGGCTACCTAAGGTACCCAACCTACTTTGATACCATGCTAGATTTGGTGAACATAGCCTACACATGATTATAAGATCTTAAGGAAGCACTCTTATACTATATAGATTGAGCTTGATAAGATTAAATTATACTCTTATCAAGGATGAAAAATTCATGTGAAAGACAAGTGAAAATGTATGAATTCATTGGTTGCATTCATTCCATAATTACACATTTCATAATATGAAATGTGAAATTATGGAATGAATGAAATAATGAGTTCATGCATTTTAACTTGTCTTGCACATGAATTTTGCATCCTTGATAAGAATATATTTTATTCTAATCAATCTCAATCTCTAGCATAAGAGTGTTTCCTTAAGGTATTATAATCATGTGTAGGCTATATTAGCCAAATCTAGCATTTTTTATTTTAACAAATTTCAGAACTACTAATTATTTGGCATGGGATACGAGATAAAACAAAAAAAGTGAGTCTCAGCTGCTAGTTTCTAAAATTTAAATAAAAAGGTAATTTGGCTAATATATCCCACACCAGATTCTAAGACCATAAGGAAACACTCTTACACTAGAGATAGAGCTTTATAAGAATAAACTATACTATTATCAAGGATGTAAAATTTATGTGCAAGACAAATGAAAATTCATGAATTCATTAATTTCATTAATTTCATAATTCCAAATTACAAATGCACTACAAGAGTACTTGATATATAGGAAAGAAAGAGTGGGGTAGAAAACCCATAGTGAGTACGTCAACACTATGTGCACACACCAAATTGGTAGACAATCCATAGTGGAGTGTAGTCCACACATAGTGGAGTGTGCATGTGTAAGCCACTCATGGTGAAGAATGATTAGATAATCACTAAACACATGTGCACATAATTAAGAATCTAATTATGCATCAAGCACATGTGCACACTATTAAAGCCTAAGTAAGCTTAAAGTGAAGAAGTGTGAAAAGAACCTAAAGAATAAAATCAGAGATCCTTTAAGCTTGATAAACACTATATTAATTGGTCCACTCATATTGAGTTTTGATAAATCTGAAGTGTGATAGGCTATGGTGAGAAAATATAATCCCAAGTGTATCAATTCTAGTAGGCTATATTAGATAAACATTGTTGAACCAGTGGGTGAGGCTCAGTCTAACATGTGGTTATACTCCCCACAAAAAAATGTTTTTTACACATAAGTGTTCCTATTAGTTTTCATTCCTAGTTGGCATTATACATAATTCATCCAACAATATATCCTCATAAAACATATCCTTATAAATAGTTGACCTTTTAAGAAATTATTGCATATATATTTTAACATGGGTATTTTTATGTTGGTCAATGATATCATAATCCTTAACTACTTGTACTCTAATAATAGGAGTTTGAGGATGTTTAGGATGGGTTGTTTGGTTTACCCCACCTTGATCTTGAGAAGAAAGAGGTGAAATATAATAATTTGATGTTTTACCCTATCGAATTGCTACAACACCTACCTCATAAGGAATCATCATACATTAAGCCATACAAAAGGTATTACCAAAGTGAAAAACAACAAAGATATCAATTTCAAGGGTATCAACACATAGAAAATCAACATTACATACAAACCTATCATGTTTGAAACAATATATTATTATTATATGACAAATTTGTGGAATGGAGCATGTAAAATTTTATAATCATTTGCACAATAACCATATCATCAAGCCTAAGAACATATAAAAGCTATGAACTCCCCTGTACATGTTATTTTTCAATCAGAGCTACCCATGAGAAAGGGGGTAAAATAAAGGCATATAAATAAGCTACCAAATATTAGGAAGGTCATAATGGTCCAAGAAAAGGGAAGCCTAATGATAAGGTATAAAAAAAGAGAGAATTTGAAGAAAACCCTAAAACAATCAGAACTTGGAAAATGAAATCCTAGAGGGAGAGGAATATGAAATCCTAGGTTGGATGATTAGAAGGATCAGGTTCACCAAAGTGTTTATTTTTTTTGAGTTTCAAGCTAATTAAACTATACAAAACTTATTAAAAATATGGAATAAAGGATATCAAAGGTAATATAATAAATAATAGTAATCAAAACCATTTTAATGAATGAAACAAGGATAAAATTATAATGAAATATAAATAATTGATAATAATGAAGAGAATAAAAAATTGAGAGAGAAATAATCGAAACTTACACACTTGGGTTTTGACAATGCCTAAAATGTACAAAAGAAGATCTTAGTGATCTACAAACTAAAAATATAGAAATCAATGTCATGTGTAGATGACCATGATAATGGATTTTAGATAAAGACAAGTGCTAAGATCGTGGGCCAATAAAGATAGTTTTCCATCATTCATGATTTCCTACTACAATTGTAGGAAAAATGACTTTTTAGTTCTGAAACTTTCTAGGATTCTTCTTTGTAAAAAAATGAGAAGTGTGCCTTTCTCAAATTTATGAATTGGCATGAGTGAATGAAAAAATAAAACCTATTATTGAATAAAACCTAATTTATCATAACCACCTAGCAATAGACTCAAATTAAAAATAAATGTGTATATATGGTCCCTGTAAGGGTTGTAACTACATATCATAGTGTTTTGACTCCAATATTAATGTAGTTTTAGTGATTTTGAATGTCCCCAATCCAAGTCTCCCTAGATAATCAAATATAACATATAATTCCATTTAGGACTTATTTTGGTATTAGTACATAAAAATAGAAACCTTTTAAATTAGTATTGAAGAGAAGAATATGATCTTCATAATGCACCTAAGAGTTCTAGAATGTTTTAATGGTGGTCATTACTTCTCATTGAAATATTATAGGGTGTGTATGTGTGTGTGCATATATGTATATGCATATATATTAAATACATATGTATTATAAATATATATAATATATATGTATATATACCATATATATACATACACATACATACATACATATTCACATACACACACATATACATACATATATATACATATACACATATATATATACATACATATATGTGTGTACACATATATAGATACATAAACACATACACATACATATATTACACACATATATACATATACATATACATATATGTGTGTGTATCTATATACACATATATACATACACACACATATGTATATGTATATGTACACACACACACACACACACACACACACACACACACACACACACACACACACACACACATGCACACACACGCACACACACACACGTGCATGTAAAGGAAAATATTGAAAATGATGAAAATCATTAACCTAAAATTATGGTTAACACAAAAAATGTAAAGGAAAATATTGGGGAGGCATCCAGGCACACATAAACATATATGAGAGAGAAAATAAAAGAAATAGATAAGCAAGGGACCACATGCAGAAGAATATAGACACCTAAATCTGGCCACTAATGACCTCCAACCAGGGTTTTGACCAATTTCCACCTAAAATGCACAATTTGGCCTAAAAACACTAAAACACGTTAAATGATGTGAAATTGACATATTCAAGTGCCAATTTTGGCTAGGGTATCATTAAATGGGGAAATGTAATTTATGGGCCAACTAACTTTGATCAGATCATTTCGAGTCAAAATGCCAATTTTGCACCTAGGTACTCTAGATTGCTCTTTCCTATCAAAACTTCTTCACAAGACATGTGCTATTATTATTTGTTATTAGTAACATCCTAAATGGGATAATAGATCTAACACATCTGATATCACCTTCCATTTTCAATCCATTCAAATTTTGGACCAATAATAAGGCATTTTGATCAATTTTAGTAACTTGTGCACAAAGTGCTTAAACATGATTAAGAGCTAAGTAATCCAAATTAGGGCCTAATTAATAATTCCATGGAAACTTGTTGAATAATTATTTTTGGAAATAAATATTGAATATCTATCATTAGATGACCTCATTTTTTGGAAAGACATCCCTAGGCCATAAATGCCACAAATATCAGAATTCATGCCCTTTATGCCTCATCAATGCCTTCCATGATACCCTCTATGCCTCTTAATTTCCCCTTATTCCAATGTCATGATGAGGATAATTATAAATTTAATTCCAAAAATTGAATTATTCCTCAACCACACATCTCAATCTCAAGATGGATGGTTCAGGTTGATTCTATACATTCTCAAAAGTCTATAAATAAGAGGCCTCACCACATCATTTCTAAGACTTGATATTGCAAAGTTATTATGTACAAATGGTTCCAAAAGCTTCAGTCAATTAATGTTATCATGCAAAATTGATTCCAAGCCAAGACAAGCCACAAGCCAAAGGTGCCAAGGAGAGATGGAAGTAGCCAATCTTCCATTACCAAGGACTTCATGAGCACAAGCTGAGCAAGCCACTACTACAAAGGCAATTGGAGCATCCAAGGAAGGTGAAGGAATTCTTGTGTTTTATTCCTTACTTTTTAGTTGTGTTTGTCATTTTCTTTTATTAACTAAGATCTCTCTAGTATCCAAACCTAGAGATTTTATTCTATTAGTGTGTTTCTTTCATTTTGTTTTCATTTTAGAACTAACACCATACTAACCATCCTCTCTTGAGCTAAATTCTTAGATCACATATGGCACATCTGGTGGGACTAGACAAATCTCACACCTGAATAATATCATTTTTCAACTCTAAAATATTCATTTGGACTCTTAAAAGTTGTGCAACTTGATTTTTTAACTTTATTTTGTCATTTTTGTTTTACATGGTTTTACATAGTAACTGATGTCGGCAAGTAAGACCAACATCAGATGCATAGCTTAGCCATTAGAAAAACCAACATTAGTTAGATACCTATCTAGATGGTCACATTGGTATAATTGATGTTGGTTAGATAACTGACATCGATTAGCCAAAGTAACCATCGTTGGTTGTATATAACTGACATCAATCACTATGTTTTTCTTAAAACATAGATTCGAGATCTCTTTTCCCAAAGTTCATTATTTTAAACCAAAAAGAGCTTCAAAGCTAAAGGATGTGTTAACATTTTTGTTGTAGGACCAAGCTTGACATTTTCTAAAAACATGTTTTAGATCATTTTTGCATGCTTAAAAATCAATTATGAACCTTGTTTTGGTGTTTAACAAAGAATTTATATGTTTATGGTAAATGTTTTCAAAGTTTACAACTAAGACCAAGGGTTCAAATGAACACCAAAAAATATTTCATTTGATCTTAAAATTGAACACACTTGTCAATTTTTGTTTGAAATAGTTATTTAATTAGATTTTCTTTGGCAAAAAGAAAAGGCTTAGAAAGAATGTCATCTAAAACACTCCCCAAAAACTCATCAAAGTTTGGGTGACCTTGAAAATGACCCTAAATTCTTTCTATTAGTCTTTTATTTTTATGCAAACTTTGCTTGTGAGGGGGATTTCAAGACCTCCTGTGAGTTCTTTAGGGAAGCTTTGACCTAGGGTTTCATCTCCTAACATTGACTTCATTTGGATCTTTTGGAGTTACACACAGGACATAGTGGCACTTTGGACATCACACTACACTAATTAAACAATAGGATGTAGTGGTTGAAAAAAAGACTAGACCTTTTTACAACAAGCTAAGTGATACAAACCCAAAATCCATGCTTTTCTCTTGCATTATTTCAGGTGAAAGTCATTATGTAATTGATTCCCCTAGATCATTCAAAAAAAATTAGATCTTAGACAAATCCCCACTTTTCATGGAAGTATTGTTTTAGATTACGATAAAAGCAGGTTTTGAAGGGGCCTCAAAACCCTTTAATAGAATCAAAAAAGATAAAGCGTTAACAACCACCAGGAAAAGCAGTCCTGAAACCTACTAAAGAGCAGCATCAAAATTAGGTTTTACAGGGACATCATCAATATCTAGTTTATGAATACTATTCAGCCCCCTAATATTCCAAGTAATGATTTTCATATCTATTTTTTAGGGGTAAAATCCAGAATAGTTGCCTGCCTACCATCAGTAATATTCTGCATACTTTCTAACTCTCTGGTTTTCTTAGTGGATCTTCTTCAAGGTTTGTCTAGGGAACCAACATCCGATTTCACCTTAGAATGTTATTCAGCTCTTTTTCTAAATTTATTTGGAGTAGAAGCAAGAGGTTTCACCTTAGTTTGCTGATCTATTTTGCTGCTTCTATTTTCTACCCCCTTAGTATTGATCTTTTTTTCAGCCCTTTTTCTTTGGTTTAGTTTATGCTTTGAGTTATCTCCATTATCTTTCACAACTTCTAGGGGAGGAGGCTCATCCAAAGACAAGTCATTATCAGCTTGAGATAACACTTGGATCTCCCTGGACTGAGAAAAAAGAAGATCTCCCTCCTCTGATTTATTTTTGGCTTCAACCAAGAATTCACCTTCCTCTAGCACAATTTTGTCGTCTACCTCTCTCCATCGATCTTCTATCCTTTGATAGGAAATGATTTGTTTTGATAGATCTGTCAGATCATCTATTCTTTGTTAAGGTATTATGGTATCTGAATGCAAACCATGTCATGGAAGTATTGTTGATGCAAGGTGTGTCTCAAGATATATGTCACAGTACTGCCATTTGAGAGAAGGGGGGTGTAAAAACCCTACTATATAATATGCAATTACTTTTAGATGAACACTTAAAATCCTCTCAACATGATGTATATTGATGGATTCTAAGAATACCAAGTAACCTTGTCAGTTTAGGATCTAAGAGTGATTAATTAGTTGGTCTTGTCCTAGATTAAAGTCTTGTTTAAATTCAAAACTTGGTGTAAACAAACAATCCAAACCAAACACATAGTCCAAATTTTCCTTTGACCAAAGAGGCATTATGCTGCTCACGTGAGATAATCAATTTGCCTTGTTCAAAAGGTCATCAAAAGCTTGAGAGTCATATCATCCACTTTGGCACAGTTATGCTACCCAATTGAGTCTAGACCTTTACCAAAGTTGTTTAAGTCCTTCACTTATAATCTAAATTTAGAATATCACCTTTACAAGTTCATAGGGTTGATGTGTTAAGTGGGTTCACCATTTGAATTAAACTTGAGGGAACTTAGGTTTAATTTTCAATTTGGGTTGAAGGTCATTTAAGACTCATAATCATTTCATCACTTGATAGACTTAAGCCATTTTGTGTTAAACACTTGCACTTTGAGTCTATACACCACATCATTTTGAGTCAAGAAAAGTAGTGTTATGCTGTCAAAATTGTGAGAAATTACCTTTGCCTTAGATATCCTTTGAAACAAACTTTTTTGTCACACCTTTTAGGTAGTATAACATCATTACGCTACCCAAAACATTTCAAATATTATTTCATAGACCATCTTACATAGAGTTTCAAATTTGTTGCTACATTTTCAGACCAATCTGAGTATACTTTTGTGATCTTTTGTCTAAAGCACATTTATACTGTTCACCTTTGTCTAGCTTGTTTATCAAAAGAACCAAGTTTTATACCATTTTTTGTGAAAAAGTAAACTATATCTAAAGTGCCTTTTGTTTCATACCTTATACCTAGTTGATCAAGTTCATGTCTAAGAATCAAATGCATAGTGTTTGTTAGAAGTGTTTCAAATCCATTAGATTAAAACTTTCATCTATTTTCAAAGTCTAGCTTTTGATGTTGTTTGGCCAAGAGTCCTGGCGCATGCCTTGTTTGAGCCTAGATTTCGACACCACATTTGGCCAAAAGACCTAGCAAATTTTAAATTCCTAGATTAGACTGATTTGAAATACTTTGACCTTAGAGTTTGGAATTTTGATTTTCAGTCCATTTACTTATCTTTGTGTCAATAGTGAAACATTAGATATTTTACGCTAGCTTGTTTCCTCACAAATCTTTGCATAAACCTTTTGATCCTTTTGATAAATCTAGACCAAGTTGGAACATCATCTATTTTAGATTTTGTCCTTTTTAGAGTTTGTATAACTCTTTGATCTTTTATCACAAAACATTGACTATGGATCCCAACATGTATTCCTACACTCGTAGTGGACTCATGTACAATTCAGGGATTAGTAATATGGTGGTGCAGGGAGAAATGGTGCAAGATCCCTATGTGGATAATATTGCTTATGAGATGGATTATTATCCCTCTTATAATACTTAATTAGGGGCACAAAGCCAAGACCTATTAGCTAACTATCTGGTTAACACACCACCTTATTCAGAACAAGACTAAGAATAAACTGTGTAATACCTAGCTATAATACTTATAGTGGACGAGCTAGTTCTTCAATAGTCATATCCTACCAATATGGCTTCCAAGTACGATCCATTTTTTTGAGTGACATTTATTAGAGAATAAAGATGAGATTTTTGTTAAAGCCATAGAGGTAGGGGCCAAGTTTCCAACAGACTTTTCCCATAAAAATTTACCAATTCTAGTAAGAGTGCCCCACAATATCATTTACAATCAACAAGCTTCTTCTAGCAATCCTATGGCTCTAGTCCAAACAATGTATCATAACCCTAATATATCTAATTGAGGCAAAAACATCATGAAAGATAACTTTAACCAAATGCAGATAGCATATCAAATCTACCTAAATTTAGCACATGATTTCAATCAGATAAACATGGTGAGTAAGCCTCTTATTAACCTAGTCCCTTCAACAAGAGTGTCGATAGAGTTAAATAGACAAGAAAATCCAAGTTTTAACCCATTCATAAAAATCACTTCAATAGATAAATTGATGCATATGCCCATTATTAAAGAAGTATATTTAGCCTCGACATAGAATAGTGAGCTAAACGTAGTAGACAATGTGTAAATAACATCTAATCTTGATCAAAGTGGTACTAACACACAAATAAACTAGCCAACAACATGTGCCTATAGTTAATCCCATGAGTAGATCATCATACTAGGGAATATGAGTTTTTACACCCCAAACCCAACTAGTTGCTTACTCAAGTGTACAACCTATGGGATTAGGTAATTGAACAATGGCTAATGTCACACCTAAATGATAGAATGTAACAAATCTTACTCTTCCTCAACAAGTAACGAGTCTTATTCCACAATAACAAACATAATCTAGTGTATCAATGCAATAGAGGAAAAATAAATTGCCATCTTAATAAGGGGTAACTAAGGTTCCACCTCACCAGGTAATGATAAACATACCTATTCAATCATAGACTAATATGCCAATTCAAAACTAAGTAATGACTAGTCAACAACATGAAAATATTGGTCAGCAGCAGATGCTAAATCTACAACTTACTTTCATTTCCTCATAGAGATTCATGCAACAAAAAGGTCCCCCTATTTTTCAAGTACCTACTAGACAATTATTGGTTCGAAATATACCACAAATTCAGAGACAAGGTCTTGGTCCACAAATTCCCACTCCACATCAAGGTTTGATTAGTTGATAACATGTCCTTTTTCAATGATAACAGGCATAGTATAGTTATATCCTTCCATCCCAACCACAAAATCCTCCAAGTCAAACCTTTATTGCCAATCCAAACCAAAATATCACACAATCAAATGTGTAATTTCATGTACATCCTAATCCACGTATGCATATTCCTGGCCCATTCTCCAACCAAACCAATATACCCCAATAGGTATCTCCTTCATACCATAGTCAAAGTGTCTAACTTGTGACCTCCCAACTAGCTACCCAAATTCTCTCTCAAAACAATGTTTCTTGCATTTTTCTATCCCAAGAATTGCAATAGATGAAGGATGCAATTATTGCCATTTAAGTAGGTAAATAGACTAAATTTTTTAAATTGGATGACGTGTGTTCCTATCCATTCAACATGGAGTATTTGTAGATACTATTTCCTCCAGGATACGAACCACTAAAATTTGACAAATACAAAGGGAAAGGTGACCCTAAGGCTCATTTGACTGAATTTTTAGTCGCATGTCAACCAGTGGCATATAGTGACATATACCTTTTGGTATTGTTTCTAGGAAGCTTGGTTGGAAAAGTCTTAGAGCAATTTTTAAAGTTTCCCAAAAATTTAGCAATAGATTTTGATGATTTTTCTAATAAGTTTGTGCAACACTTTTCCTATAATATCGAGCATGAGATTTCATTAGTGGACTTAACACAAGCAAAGCAAAAAGCTGGTGAGAGTTTTGTAAGTTATTTATAGTTATGGAGAGCCCTTACAAACCATATCACCCATATTTTATCAGATAAATATTTGGATGTGTTTACTAAAAATTTGCATAATGAGATAGCCTATCATCTAAAACTAAAATGTGCACATATGTTCAAAGAGATCATTGATAAAGGTTTGTTTATTGAATGAGTGCTCATCAATAAAAGAGTCATCAAGCTTAATTCAACTAATCAAATTCAAAGTACCAATAAGGGAAATAGCCAACATCAACATCCTATTTAAGCACAAGTATCGAACTTGCATAGGCCAATAGCCAAGAAAGATCGAAGCAATTCAACCACAATATGAATGTTGTGGGAAATGAAGTAACTAAATCCCATCATGTTCAAATAGTGAAAACGTCATCTACACCACCTTTTTAGCTTACTCCTACCCAATAACCTCTCCAACTAATGCCACAAGCACAACAACCAAAAATTACACAATAAATACAATAGCCTTTACCATTGCAAACCCCTCCTCCTAGGAGAACCATGCATGCACGTCGCATCTTTAGTGACCTAGGAGAACCTATTAAGTCTATATTTCACAAACTTGCTACCGCTAATCTGATTAGTTAGCCTATACCAAAGCATTATCTGTAAGGCATTCCTTACCCTGATTGGTATCATGAAAATAAATTTTGTGACTATCATTGGGTCAATGGGCATAATCTCTGAAGATGTGTCTAAATCAAGCATTTAATTAAGAATATGTTGGAGAATGGGGAGATACCATTGAATAATAGTTATTCCACTTCCAATAAAACTCTTGGGATTTATTAAAATCCCTTTCCCTAACATAATAATCAACAACATCAAAATAATCAATAACAACAACAACAATGGCTAGTGCAGTAACAAAATAAATAATATCAAAATCAAAGGCCGAACCAACAAAATCAAAAAAATCAGCAACAAAACCTACAATGATAGAATAATGGACAAAACTAAGGTCAAAACAATAACAACCAATAAACCTACCATGCAATTGCACATGTTTACAATAGGGTTGTAGGTCATATTATAGGGGTTAGCATTAATACCATCTCTATTAATCCTAGACCAAGCACTAACCAACTTAGATCATTTTTAAACAACATTCAACCAAATCACGTGGATAATCCTTATTTGACTTGGGAATGCATACAAGCAAACCAAGAAACTAGGACTTCCCCTTTTGGACCTTATATCAACAACTCATCCTTGCCACGTGACCACATGCAAGTGCATCAATAACCGTGACTTGTCCTATCTGGTCCCACACCATTCCCAACATTGGTTAGCATTAATGGTCTAGTATTTAATCTTAATTGTGTAATCACAACTCAAAGGTCAAAGATTACTATCCCAGGCCCACAACCATTCACCACTTTTCTTGTCATCCAACCAACCGTTCAACCTCAAAATAAACCATTCACTCCTGACCAAGATAAGAAGTTTGATATTGTGGAACAATTGCAGAAGACACCAGCATAAATTTCTATTTTAGATTTGCTGTGAACATCAATAATCCACATGAACATCTTGAATGAGTTTTTGACCCAATCCACTATTGCTAGTAATATATCCCCTGATAAATTTCAAGCTTTGGTTGGACACTTAGATCCAACCCAACAAGTCATATTCAAACAAAGCGATATGTCTTCCCATGGACTACTCCATAATAATCCATTACACATATAAGTTTATATAAGATGGCATAAAGTGAAATGTGTCCTTATAGACAATGGACCTGGCCTCAACATAGTGTCTCTAAAGATCATCAAGCTTCTTAGGTACATAATGACAGATCTTTAGCCACAAATAACAACCATCAAAGCCTATGATAATCAAGAAAGAGAATCACAAGGCACCATTAGTTTGCTACTTATCATTGGGCCTTTAACCCATTATACACTTTTCCATTTGCTTGATCTTGAGTTATCATATAATATATTTATAGGTAGGCCTTGTTTACATGAAATTTGTGCAGTCCCATCAATGCTGCACCATTGTATCAAGTTCTCCCACTCAGAGATGGAAGTGAATATTCTAGGAGATTTACACCTATATGAACACTGCAAGCATCTTGAGGTCAAATTTCAAAGTTATAATTATTAGTACGGTATGAATCTAAGTTCCAAGCAGGATAAAGGAAAGGTTATACTTGTTGATCCTTTACTGGATAATTGCATAGATCCTAATACCTTAGATTCCCTTTCCCACATACCACCTCCTAAAGCTTCTAATCATTTCACCATTTTAGACAATGGATCAAGAGAGTATGTGACCCATGATACATTTGATATTTCCAATATTCCTTAGAATCTGAAAACCTTTGGGTGACCTAAAGTCACCCCACATATGTAATGGCAACAAAAGAATAAAGAAAAGGGATCTATCACATTTGTACCAACATCTAGCCTAGAACCTAACCCTCTTGAAGGGGATGAATCACGGTTATACAATGACAACCAAGCTGATTGTTATAAAAATGTAAAGTATCTTATTCACAATAGGATCATGGAGTGTCATAATTATGAAGGAAGAAGACTCGAATCGAATCAACAAGAAACCATCAAGCCAATTTTCATGACTAAGTATGAAAGACCTTATGGACTTGGATTTAAACTTCTTGGGAGTTACCCCACATATCTTATATAAACTCCATCACTAGTGACTAGTGACGATGATGCCGATAGCGAAGTAGAGTACAATCATAGCCTCACCTTTGATGACCTAGTTGAAACCAACCTGTTTGATAAAAATACCATTTTTACCCTTACCTTGGCCACTCATCACAACCCATTACCATTATACTATCCCCAACTGATAGATTGGGCCAACAAGAATCTAGTCTACCAATTGATGAGTTCTAGAATGATGAGGCATTCTATGATTTCTTAGGCCTTAGAGATAGCGTTCCATTGGGAGATCACAAATTTGGATTATCAATCACATTAGATCCTACAACCTATTTTAGAGAGTGAGTGAATACCCTTAGCCAAAAAAAAAGTAAAACATTGAGGTCCCAAAGTGAAAACCTATTTAAGGCACTTTCTAACTAGGGAAAAAGTAAAGATAAAGGCTAGTCTAGTGGTGAAAACCTATTTTAGATGCCATTAGACAAGGGTGTTCATTCATCTTTGAATTTAGACCAAGAAAATACCAACAATGAACTTTCATGTGGATCCAAGTTCAGCTTTGAGAAATAACTAGTATTTGATAAAATTCTTCAAGAATTTCTAACTATTTTTATCACATGGCTATATCTCCCATTAGGGGAATCAGATTCATTATGCCTAGGAGAAGTTGAAGAGCAAGTCCTAACAAAGGAACCTAACATAATTCAATAATTTAAGTCATTGCCTACTATCCTAGAAGATGATTTAACCCTTCTAGTTGAAGATACAAAAGAGGTAAATATTGAGACTCCATCAGACCTAAAATAGATAAAATTAGGTGCATCCCTCACTGAGAAGGAACATGACATATTTATAGCTCTATTGAGAGAATTTGTGGATATCTTTTCATGGGCCTATTCTGACATGATAGGTTTAGACCCTACCTTAGTTTTGCACCACCTTATAGTTAATCCTGATGCCAAACTGGTAAAATAAAATCTACGTAAGATGCATCCTCACATTGTTGTATTGGTAAAGAAAGAGTTATAAAAGCTCTTATAAGTAGGATGTATCTGATCCATTGACTACTCAAAATGGATCTCTAATGTGGTACTTATTAGTAAAAAGTCTGAAGGGATCATAATTTGTATTTATTTTTGAGACATCAACAAAGATTATTCTAAATTTGATTTTCCCTTGCCTAATATCGACATGATCATCGACTCCACACTAGGTTATGCAATGCTTTCACTCATGGATGCCTTTTCTGGATTCAACCATATCAGAATCACACTAGAAGATCAATATAAAACAACATTCACCACTCCATGGGGAACATTTTGTTATCAGGTCATGCCATTTGGCCTTAAGAATGCTAGAGCTACATATCAAAGGGCCATGACTATCATATTCCATGATATGATGCATGATATTGTTGAAGACTATGTCGATGACATATTAAGAAAATCCAAAACCAAGGCTTACCATCTAGTAGTGATGCATAAGATATTTAAAAGATTATGAGAGTACAAAGCCAGACTCAATCTAAAAAAAATGTGTGTTTAGTGTAACTTTTGGTAGATTACTTGGCTGCAACATGTATCGTAGAGGTATTAAAGTCTATCTAGTTAAAGTCCATGTTATAACCGAGATGCCGCCACCAACCAATTTAAAGAAATTCCATAGTTTGTAGGGTAAGATTCAGTCAATCCAACACTTCATCTCTTAGTTAGTAGACAAGTGCCATCCATTTACACACCTTTTTAAGAAGGGAGTTTCATTTCACTAGGATGATCATTGCCAAACAACTTTTCAATAACTCAAAGACTCTTGTTAATCCAACTATTTTATTACCTCCTATTCTAGGAAAGCTATTCTTGTTATACCTATTAGCTATCAACCATGATCTGGGGGCACTCTTGGCTCAACATGATGATAATGGAAAAGATCATGTTGTATACTACCTAAGTTATACCTTGGTTACATATGATCATAACTATGCACCTATTGAAAAAGCTTGTCTAGCCATGGTTTTTATAGCTCAAAAACTATGCCATTACATGTTGAATAATAAGGCCATGATCATTTCAAAAGTAGATCCACTCAAGTATCTACTATCTAAAATAGCTTTACAAGGTAGAATGGCTAAATAGATCATGATTATTAGTGAGTTTGACATAGAGTATGTCAATCAAAAGGCAATCAAAGGATAAGTTCTTGCAAATGAACTTGTTGAAGCACCTCTCATAGATATACAACTGCTCACATTTCAATTTCTTGATGAATCCATAATGACCATCATTATCACACCCCTTGAGGAACAACCTTGAAAGATGTATTTTGATGGTTCATTCACTACACATGGATCGGGGGCAGGCCTATTGTTTATTACACCCTAGGGGGATCTAATCCCTAAATCATTTAGAATCAACTTTCTTTGTACAAACAACATAGCTGAGTATGAAGCACTTATTGCAAGACTTTGACAAGTAGTGCATTGGAATATATCTCATCTCCAAGTTTATGGTGATTCTCAACTAATCATCAAACAGATCATAGATCATTTTTAGATCAAAGATGACAAGCTGGTCCCATATAAAGCCATGGTCGACACTCTTAAACAATAAATTGCTAACATTCAGTTTGAGCACATACCAAGGGCTAGTAATAGAATTACAGATGCTATGGCTAGTATTGGCTTTCGAATCTGACAAATAGATAAAGTTAGAGAGTATCAGTTCCTCATTGAGATTTTTTTAGCACTAGCTCATAAACCTTTAACTATTGCCATGATTTATGATATTGTTGGTCCTAATTCTATGTGATAATCAAACCTTTAAAACTACCTTCATGACCAAGTTCTACCACCTAACCTATCATGAAAACAAACTAAAGCCTTTAATCATTATTTTTCTCATTATACTCTACTTGGATCCACCCTTTACCATCACAATTTTAATGGAACTCTACTTCATTGTTTAACTTCGATAGAGTCTACACTAGCGTTAAGAGAAGTTCACAAAGGATTATGTGGTTCTCATTATAGCAGAGTATTCCTATCCAAAAATATATTACATACTAGTTATTATTGGCCCACAATGGACACAAAAGCCACTACATATGTGAAAAAGTGTGACAAATGTCAATGACATGCTAATTTGATTCATGCCCCAGTAAAAAATTTGAAACTGATGTTGACACCATGGCCATTTTCTACATGGGAACTTGACCTCATTGGGAAGATCAACCCCACTTCATTTGATGGCCATAAACATATCCTTTCCACCACTAAATATTTCACTAAGTGGGTTAAAGCTATATCCCTCACTTACATGACTGGAAAGTAAATTTCCAAATTCATCTTCAACCATCTCATTTTCTACTATGGTATCCCCTCTAACGTTATATCTAATAATGGAAGATTATTCAAGAGCAAGGATGTAGACTAGCTATGTACTAAATATAACATCACATAATAATTTTATACAACATATTACCCTCAAGATAATGGCCAGGCTGAGGCATCCAACAAAACCATTATCAATATTTTCAAAAATATTGTCAATGATACCGGTCATGATTAGAACTTGTAGATATTACCTACACTTTGGGAATATCATACTAATCATCATACCCCCATAAGAGCCACTTCATACTCACTTTTTTATGGTATTGAAGCCATCCTTCCCATTGAGGTCAAATTGCCTTCACTATGCATCTCTTTCAAGCATGTCTTGGATGATCATGAATATTGAGTAGCTCACCTGCAAGAGCTAGACCTACTTGATGAGAAATGCATAACCATGCTCAACAATCTTCAAGCATATCAAAACTGTCTCAAAGGCCACTATAATTAGTGTGTTAAGTATAGAGTATTTGAACTTGGTGATCTTGTTCTTAAAGAAAACCAAAATAATACCATGATTGATAAGAAACATAAAGGAAAATTCAAACCAAATTGGATAGGGCCTTTCATCATTACTATAGATTATGGATCAAGCACATACAATATTTCCACATCAAATAGAGATGAACTTCCTAAGATGATGAATATTATTCATCTCAAGCGGTATTATGCTTGAGCACTGGTGTATTGTCTGTAAGGACCATTTTAGTTATGTCATTTTATCACTATTCTTCTTTGTACAAATACCATCCTTATCTATCCTTTTCAACGTATCCATTTTTTGCTTCTAACCTATCAGCCTAGTGTGTTCAAAAGCCTAGCCCATTTGACCTTGGTTTTTTCCATTTGTTATGCATTTTTAACATCAAGGCATCTGATCAATTTCATTAGTTGGTTAAAGTACTTTAGATAGAGATCATATTTTGGGATAGTATGATAAAAGTTTCAGTAGTTCAATCTTTCATTTGTTATTCCTTTCTTACCACCAGTCTTGTTACTGATTATAACCACCTTTAGATAAATTAGTACCATTGATCTATGCTGTTGTGTCCTAGTTATAACTACCTATGGGACAACTAGGGGCAACATTAAGCCTTGACATACTAATTTACCACTTCCTATGTCATACTATACCTTTTTACCAACTGTGCCTATTTTGTTTGAATTAATTGCTACACTAGTCAAATTACTTTGCTGTAAGGGTAAAACTATAGTGACTTGAGGTCCTACTATAGGACTATGTAGGTAGTGCTCAATACTTATTGAGGTCAGCTTAGTCACCCTTTTCCCCATGTTCTCACTATTTTGTGATCAACCTAAACCATGCTCTCACCATTTTATGAGCGACCTAAGCCACACTCTCACCATTTTGAGAGCAACCTTAGTTTAAATGCTCTCTCTATTTTGTGAGCTTGAACCATTAGTGTCTCATAATTATTGATTAAGTTGGGACAATCTAAAACAATTACAAAAACATTTAAAACATTGTTGAAAAGAACAAAAACATTAACCACTTCTTTGCCTTAAAGATTCTAGGAACCCTTACTATGTTACAAAAAAATCACTTATCATTTAGTTTCCCCATCCTTTTTGGTCTTTTTCTCTCATGCACTTGCCATTTTTCAAGACCATTTTTATTCTTCTATCACATCTATTCTATTTGTTTTCATCAGTTATCACATTCTTGCCATTCCCCGGGAGAATTACATTTGGCCTGAAGTTTTTATTAGATATTACCTCCATGAAACTATGTAGGCAACATCCACTTTCCTAGTGAATATGGAG